>BLSH010134394.1:1404143-1441876 GCA_018402905.1 Glandirana rugosa
CGGTAATTTCAATTACACACACATTTCCGTCCACAGGGTTATGAAAACTGTTATATCACAAGATACAAGACTTTTGTTTAACGAATCTGACTGTGATGGCTGTGTCGTCGTAAAAAAGAAGGGTGTGTGTGACTTTAAAAGAGACTCTCGCTGTGTCGTGACAAAAAAAAGAATATGATGGTTGTGTTCCTGTAAAAAAGGAATGTAACTATCACCACATAAATCAGGAAACGGTGACAACTGGGGTGTAAAACGTGGTAACTGTGATAAAGCCACATACAACACTGGTAATTTTACCAACATTTGGGGGGGTCAACAGTGGCAAAGGACTAAATACACCACTATCAATGTAAGGAAAAAATGTCCTTGTGTTGGTAGTATAAGAAAAAAAACAGTGCTGTGTCGCTCTCAGAGAAAATTTCAGTGTGTGTGGGAAGAAAAAATGCTGCTGTGTCGGTAGTGTCAGTCTAAGCAATTTGTTTTCAGAACATAGAACACTATATTGTCAAAAGTATTGGGACACCTGCCTTTACACACACATTAACTTTAATGGCATCCCAGTCTTAGTCCATAGGGTTCTATATTGAGTTGGCCCACCCTTTGCAGCTGTAACAGCATCAACTCTTCTGGAAAGGCTGTCCACAAACTCGGTCATCTACATCTTTATGGACCTTGCTTTCATGTTGGAGCAGGAAGGGGCCATCCCCAAACTGTTCCCACAAAGTTGGGAGCATGACATGGTCCAACATGTCTTGGTATGCTGATGCTTTAAGAGTTCCCTTCACTGAAACGAAGGGGCCAAGCCCAACCCCTAGAAAACAACCCCACACCATAATCCCCCCTCCACCAAATTATTTGGACCAGTGCACAAAGCAAGGTCCATAAAGACATGGATGAGCGAGTTTGGGGTGGAGGAACTGGCCTGACCTCAACCTGATAGAACATCTTTGGGATGAATTAGAGCGGAGACTGCGAGCCAGGCCTTCTCCTCCACCATCATTGCCTGACCTCACAAACGTGCTTCCAGAAGAAGAGTCAAAAATTCCCATAGACACACTCCTAAACCCTGTGGACAGCCTTCCCAGAAAAGTTGAAGCTCTTATAGCTGTAAAGAGTGGGCCAACTCAATACTGAACCTTACGGACTAAGACCGGGATGCCATTAAAGTTCATGTGCGTGTAAAGGCAAGTGTCCCAATACTTTTGGCAATATAATGTATCTTAGCCACAATACTGTGTGGTGCAAAACAAAAACCATGGTATACAGACAACTGTGTATTAAGAAGGAGTCAATGATTGTCAGACAAGGACTCACTTACAGTATATTTTGAGACCATGTTGTTAATTAATGGCCCCTTCCACAATCCTGTGCTGCTGCCTCTTTCCCAGTCAGATCAGGACAATACCTTATACTGTCCAGCAGACAGTGTCAGATTACCAAAGAGGCAGAGTAGGCATTGGCCTATGGGCCCCACGCCGTTAAAGGGCCCTGTAACAAAGGATCTTACTAATATTGATTTTATCTTAAAGTAAAATTACAATTAAGCTTTTTAAAATTGTTTACAAAAGAAAGAAAAGATGACTTAACTTAACCACTTCCCATCTGACTGCTACAGCACGGACCTGAATTGGCAGGAGGGCGTCCATGTACCTCCTCCCATTCACGAGCTGCCTGCACATCCTCTGCAAGGCGAGTGCGGCGTGCACTGTGATCACAAATCAGTGTAAGGGACCGGTCCCAGCCCACTACCAAGTGATCAGCTGTCAGCCAATGACAGCTGATCACGTGATGTAAACAAAAGATTGGTAATCTGCTTTTTTTCCCCCTCACGCTTGCAGCATGAGGGAAAAAAATAGCCAATCACCGGCTCCTGAGAGAGGGACATCAGCCCCGCACACAGAGAGGCACTGCTGCTATGCAGTGCCTTTCAGTGCCATCTACCAGTGCCCACCAGTGCCACCTATCAAAGCCCACCAGTGCCACCTATCAATGCCTATCTGTGCTGCCAACCGGTGCCCATCAGTGCCTCATCATCAGTGCCACCTATCAATGCTGGTGATCAGTGTCACCTACGAGTGCCCATCAGTGACTGACACCCATCAGTGCCCATCAGCGTCAACTATCAGTGCCGCTTATCAGTGCCACCCATCAGTGCCTTTCAGTGGCACCCATCAGTGCCATTCAGTGCCACCCATCAGTGCCCATCAGTGCCAGCCACCCGTGCCACCTACCAAAAGAAAGATGTATTTGTGTGAAAAAAATGATAAAAATTTAATTTGGGTACAGTGTACAATAACCGCGCAATTGTCATTCAAAGCGCGACAGTGCTCCAGCACATGCCAATCAGCAGTTTCCAGCCAATGATTTATGGCCAGCTAGGTGCAAAGTATAATTTCTAGATATAATAAAACAACCCTATAGGACTTGTGGACACAGGAGTTACAGGTCAGATAAAGGTAGAGAAGTCTGTTTTCACAAGATATGCTCAGCAGGTCCTTGGCCAGGCAGGGGTTAAATTTCTACGCCAGCACCATTTCACTGGGAATGTAACCCCTGCGTCACTAAGTACCTGCTGAGCATTCCTAGTGAAACCAGACTTTCGTACCTTCACCTGACTTGTAAGTCCTGTGTCCATAAGTCCTATATGGATGTTTGATAGCCTACAATTTTTTGATCAATGACAGTTTCCGCCCGCTTCTTTCAATGCAAGGTACTGGGTGCACGGTGCGTTCAAGGGGCACCCTCTAAGTCAGCCTCTCTCAACCTTTTCAACACAGAGAAACTGTTGAAAAAACATTCCAGTCTCAGGGAACCCCTGGCCGCCTACAGCCTGGCCACCTGCATCCTGGGGGGCGTGGGGGGTGGGAGCATTCCCAACATTGAAACTCATTCTTTAGGCTTCATTCAAATGTACAGCTGGAGCCAGGGGGTTGAAAGCCACTCCCCAACCTCCCGCCTGAACAATGTCATGCAGTCACTTACAGTTGTACACATGCAGCAGCTGTGATGCTGTGTTTCACAGCAAAAAAAAAAACGCATGCTGCTTTCACAGGGTGTGAGGCCGTTGCTGAACTCAGTTAATGCAGGTCTATGGGGCCACCATGCAACCACCCAGTAATCATGCGTAATGTACTCAAATGTCTCTGAAAAGCAATCTGTGGTCCTAGCCACACAGCTGAAGGAGCCCTTAGGGCAT
This sequence comes from Glandirana rugosa, assembly GCA_018402905.1. Taxonomy (NCBI): domain Eukaryota; kingdom Metazoa; phylum Chordata; class Amphibia; order Anura; family Ranidae; genus Glandirana; species Glandirana rugosa. The sequence goes on from BLSH010134394.1 coordinate 1,407,340, forward strand.
CTAGGAAGATGGAACAAAGTACGTCATGTATTTTGTGCCTTCACAAACTAAAAAGTGTTAAAAAATAGTGATAACTTTTCTTTAAAGTGGAAGTCAACCCATCTTTTTAACAGTTTCAAAAAACAGTTACATTCCCGGCATGCCCAGCAGAATGGCTGTGCTCGTAACGGAACTGTCAAACCATCCAATGGCTGCTGTCATAACTGATCACAGGTGCAACATCATGGCAATTGAAGATTAAACAGAGGCCAAGATGGCAGCTTACTTTGATGAAAACGATAGGAGGGTTTACTTCCACTTTAAGCTCTTTTGGTCCTACATCTGCTGGGGATCACAACAGTGCACTCCTGTGACTATAATCAGCCAATAGCAGGCTAAAGTTTGCTGTTTTATGACGTCACTCATCTGGTCCAGGCTCTTTAGAGATACAGACTATAATGTCTGGGATCCACAGAGTTCATATCCATGGACTGGAAGCTGCACCACTGAGAGCCTGCGCCAGCCGCTCCCACACCCCACACAGCCCAGTGCTCCAGTGAGCACTGGAAGGACACAGCAGGGAGCCGGTGACTGACAGTCACCGGCTCTCTGCTCAGGGAAGACTGGGAACTGAGAGATCAGTGGTCTTTGATTGCTCAATTCTTGGTGTAGAGGCAGCTAGGGGGTGGGGGGGTGGGGGCAGATGCGGCCTCGGATCAATGCTGCATCCACCTAGGTGAGTATAAATGTTTGTTCTTTTTTGTATCCCAAACATCCGATTTCCCAAGGTCAAATAATACTTTGCATACTCAGGTGGTCCAGACTAAGGCAGTAAGATAGTCAACATTTATGTAAGCTTGCTGTACAGTCTGCTGGTCTTTTAGCTTCAATTTATATATATAAAATAAAAAGGTTTTCAAATAAATACAGTATTTGTTGATGTTATAGAAGGACTGGGTCAGCAGAACCTTGGAAAATAATGCCCTCCACTTTATCACTTGTATAATAAATATTTTCAAACCTTAGTTCCTGAATTGTTATATGAATCTAAACAAGTGTTATATGTATAGAAATTGCAAAGAAACACTCTTCTGCATAAACCAATTTGCAGTTGAGGGTTAGTGCCCCTTTAATTAGCATGGCATCATGACTCACTCATCCAATCTTGTCATACCACTATCTGAGAACATACCTGGAGGCATCAATTAACCTTTTGTTCTCTATAATATTTCATAAAGAAATATTAATGATTTGTTGCTTTTTTTATTAAATTACAATTAGAATTCATCTGTACATTTTACCTTCTATTTTCTGGCAGCCTGTCTTGACCTTGGAGAGGTAGTGCTCCCAATAAAAAATTGCCTAATTAAAAAGTAGAACTAATATGACATAAAGTTCACAACATTCACCCCATACAACCTTTCTAGGTGCCAAATACATCAAAATGCATATAAGTGTGCATTCCCTCTTATTTTAATAAAGCATAATAAATAATTTATTTCTTATTTTAGTAATTAAAGCGTTCATGTACTAACAAATACATTAAACCACAACTAATGGCCAAAACAAGAGCAAAAGCTGAATTCTGATTGGTTGCGCCAATAGTAGTCAGGCTTGGTTTCACCAATTGAGCTCTATTTTTTGCTATTCAGCACTGTGCTACTTTAACTGGCAGTTGCGCGGTCATGCAAAGCTGTACCCAAATAAAATGTATATATCTTTAGGTGGTATTTGATCCTCACTGGTTTTCTATTTTTTGCAATATAAATTAAAAAAGACCAACAATTTGAAAAAAACAAACTGTATTTTTTACTTTCTGCAATAAAACATATCCAATAAAAAAAAACAACAAAAAAAAAAAAATCTTCATAAATTTTGGCCAAAATGTATTATACTACATGTCTTCATTAAAAAAATCCCAATCTCTTCCACAAACAGTGGTTTCAGCTGGGAGTATAGATAATTTCAAAAAACTATTAGATGGGCACCTAAGGAACAACATTGAGGGATATACAATGTAATACTGACATAAAAGCACACACTTAGGTTGGACTTATTGGACTTGTGTCTTTTTTCAACCTTAGTAACTATGTAAGTGTATATTGATTTGTTTGTGTGACAGTTATAGCACCTACAAACTATGGTATATATACTGGATTTTTTTATACTATATATACTACTAATGGCGGCAATCAGTGACTTATAATGACTTATAATGGGACTGCAATAGTGTGGCGGCCAATCTGACACAAACTGACGCTGAAGGGAACTGACTAACTGCCACTGACATCAACAGTTGCATAAATACAGTGATCAGTGATAATACTATACACTGTCACTGTACTAATGACACTGGCTGGGAAGGGGTTAACATCAAGGAGCAATCAATGGGTTATATGTGTGCCTATATGTGCTGCTTTACTACTAGATCTCTCAGTTTCTCATCCCTGTTTTGCAGGGATGAGAAACTAATGGATCGCTCCCTCTGTACAGAGCTCTGTGTTGTTTACCAACATAGATCTCATGGCTGTTATTGTACACAGCCGATCAGCAGGTCCCAGCCATGAATCATTGGCTGAGACTTGCTGAAAGGCTCCCTCTGTGTACAATCACAATGGGTGCCAGGCTTGCGTGCAGCCTAAACCCAGAAGTAGGCAGCTATGTAGGGGTGCATTGGTTTGCTTACAGTGGGCGCTCACCCACAGTACATTGCAGGTGGTCGGCAAGTGATTAATATTCGATGCTAAGGATGTGGAAACAAGGCTAAGCGAGACTCAACTATGCACAAAACATAGGAAATGGGGAGCAGAAAATGGCAGCAGGTGCTCTGGACTGATAAGCCAAAGTTTGACATACTTGGCTGTAGCAGGAGGCAGTTTGTTGGTGAAGGGCTGGAGAGCGGTAAAATAATGAGTGTCTGCAGGCAACAGTGAAGCATGGTGGAGGCTCCTTGCAAGTTTAGGGCTGCATTTCTGCACATGGAGTTGAAGATTTGGTCAGGATCAATGGTGTCCTCAATGCTGAGAAATAAAGGCAGATACTTATCCATCATGCCATACCATTAGGGAGGCATATGATTGGCCCCAAATGTATTTTTCAGCAGGACAACGACTCCATACAGCCAATGTCATTAGGAATTATCTTCAGAAGAAGAAGGACAAAGAGTTCTGGAAGTGATGGTATTGGACCCCACAGAGACCTGAACTCAACATCATGGAGTCTGTCTGGCATTAGACGAAAAGACAGAAGGATTTGAGGCAGCCAACATCCACAGAAGATCTGTGATTGGTTCTCCAAGATGGTTGGTACAACCTACCTGCTGTGTTCCTTCAAAAACTGTGTGCAAGTATACCTAGACGTTGATGTTTTGAAGGCAAAGGGTGGTCCGATTTGTCCGCCGCAATGTCGCAGTCCGGCTAAAAATTGCAGATGGCCTCCATTGCTGGTAAAAAAAAAAAATAATAAAAATGCCATAAATCTATCCCCTATTTTGTAGACGCTATAACTTTTGTGCAAACCAATCAATATAGAAATAGAAGAATACATATCGGCCTAAACTGATGAAGGAATTTGTTTTTTTTTTAGTTTTTTTCCTTGGATATTTATTATAGCAAAAAGTTTTTTTCAAAATTGTCGCTCTTTTTTTTTTGTTTATAGAGCAAAAAATAATAAACGCAGAGGTGATAAAATACCACCAAAAGAAAGCTCTATTGTCAGTTAAAGCGACGCAGTGCCATATCGCAAAAAATGGCCTGGTCATTAAAGGGGTAAATCCTTCCGGTCCTTGAGGGCACATTCACACCTGAACGTTTTCAGCCTGTAAAACGCTCCTCTCTGCAGCTCCGAAACGCTCAACAAGCAAAATCCCATTCATTTCAAAGGCCCATGTTCACATCTGAGCGTTCTGTCGCCTGAAGCTCAAGAAAGCACATGAGCTTCTTTTTAGGCAGATTAACTGCGTTTTACTGCATTTTACATTGGTGATCTTTTGACCTGTACAAAATCGCGGTAAAAATCACGGCGCGACTTTCTGCTTGAAACAAAACGCTCAGGTGTGAATGCAGCCTAAGTGGTTAAGGCTTTACAGACCATTTTGTATATTCATTAACCACTACCACCCACCGCAGTTTGACGGCGGCAAAGTGGTTCATTATGGCAAACCGCCGTCACCTGATGGCGGCCGCGATAACGAGTATTGTGAGCGCGCGTCGGCTCGCATGCTCACTGTGTTCAGGGAGGGTCAGGGAGCGGGTAGGGCCGACTCGATCTCCGTCGGCTACCCGTGATGGCCCCCCCCCCGCAGTGAGAGAATGGAGGTTCATGTATGTAAACCTGGATCTCCGTTCTGACAGAGGGGGAAGGGTGGTGATCACAGGCTTCCTATATATGGAAGCCGTGATCACTCCCCTCCACCTGCCAGCCCAGCCCCCATACAGTTAGAACACACTGGGGGAACACAGTTAACCCTTAGAGTGCCTCCTCCAGGTCAACCACTTCACTGCCAATGGCATTTACACAGTAATCAGTGTATTTTTATAGCACTGATCGCTGTATAAATGCCAATGGTCCCAAAAAAGTGATAAAATGGTCCCACATGTCCGCCGCAATATCGCAGTACCGCTAGAAATCGCAGATCGCCGCCATTACTAGTAAAATATAAAAAAATATATAAAAACCCCATAAATTAATTCTCATCATTCGTAAACACAGCAACTTTTGCGCAAACCAATCAATATACGCCGATTGCGATTTTTTTTTACCAAAAATATGAGGAAGAATATAAATCGGCCAAAACCGATGAAAAAAAATGTTTTTTTTATATATTTTTTGATTTGTATTTTAGCAAAAAGTACGAAAAATATTTTTTTTTGCAAAATTGTCGCTCTTTTTTTATTTATAGCGGTGATCAGAAATGACGCAGAGGTGATCAAATACCACCAAAAGAAAGCTCTACTGGTGGGAAAAAAAGGACGCAAATTTAATTTGGGTACAACGTCGCACGACCGCAGAATTGTCAGTTAAAACAACGCAGTGCTGAATCGCAAAAAGTGTTCTGGTCCTATAGGTCTGAAGTGGTTAAAATGATGTTTTTATGCAAAAAAAAAAAATGTGGTTGCTTTAAAAGTCCGCACATGTCTTTTCTCTGAAATTCTCATAACTTTTTTAGATAAAAAAAAAAGGAAAGTATTGGGGGGCATAGTGGGAGGCCAAAAAAGAAAAAAAAAAGGAGTTTTGCTGTAAAAAACAAGCAATAGTAATAATAATAATAATAATAATAATAAACGGTAGTCTGTAACGGCTACTGCATATTTATTCCTTGTAGGGATGACTCAACCTATATTAATGCGAGTTATAACAACGGGCAGATTTCAGTCGCTTAGCAGTTTCTGCTGAGGCATTACTGTCACGCTTTAAGATCCGTAGGCCTGATTGTGCTGGGCCGACGTCTCCCACGCTTCTCAAACATCAGGAATTATAAAACAAAACGTCAATCTAAAATTATATTTTCACCGCTCGCGCCATCAGCGCAGACTTTACCAAAGCACGGGCAACGTGTGGAGTAATATTTAGCATATGCATTGATTTAGCATATGGAAAACGTTAACTGGAAACTCACCAAAGGCCGATCAATGTGTCTGGGAAGTGCCTCTAGTTAAGGAGGAATGATGTAGGAAATAAAATCATGGAAACGAGTGCCAACATATTCATATATTCTTGGCTATATTTCAGACTGGATAAAAATATCTCTCATATTTATGTATATACTGTATATGAATATGTCACAGTGACATTATCCGGGTCTAAGGAATCTTAGCATTTAAAGGGTGTGGATCTCCCAGGTAAGCAACTATGAAGACAAATGGTAGTGAATGGAAAGCAAATGCTAATAAAGAGCAACAGTTAAAGCGGTTGTATACCCTGCAAAGGGATTTTAACCTACAGGTAAGCCTATAATAAGGCTTACCTGTTACCTGTAAGCAGAGGTGTAACTAGAACCTTCAGGGCCCCGGTGCAAGAAATTATGAATCCCCTGGCCAGGGCCCTTCCCTCTTCCCACCAATCATGGGGCCCTTTAGTCCCCTTGCAGGTCCCTTTATTACGGTCCCACCAAATAAACGAATAGTTGTGTACCGAGCCTCCCATTCATTCAGAAACGGAAGTATAGTAAAAACAGTTTATTATGCTTCAGTTATGAATGAACCAATTGGTAGCAATCACTGACTTTGTTCATTCAGAAAAGGAAGGAGCCGGTAAATGACAAATTTACCGACGCATTCCCATCTCTCCATCATGACACATCTTCTATAGCAGCTGGCAGGGGAGAGGAGGAGGGGAAGACAGCAGCTCTGTGGGGGGACCAGGGAAGCACACAGGGACCCTGGGAACAGCAGAAGACAAGTAAGCTGCATAGGAGGGGTGGCGGGGGCAGCGTATAGAGGAAACAGTCTTCTTCATAGAAGGAAAATGGAGGAGATTGGTTCCTCTAAATGCCGCCCCCACCATTCCTCCTATCCAAGTGTACAAGGGAAGCACACCCTGGAGCATGGGGTCCAGTTGCAATTGCAACCCCTGTAGTTACGCCCCTGCCTATAGGTAAAATGAATATCTCCTAAACTGTATGGTTTAAGAGATATTCCCCCTGCAAGCAGCTGCAATGTCCCGGCGCATTCGCCATGATGTCCCGGCGAAGACCCGGTGCATAGCGCTGGACCTTGCCAGAAAGACGGGCTCCCACGCGCATGCGTGGGAGTGACGTGTCATGGCTCCGGCCAGTCACAGCGCTGATGCCGCGTACCCGGAAGCAAGATCTGAGGGAAGATGTTTGTGGTGCATACTAGCTCATTATGCTATTGTCTTGCAGGTTTTTTTGTTTTTTTCTCTTGTTGCCTGGGTATACAACCGCTTTAATCCTGGGTTTCTTTCTGTCATATCAAATAATGCACCTAAACACAAAAATCACAGATACATAGATTTTCCCAAAACCTGCTTGTTTATTATAAATAATTGGATGTTTAATAAGAACTAATAACCCCTTAAAGCTGAACTAAACTGTATCTGAGAAACACAAACCAAAACGCTATGTAATTAATTTTTAGTATTCAAAGTAAATTCACCCATCCATCCATATCCCCATGCTTTATTTTATTGAGAAATCACTTTAAAAAACACACCCCTGGCATTTCAACCATCTTGAGTAAGGGCAGATGATTCATGTAAATGCTACTTCCTGGAATCCATCTGCCCTTAGTTCAGCTATGCAGACAAGAGGGTGTGCTTAGCTGAGAAAACCCCTCCTCCTCCCCTCCTCTAGGTGAAAGAAAAAAAAATTCCCATGAAGACTTCTGGGATGTATGACATCATTTAGGCCTAGCCAAAAGCAAATGAAGAAATGTGAAAAGAAAAAAGTTTATAACAAGTAAAACTGATACATCTTCCTACCTATTTATTAAAGTATAACTATAGGCAAACCTTTTTTTTAGTTTTGAATAGAGTGGAAAGGGATTAGAATGCGTGTCAGTTTTTATTTCCCATTAACCGCTTGCCGACCAGCCGCAGTCGTTATATGGCGGCCTGTTGACTCTCCTTTGCAAATTAGCGTAGCTGTATAGCGGCTCGCGCAGGCGCAGTTGCGGGCGGGAGTGCACCACCGGCAGTGCGCTCCCGCGCCCGCTGCACACTGCATGAGCAAGCCTGCTCCTGCGGGTTTGGGAGGACTCGGTTTCCGCCGGCGACCCACGATCGCCTGTTACAGAGGCAGAAAGGGGATCTGCCGATGTAAACACGGTGGATCCCCACTAGGGATGGGCCGGCAGTTCAAGTCGAACATCAGGCGTTTGCCCGTTCGTCGACTTTAGAACATTATGGGGCGTTCACAGTGACTTTGCGGCTGCGGAGCTCCCCATAATTCATTGCGTGCACAGTTCCTCCCCGTTTGGAGGGCTCCCACCATCTGCACGCTTTTTGCCTTGACAGTTTATTTACATGGCGGGACGGGGCCACCTGGCAATGTAAGCAAGTGACCCCGCCCCTTCTGACATCATGTGACATCAGAGGGGGCAAGTCACGCCCTTACATCACCGGGTAGTCCCGCCCTTCTATATAAATAAACTGTCAAAGTAAAAAGTGTGCAGACGGTGGGAACCCTCTCATAGAGGAGGAGCTGTTGCATTTTTTTTTTTTGCGTACCATAATTGACGATGGATTACAACGGGGGACACTTATTTATTTATTTATTTTTCTTTTTTAATAAAGGACTTGTCCCCAATTGTCCCCTGTGGTTTTTTCTTTTTTGACACTTTTTGGTGAATTAGTAGGGGTACGATGTACCCGATACTAATTCACATAGGGGAGGGGTGGGATCTGGGGGTCAGCTTATTGAGGGGGCTTCCAGATTCCGATAAGGGGATAAGCAGAGCCCCCCTGCCCCAAAGCACCCATATTCCCCATGTTGAGGGCATGTAGCCTTGTACGGTTCAGGAGGGGGGGGCACTCGCCCCCCCATCCTGGCTGGACAGGTTGCATGCTCGGATAAGAGTCTGGTTTGGAATTTAGGGGGAACCCCACGTCAATTTTATTTTAAATTTTGGTGCGGAGTTCCCCTTAAAATCCATACCAGACCCTAAGGGCGTGGTATGGACTGGGGAGGGGACCCTACGCTATTTTCTCAGTGATTTTTCTTTCTATATTGCCGGGAGCTGGCAATACATTACAGCCGTGATTTTAAATGACCAATTTCCCTTTACAAATGTCATTTTGCTCTGCGCCTGAATAATCAATTGATTTAAAAACTGTTTTTTGCATTGATACATGTCCCCTAGGGCAGGACCCGGGTCCCCATACACTTTTTAGGGCAATAACTTGCATATAAGCCTTAAAAATGAGCACTTTTGATTTTTCATGTTCAGGTCGCATAGACTTTAAAGGTGTTTGAATGTTTGCACAAATTTTTTGTCTGTTCGCATGTTCATGGGCGAACCGAACCGGGGGGTGTTCGGCCCATCCCTAATCCCCATTCTGTCAGGGGATGTGACTGTGATCTACTGTTCCCAGTGATCAGGAACAGTGAGATCTGTCATGCCCCTGTCAGCCCAGCCCCCACATAGTTAGAACACAGTGAGGGAACACAGTTAACCCCTTGATCACCCCCTACAGTTTAGCCCCTTCCCTGCCAGTGACATTTATACAGTAATCAGTGGCTATTTAAATGTCATTGGTCCCAAAAAAGTGTCAAAAGTGTCCAATCTGTCCACCACAACATCGCAGTCCCAATAAAATTTGCAGATCGCCGTCATTACTAGTAAAAAAAAAAAATAATAAAAATGCCATAAATCTATTCCCTATTTTATAGACGCAATAACTTTTGCGCAAACCAATCAATATATGCTTATTGTGATTTTAGTTACCAAAAATATGTAGAAGAATACATATCGGCCTAAATCGAGGAAGAAATTAATTTTTTTTACTTTTTTTTTTGTATATTTATTATAGCAAAAAGTAAAACATATTAGGTTTTTTTTCAAAATTGTTGCTCTTTTTTTGGTTTATAGCGCACAAAATAAAAACCACAGAGGTGGTCAAATACGACCAAAAGAAAGCTCTATTTGTGGGGAAAAAAGGACGTCAATTTCATTTGGGCACATCGTTGCGCAACCGTGCAATTGTCAGTTAAAGTGGTTTCAACCTGTGACAACCACTTTAACCTACAGGTAAGCCTAGAATAAGGCTTACCTGTAGGTGCCCTGCATATCTCCCAAACCTGCATGGTTCAGGAGATATGCAGTGTTCTGCATGTGCCAACGTCATTTCGGCACATGTGTAGTGAAGAAACGGCCTCCGTGCCGTTTCTCCACTGACACTGTGTCGTGACTGACGGCTCGCGCACATGAGTCGCAGCCCCGGAAGGAAGAGGGGCAGAAGATGGATGCGGCCAGCACAGGGGACATCGCTGGACATCACAGGCTACGTTTGCAGGTAAGTGGCACATAATGGGCTACTATGCGATGCATAGTAGCCCATTATGCTTCTAATTTACAGGGGACTGTAGAGGAAGTAAACCCCATCTGGGTATACTTCCTCTTTAAATTGATGCAGTGCTGAATAGCAAAAAGTGCTCTGGTCAGGAAAAGGGTAAATCCTTCCGGGGCTGAAGTGGTTAAGGAGATTCCCCCTCGCTATCTGTCCTGTTTACCGTTATCACTGAAAGTGAAAGTAAAAGAAGACCCCACATTTTGGGTTGTATCCAGAAAATTAATGGAGGGGAAATCTTACAATGGGGGCACTAGTTCTGGTGACCTGGGGGTCCCCAAATAATTCCCTTAAATTGCAGGGATCTCTTCTCACTTCCTGTTTGGCTATGGGCATAGGCATGGCCACATTGGCTGCCAGGTGTGCCTGGGCACACCCTAATCACCCTGTACTATGCAGATTCCTCCTGCTGCCTGGCTGCAGAGAAAGGAACTGGGGAATCTCTGTCCTCAGTCCGTTTCTCTGTCTCAAAAGTGAGACATTAAGGGTCTGTTTAGACCCCTGATATTTCACCAACATGGCTCCTAAAAAAATTGTAAAAAATAATATTGTAAAAAATGATAAAAAAACAAAATTGGAAAAAAATAAAATAAAAACAAACTAGTGACGCCAATCTCTGCACTACTGATACATTCAGTACTCTACTGACACTGTCCACTGCCCTATATGTATATACAGTATATATACGTGCATGTGTGTTTGAGCTTTGGGGTGCACACCCTAATGCAATAGGCTATGCACACCTATAGGACAGGAAGTGAAGGCAAATCTCCACAATGGGCAAATACAGCAAAAAAAAAAAAAAAAAGATTGGTATGGGTTATAATCCTCCCATACACTATCCAACATGAAAAAAAAAAGTTTTGCCTATAGTTCTACTTTAATGCTAGTTGCACAAGGAATTCAATTGTTAATGTTAAATGAGAGAGTTTAGTTTCACTTTAACCACTTAAAGTAGAACTATAGGCAAATTGTTTTTTTAAATTTTGGATAGAGTAAGGAAGGGTGGTAACCCCTGTCAATCTTTTTTTTTTTTTTGCTGTATTTTCCCCATTGTGAAGATTTCCCTTCACTTCCTGTCCCATAGCCAATACAGGTAGTGAGAGGAAATCCCTGCAAATGAAGGGAATCTCTAGGGGCCCCAGCAGGTTACCAGAATTAGTGTCCCAATTGGAAGATGCCCCCTTTATTACTGTTTTGGGGACTAAATGTGGGATTTTCTTCCACTTTTAATGATAATGGTAAACAGGACAAATAGAGAGGGTGAATCTTCCTAATAGGGGAAGAGGTAGTAATAAAAGCCTGACAGGTGTTCAAATCCATTTCCACTCTGTCCAAAGCTAAAAAAAAAATGTTTTGCATTTAGTTACACTTTAAAGTAGAAATTCTGTCACCTTAATGGGTCTCCACCAAGCCTTAGAGGCCTGCTACAAAACCCAGAGATGTGCTTGCACCCTGCATTGAACAATGGAGAATCCCAGGAGGCAGCAGTCTATGACGTCATTCTGGCCTAGGCCAGAAAGCAGGGAGTGCTGCAGTACAACATAAAAAGGTACTAAACCATTGTAAGAATGACCATGCTATACAGTCTTGGGGCTGTATACTGCATTTTTCAGAAGTCCACAACACTGGCTGGGATTGGCAGCAGAAGACAGGAATCAGTGGAGACCGGGGGGGGTGTGGGGAAGGTGTAGTGACTTAAGGGCCATACTCATGGGCCGAATATCAGGCCAGCCGATTCAATAGAAACCGGCCAACATTCACCTAAGAGCGCTGGCCAGTGTGTTCTGGTGGGGGAGCCTGTTAGACCACAATAACTCAGCGGGGGAGATTGCTGTACTCACATTGGATTGTTAGTACAGCGGATCCTCCTTAGCTATTCAGTTCTTTTTTCATTCAGCCCGCTGTGTTGAACGATAAAAAAAACAGTTAGGCCTCATGCACACTGGACATTTTACAGCTGCTCATAGGGGCATCAGGCACACCTCTCCATGTTATTCTATATGTCCATGCACACATAGGCTTTTAGGGGCTGTAAGTGGCATAGGCATTTTCAAGCTGCAAAAAAAACTTAGGACCAGTGCGTTCTGGAGCGACAGCATTACAGCTGTAAAAATGCCTGATGCGGCTAAATGTGGGTTAACGCTGTATATAGCATTAAACCACATCAAGAGTTTTTAAGCTGTAGTAAATCGATTCGGGAGTGGAAAAAAGAAGAGGGCAGAGAAACGCGGCTAAACGCTAACGCAGCTAAACGCGCATTAGCGCCAATGCAGAATGCTTCTAAAAGCGCGTTTTACAGCCACTTTTTCCTGGCGTTAGTACTGGCTTTGCAGCTTGTTTTTTTTTAACACCCTGTGTGCACGAGGCCATAGTGTATACCGGACATTAGTTCACCCTTTCATTTTTTTGTGAAAATATGAATCCTTTAATTATGAATACATATCTGCATTAATTTGCGCCTTTTTTTCTGCCTGGAGGTTAGTTCTAAGACGAAGGTAATACAAAATCAAGCATGCAAGTGTTTGAAAAGATATGCAATCAGTTAAGGTGACTAATGTTGCAATATGGAGCATTTTAAAACATCTGCAAATGAGGAAAAGGCCATATAAACAATACCAGAAGGTAAACGATGGGGCTCATTTATAAGAACGGAAGGAAAATAAAAATAGCACAGCTTTTCCTTAACAGCCAGCAGCAACATATGTTCTGTAATTTCAGACAGCGGTTAGACATTAGATAACAATCTAACTGTCCATAGTATGAATGTGCAATGGCCTGTGGCACTATTGTTAACTCCACAGTTAAAAAAAAAAAGAAAGAAATAAAAAGCAGGCCAAAAAAAGATGAACATGTCAAAGTGGCACTCTTTCCTACTTCATTTATTGGTCCTTTGTCATCCAAACTAATATGGAAGTTATAAAACAATAACTGTCTTGTATTTGCCTCAAACAGGTACACATATGACCTGAGGCCCCCAACTCATGTCAACAGTGTTCCCAATTTGGTGCTCCAGGTATGTGTTGTAATATAGGTTTTCTCAATGGTAAGTCCGTGGAAAGGGGGCAACCATTTACCCATAAGAGTTTTCACCCATCGTAAAATGAAATGATTGAACTGGACAACCTTAAAGCATAACAAAACCCTCAGTTGCTTTGTGGTTTCTTGCCTAGGCTGGAGGTGCCCACACTGTGTAGATGTGTGCAATGGCAGCTGCACTATAATATGGCCAATCTGTGGTACCCATGGAAGCTTTTGCAACTTTAGTAGCACATAGTGGGCCCATCTGGATATCATTCATGTGTATTGCATGGTTAACAAGGTCTTGGGATATAATAAGTTCTACATTGTCTCTTAAACCTTCATGCCCTACAGGTGGGTGCAGATATTTTAATATCAGTACCTGTTCATCCTAGATGGGGGTCAACATAAGAGACGCTTAATTCATTTCCACACCTCCACACATAGCATGGCCTGGCTACAACATATCCCTCCAGTGTGCATGGATCTCCATATGTTTGAGGCATCAGACCCACACTGAAGACACCTCAAGTAGAAGTCATCTAACTCAATGCAAATTGATTTTCCCAATACTGGGGTCATGTATCATGGGTATCATGTTAAGGGAGGCAATGAAAAATACTGTTGTTTGTACACAGCTTTTATAATTTTCATAACTTTTTTGGCTTATTATAATAAAAATGTATATGTTTAATTTGTTGAGATGGTGTTCTGGCACCTTGAAAATCCATCTTTCCTTTTCACGTTAGCATGGAGACATGGATGGATGGGTGTGTTTGCTTTGAATATTACAAATGAACTAAATAACATTTTCAGTTTGTCATGCTCAGATGCAGTTTAGTCACACTTAAGAGTGTGACACCAAACTCCAGTTAAAAAAAAAAATCTATCTAAGTATGTATTCTTAACTTCTATTGCTCTCAACCTCCTTGAAATCTTCAAATTCCTTTTTTTTTGATTCTGTGATCTGACTTAATGTTAAAGAGTGGCTAGGCTATGTTCATTCTCTGTGGTCCCACTGTATGCAGGATGGCAGGGGTCTTTCTTTCTAAGCAAGGGCCAGTTTAATGTCCTTCAGACTTTAGGGGGCCTGACTGTGGCCAGTGGGAGTCGAAAAAAACCCCAGGATCAGTGCCCCATCATTATTTTAAATGGGAGGGATAGTGCCCCATTGTTGATATCAATGAGGAGAATAGAGCCCCATTGATGGTGTCAGTTGGTGGAATAGTGCCCCAAGGGCCAGATAAAGGCAAGCAAAGGGCAACATCTGGCTCCGAACAACAATTTGGAGACCACTGGACTACGGGATTTGTAGTGTGTGTAGAACAGTGTACTTGACCCTAACTAATGTGCACTGCTTGTTCCAAGCAATGAGGTTCGGGAGCTCTCAGAGGACATAACACAGAGGCAGAAATACAAGAAACAATTTCATAAAGAACAGATTATAAGGTCATTAGATAATGGATGTGTATGGATTATTGTAGGAGAAAAAGGATATTGTTAAATATTACTTTAAGAAAGTGAAACAGAGCAGAAGCTGCCATACAACACATCATTCCTGTCCATGTGTTGGAGGAGCCCTTTGTCGGAGATAAATGGGCTGGAAGACTTAGCACTTTTATAGATGAGGGCTATTGGGATTTCAACAAAGAGCATAAGATATTTTACAGTAGTGGTGGGAGAGATGTGTAACAATGTCCAAAAACGCAATAAGCAGGAAATAATTTACCAAGCAAAACAATTTACTAGAAATTGGTAGTTCACCAACTTTAACAGCTAGAACAATTATCTAGGCCATAAGAAAATTACATTTGTGAGCGCATACTGTAACACATTGTAAGTTGATTTTGGCTGCATTCTACTCTTTCTTATGCTTGGCTACTGCTTCCATTTATTCATTTCCCCTTGGTATCTATTTAATGTTAACTGACTCTTTGTAGCACTGAAGCAGGCTAAACACATAATAGGAATTAGTGTTAGATAAAATAGTAGGCCATTATCTTCATTAGAAACTTCATATACTATCTGTTAAATCAGAGGCCAGTTAGGTTAGGATCAAAAGTGGCTCTACTATTCGGAATGTCAAAGTTTAAACAAAAGTGGAACATCATTAGAAAACTTCTCTTAAAATGAAGTCTCCTATAAACCAGCTGGTCAGAGCTGGCATGTAATCAGCAAGCTGAATAAGGAGAGGAAGAGGAATTGGAGAGCTTCACGTAGGATGTATGAAAAATAAAGTGTCAAATAATGCGCTAGGAGACTATAAAGGAGCCAACATCTGGTGCAATTGATGGATATATTGGACGGAACTGAATGGAAGAATGATAAAAATCAAACAAAAAGGTCCACAAAAAGGCTCCCTCTGTTTTTACATTAGTGTTTGTGTTGGAGGCCAGAAAGCATTGGTTATAATGCCTCTTAGCTGATACTTTGCCAGTCTTTAATGTACAAATTAGCAAGAACTGGAAAATTGTACTTCCTGCATGAAACTATACATGCGAGGGGCCTTCCATTAAAATGAAACTCACAAAAGCTGTTGTGTGTGCTTCACAGGAGCTTTGATTTTCACCTGAAAGTCCAATTTTTGATGTCCAAAATACAATGAAATGGGATTGACTCCATGACAGACGGTATTAGATTTAAAGGCATTATAACCCCTCCTACCTGCACCTTGTGTTTTACACCTGCATTACCTATGCATTGATCAGGTAATTTCAGGGCGTCATTTGTTGATCTGCACACACAGTCTATAGTAGAGTAAATCTTCACATTGGTGTCAGAAGTTTTTGTTTCAAACATGTGGCATGCGACAGTTTAAAACATGTCCTCTGTCTGTAGTCTGAGAACTGACATTTCCTGTGAATGACCTAAATATCCCACAATACCTGGGTCTCTCAGTCTAGTGCTCTGCAGGGGATAGCTAAATAATAATTAGATCTTATGCAGACACAAACAGGCAGAGTGATTAACAGAGACATCACCATGCCGTTTTTAGTTACATTAGCATTACCACATTTATGATGAAACACGTGAGGCAAGCATTGGACCCTGTATGACCCAGAAGAGCTGTCTGTCTCTTTAGCGAATAAGGACAAGTTACATGAATGAATACATGGACAGCGGGCAACCGATCAGCCATATCACTACAAACTGCAGCTGCAATGTGAGCCCATAAATACTAGGTAAAGCTAACAAACAACACAGGGAATAGAACTACACGAATGCCTAGTTAAAACATCAAAAACTTTTGAAACTCCAGTTGAAACTATTCATTTGGGACAAAACAAAGAAGGTATAGAAACTAAATCAGCTGCAGCCATTGGCAAGATATTCCTTCACTTTCAGTGTGGCCTCTAAGAATCTGGTGCAGCTCTGCATGGTAGCCAATCAGCTTCTAACTTCAGCTTCTTCAATTAAGCCTTGACAAAAAAAACTGGAAGCTGATTGGTTTCTCTGCAGAGCTGCACCAGATTTTGCACTCTCCAGTTTTAGTAAATCAACCCCAATGTGTGCAAAATCTCTCAAACTGGGCAGAAGCAGTAATAAAATGTTCATTATATTGTTCATTAATGTTCATAAGGATTGTGGAGAAGGGTGAGAACCTCTGCCAGGGTTTTATTTCTCTCTGTGTCTTCACTGGGGAGATCTCACTTTCTGCTTAGACACCAGAAAAGGAATAAGGGTGACTTCTCCCTAAGAGCCCTTTCACACCATACTGCATATAAAACCCACTCAATGCATGAAAATGAGCTTTCATGTACATTTAAAATGTGCGTTAGCATGTGTTTTAATGTCATCCATTGTGAAGAGACAGGTCCCCTGAAGATCTCTAACATCCATAAAGATGCTATGCCAGAACCAGATGCAAAGTCACCATCATTCCAAACAGTTGCATTTCATGTGTTTATTGTGAAGACTGCTCTGTCATATAAGGCACAAGAAACCATTGTCTTTGTAATGTAACGCAATGCACTGCAACATGTAGCTACACAGCATTGTAGCATGAACGAGGCATATTGAAAAACCACTGTTTTCTATCTTCCCTTGCATTGACCTACACTGATTCCGTGGAAACCAATGTATATGGCACAAATGGGCTTTAACAGGGACATAGAAAACAAAACACACAAAAAAAAAAAAATCAATTGGTAGAGGTTATACCATTCCTAATGCAAAGCAAAGAAAAAAAAAATTTATCTGGAGGTGAACTTATTGGCAATATGAAACAATATGTCGATTGTTGAGGAATCCTTAGAAGAAAATTGAGTACTGTCTGTGATACTTTTTTAATTTGCACTAATATACAATTTTTCAGGACAAGCTTTTGGGGTATAAGAAATATATATTTGGGGGGGAACACAAGTACAACTTGGGTAGTACTTGGATAGTAGATAGTACCGCTTGGACATTGAAGAAGGGGACACACCCCGAAAGCTTGTCCTGAAAAATTGTATATTAGTGCAAATTAAAAAAGTATCATGGACAATACTCAATTTTTTCTGTAACAATTGCACTAATACGACTACAATCACCTAAAGTATGGTGGAAGAATTTACTGTGTTTATAAATTTTACATTATTGCCCACTGGTAAAATCTGGCATTGCGGTTAAAATAATCCAGCATGATAGGGATTGCATTGCAAAGGTTCGACTGCAGACTGTCAAGCACTTGTAAACAACAATGGGATAGAAAGGTGAGGGAAGTCGGGTCCTTAGAACAGTGGTTCTCAACTCCGGTCCTCGGGACCCACCAACAGGCCAGATTTTAAGTATTACCTTGGGGAGGTGCAGACTAGAACACTGCAATCACTGAGCAGCAAATGATATCACCTGTGATGTATTTCAGTTATCCTGCAAACCTGGCCTGTTGGGGGGTCCTGAGGACCGGAGTTGAGAACCACTGCCTTAGAATATTACGCAAAGCTGTACAAATCAGAAAGGTTTTTTTTCTAGGCAAGTCACCGTATACAAGATTGTTGTTTTGTGTACCATGCTGGAGTGATTTCCACATATCATTATAACTCTACCGGCTTTCCTCATTTTAATGAGCTAAGCAAGGCCTAGGTGAGTCTGGAAAATATGTATCTCAGCCTCATGTCTAGCATTTTAAGAAAAAAACATTCCCCAGAATTGCCATCATTCAGACTTTCAAGCAAATAAGGAATCTTTTAGCTTTTTCGACATTAGTCTATATAATCTGTACATCAATGTTCTTTAAAATAGAAGTCCAGCCTTTTACTAACCAAGCCTAAACCTGCTCCCACCCCCTTCTAATTCCTATTCTAACTACCCTGTAAAAGGAACGTGCTTATACTCACTTATTAAGTACACTCCTGTCCTGTGACATGATCACCTCCCAGTGGCGAATTCAGGGGAGAGGATGGGCAGCTGCCAATGGATGCCCCATAGTAATGGGTGACCTCCCCCCCACCAAGACATTCCAGCCATTGTTGGCACTCTCTCCTCTCCCCTTAAGCCAGGCACTGGGGAGATCATGTGACAAGACCAGAGCGCTCTGTGGATAAGTAAGTATAAGCATCCTCTTATTACCGGGTAGTTAGAATAGGGTTTAGAAGGTGGTGGGAGTGGGTTTAAACTTAGTTAGTAATAGCCTGAACTTCCGCTTTAAAGAGTAAGTTTTTCAGAAAAAAAAACAATCCCCTCTGGAAATCAATGCACATTGTAGAGATATTAATAAACTTTGCAGCAAAGTTCTGCCTTTTGCTTCTCTGAACAATTAGTTGCTTGTTTCACCTTTTCTTTTGCAGACTAAACCTGAATGGGAGGGTCTAGTTAAGGGTCTCCAAACTGCGGCCTGGGGACTGGATGCAGCCCTTTGTTTGCCTTTATCCTGCTTTTGGTGCACTTTTCCTTCCACTGGTACAAGACACTATTCCTCCCACTGACACCAAAAATGGGGCAATATTCATGCTACTGACATCAAAAACAGGGCACTATTTCTCCCATTGACGCCAATGATGGGGCACTATTACTCCCACTGACACAAACGATGGGGCACTATGAATCTCACTGACACCAATGATGGGGCACTATTCTTCCCACTGACACCAATGATGGGGTACTATTCCTCCCACTGATACCAATGATCGGGCACTATTCCTCCCACTGATATCAATGATGGGGCACTATGAATCTCACTGACTTCAATGATGGGGCACTAATTCTCTCACTGATACCAATGATGAGGCACTATTCCTCCCACTGATACCAATGATCGGGCACTATTCCTCCCACTGATACCAATGATGGCGCCCTCTTTCTCCGACTGACACCAATGATGGGGTACTATTCCTCCCCCTAATACCAAAGATGAGGCACTATTCCTCCCACTAACACCAAAGATGGGGCACTATTCCTCCCAGATAGCAATGATGGGGCACTATTCCTCCCACAGACAACAATGATGGGGCCCATTCCTCCCATTGACACCAACAATAGGGCACTATTCCTCCCCTTAATACCAAAGATGCATTGTTTACTCCCACTGATGCCAGGATCATTTCTACAATTTCTTCAGTGGCCACAGTCCAGCCCCTGTAAAGTCTGGAGGATAATAAACTGGGCCTTTGTTTATAAAATGTGGAGACCCTGGTCTAGTTCATTGTAATCCACTGCTGCACTTTCAGTGTTCTAAGGGGAGACAGTGTCTGCATCCCTTTGGAAGTATTTATCCCTTATCCCTCTCACAAAAACGGAATTGTCTGTTGCAGAGGATGCCTAAAATCTGACTTGTATCTTAGTGCAGACTTCTGGGAAAATCAGTGAGCCAATCACATAAGCAGGAAATTGCATTTCTGGGGGTGATTTGTACACCAACTTTACAGAAGGCCTCCAGGTTGGTGTATTGCATTACAGAAGCTGCAAATGGAAAAAAGGGGTCATTTTTAATTACTTTAAATTACAGCACGGCTCGTGTAACAACTGTATATGTTATATTATTATTTTATTTTTTTAAATTTGCTATATTTTTTTCCACAAAAGTGGAGTTACCTTTTAACTGTGTTGAGTGCAGCACAGTAGGTGAATGGAAAGCCAAGGAGTAAGAATATTATTACTGCAGTCTGTTGCTTAGTGACTTAAAAACACGGCATACTTATTCAGGTTTTGTAAAGTGCGCTTGACCATTCAGAACTGACATCTTCTTTGTCTCCTACTTACTGGATATTTGCATGTTTTACAGTGAAGGCTTTGGTCTACATATATCGTCTCTGTGCACCGCCTGAAATAGATCTGGTGAAGTGTGAAGCTGAATTTGCAGAATATTTTGAATAGCTAGGGAAAGGACTCTATTTAAATGTCTCTACTTCATGCTCTTTCATGCTTTAAAATCCAAGGCCAGCTTTTCCTATGTAATATATGTTTACCTTGCTCTCAACATCAAAGTGTTAATTTAGCATGCATTCCCTTCTTAATTCCTTGTGATATATTTTATAATACTGCATAAAGTGATTGTAAAGTCTCGTTTTTCTTTCTATAAAAATAATAAACATGCTATACTCACCTGCCCTGTGCAGCTGGTTTTGCTCAGATCCTCCTTTTCTCGGGTTCCTCTTCACTGCTACTGGCCCCTCCCTCCTGTTGAGTGCCCCCACAGCAAGCAGCTTTCTATGGGGCACCTGGGCTGAGCTGCAGCACCCTGTGTCCATTCAGACACGGAGCTTCGGTTCGGCCTCGGCCCCTCTCTCTCCTGATTGGCTAACTGACTTTGATTGACAGCAGCAGGAGCCAATGACGTCACTGCTGTCAGCCAATCAGGAGGGAGAGTCCTAGATGGCTGATACACTCGTGGACATCGCTGGACAGAGATGGGGCTCTGGTAAGTATTAGGGGGGGCAAGGGGGGCTACTGCACACAGAAGGCTTTTGTATTAAGATAAAAAACCTTCTGAATTTACAACGCCTTTAATGTGTTTTCCTGTGACTTGCGCATATTTACATGCTTTGCTTAAAGTATATGTAACCTTCCCTCCAACGCACCAAAAAAAAAATATTACATTTGGTGACTGCATTTGATTACTTTTTAGGCTTTTCTTTCTTTATATTCACTTGATGATCCAGCCAGTAACCCACTTCCTGTCTTAGGGTGGCTCCATCCTAGTGGGTTGAACAAAAGAAAATGACTCGGTTCCCCATTCACACACACAATATGGATGGGAGAATTCCTCCCACTGAGTCACTGTATTCTGACAGTGGGGGGATTTTTATGCCATCAGAATTCACACATCAGCACCACTAGCTATAGCCAGTGGCACTGATTACCACTTCAGCTCCAGAAGGTTTACCCCCCTTCCTGACCAGGCCATTTTTTGCGATAAGGCACTGCGTTACTTTAACTGATAATTGTGCGGTTGCACCCAAATAAAACGTGTATCCTTTTTTCCCACAAAGAGACCTTTGTTTTGGTGGTATTTGATCACCTCTGGGGTTTTTATTTTTTGCGCCATAAACAAAAAAAGACCGACAATTTTGAATAAAAATATATTTTCTACTTTCTGCTATAAAACATTCCCAATAAAAAAAATTTAAAAGACAATTTAGGCCAATATGTATTTTGTTACATGTTTTTGGTAAAACAAATCCCAACACGTGTATATTGATTGGTTTGCACATAAGTTATAATAGCTACAAACTATGAGATATTTTGTTTTCACTAGTAATGGCTGTGATCAGTGACCTATAAGGGGACTGCGATATTGCACCAGGCAATTTGGACACCTAACTGACACTTTTGATGGTTTTTGGGGACCAGTGACACTAATACAGTGATCAGTGCTAAAAAATATGCACTGTTACTGTATAAATGACAATGGCAGGGAAGGGGTTAACATCAGGGAAGATCAAAAGGTTAAATGTGTACCCTAGGAGTGATTACTAACTGTGGGGGATGTGCTTTGACTGGGGGGATGTCAAGATCCGTGTTCGTGCTTAGCAGGATCACAGGATCAGCACATTCCCTTCTCACAGAACGGTGATCTGCCTTGTTTACATAAACAGACCGCCATTCTGCCTTTCTCCTGAACAATTGGCGGGTCCCGACGGCTTTGCTGATTGGCTCCTGCTGTGTCCAATCACGCGCCCCAGACCCGGAAGTGCCAGATCACATATTAGGTATGTGATCTGGCGCAGATACCGTGCAGCTTTAGATAATTTGGTAGTTAATTCCCGCCACGCATCCTGTGAACTCATTTAGGTGTAGATTCTCAAAACTGTGAGTTATAGTCATATCCTAAGGGTTGGTGAAGGGATCAACCCACTAAAACAGTAACTGTGGGCACGCAAGAAAGAGTTATTTAACTGGCTGGTCTGTAGGAATGTGCATCGTTATGCGATGGCAGTAACCACTCAAAGTCCAAATTAATTAACAGAACTCTATTGTAGTTAAAGTTCAAAACAAGTACAACTACCAAGCGGGACATCAACCTGACCGAGTGCACTCACAAGATGTTGCAGTAAACGATGTAGCAGCAGGTCTCAAATGCTCCGGCAGTGTCTGTCTCAAGGGATAGAATGTGGCTTGGCTGGTCTGTGCCCAAACAGGGAGGCTTCCAGAAAGGTTTCATGTCCCTACTCTTTCCCTATTCATGTGGAACCTCTCCCTACTGCTAATACTATCAAATGGGTGACCTGTCCCTACACTACCCACACGCAAAATGTGTGACAAGCCTGAGAGCCAGGGCCATAAATAGGCTCTGCCTGATCCAAAATGGCAACCAGAGTGACATCTAGAGCATCCAATCTTATAGCTCCCCCAGTGAGCCAGGAAACCATAGAGGAGCCATATTCCTCTTGACTTCCCCTCGCTGCTGTCGGGCACCTCCTGCAGTGGAGAAAACAGTCTGCACCTGTAAACAGGTTGTATAAAAGTCGACCAATAGATTGATTTGTGTGTAGCGAGCCTGCCCATACATGGATTGAAATTCATGACATCAATTGTATGGCCGGTTTGGACAGTGGAATTGCCAAGATGTGAAGAGGGTGCTGTTAGACACCATAGAAAATTTAGATGGCCTTGACTAAGAAAACTGAATTCCAGCTAACAAGTTACAACAACAGTTTTTCACTTTTGGGATAAAGACTTTACATGAATGAATAAAAGCTGACCATTGTCCATTGACCGTTGCCACTTTTGCTGGACTGCTAAGACTATTAAAGGGAGTTGAAACATAACAGACTCACTGGCCAGATCAACAGGTTAAAATAAAGGAAAAAAAATCCTAAAAAAGGAAATGATTGCGATTTGTCCAGTTAGGAGATGACCTCTCTTTGCTATCTTGGTAAAATTTAAATAATGAAGTCAACTAATGTAGAGTTCAAATGCATATCACTAAATATTTGAGACAGATGAGGGTTGTGTATGGTCTATGATATTAGTAAATTGCAAGTTTTTATAACTGGTGATCAATTTTCTCAGAACTAGCACAAGTCAAAGACCTCTACCGTAAAATCAAAGGATCTCAAGAGCCCGATAAGAGCATCTAAGAGATAGAATCCATTTAGAAAATGAAAAGCAATGTTAGCATACTAAATGAGATGTTTGGAGAGGGGAAAAACAGTCAGGGATGTATCTGCCAAAAGACAACAATTACTTAAAATATATATATATTTCCAAGAGTTCTGCCTACAGTATTCATTTAAGAAAGTGAAAAGGTTTATCGAATAATGAGATAGAATTAAGTCAGTCCAGGAATACACAAGTCTGAAACTTTTGGCATACGGTGTGGGCAGTGCTATCAATATAATTGCTCATAACTGGCAGAAACTGCCACAAATGGGCCAAAATGAACACTTTACATCTGTAGTTTTCCTTTGAATTTGCTGACTTGGTATCTCCATTAAAGCTCATTTTATAGGAAGATAAATCCAAGGATCTAACTCTGCTACATGCTGTTAATTAATCCTTCCCGCTGCTGTGCACTTACAGTACTACAGTGACTATACGGTTGACTGGTAGATTTATCCCCTGATTACATCAAACAGAACAGAGTAGATGTCTCAATGCAACAAAAGTATTGCAAAAAAATGTTAAGGTTCATTTCAAATATTTTGATGGCATATCCCATATACACCCAACTGGTATCTCAAAATGAAGCTGATTTCAAACAGTGAAGATTTTCTAGCTTATAGGGAATAGTGCTGAGCTCTGGCTTGTTTGGATCTGAATTCACCTGTGCAAGCCTGGCAAGTATCTGTCACCTGTATGGGCTAATCATCCGCAGCCGGGGCATTACCCGCCCCAGAGCCGCACATATACAGTGGGTGTTTATACACGTGGCTGCGGGGTAGGGAATGCCTCAGCCACTTATGATTGGTCCAGTAAAGTGACAGCTCCCTGGTGGGAGTACTCAGTTGTGTTTGAACTAGGATGCGGACATGCTTGAGCTCATCCTCAATAGGGAACTTTGAATTTGGTCACTTATTATTGGTCCAGTACAGTGACAGCTTCCTGGTAGGCTCACTCAGTTGGATTTGAACTAGGATCCTTGATCATCAATAGGGAACTTTGAGTGTGTCCAAGCAGTACCCTAAAAAATCGAACTTTTGACTTGAATTCCTCCAGAAGAATACCAGTAGCACTTCCTGACATGTGACTGTGCCTAGGCACACCTGTTCTGTAGCCTAATACTTTTGTGAGGCTTAGGGCTAATTCACACCAACCACTGGATTACAATGCAGCAGCTGGTGTGCGATGGAATCACTGCAGTGCCAATGAGCGGATTTCACTATTCACTTTTTTTAAAACCAACTTTATTGAAATGTCACACAATGAGTAGAGTTCCACCCAAAAGTTCTCCTGTTCCTGAAACTGAGCTTTTGGGGAGGAGGGGGGGCAGGTACCCAAATTTGACAGGTACCTGCTCCCACTTCCATCCCGGTTGCCTAGGCCAATGTTTCTCATCTCCAGTCCTCAAATACCTCTAACACAGTGGTTCTCAACTTCGGTCCTCGGGACCCACTAACAGGTCAGGTTTGCAGGATAACTGAAATGCATCACAGGTGATATAATTTGCTGCTCAGTGATTGCAGTATTCTAGCCTGCATATCCCCAAGGTAATACTTAAAATCTGGCCTGTTGGTGGATCCCTAGGACTGGAGTTGAGAACCACTGCTCTAACAGGTCATGTTTTCAAGATTTTCCTCAAATGAAATGGCTGTGGTAATTACTAAGGCAGTGAAACTGATCAAATCACCTGTGAAAAATAATGGCAAGCCTGAAAACATGACCTGCTGGGGTACTTGAGGACTTGAGTTGAGAAACATTGGCCTAGGCAAACGGAAGTAGAAGCTCTCCCTCCCGAGGTCTTCTGGGACACCCTTCCGTACTTTTTTAACTGGACACCACCGCATAGTTAACCAACCATCAGAATGCCTTCATTAGCATCGTCGGCCATGGCAGGCGACACTGATCAAGTGAAAATTTTCCTACAGGTTAGTTGTACAGAAGTCAATGAAGATATCAACCTATGTACAACCAGCCTGCACATAGATGGATCAAATTTCAGCCAGTCCCCGATGAACCTGACTTTATTCTTTCTCGTTCTTAGTTTGCAGTTTATTGTTTCTTCTCAAGGAGTGCTCGCTGGAGAGGAAGTGGTATCTGAGCACCTGCAGTGCAAGTATCTCTTGTTTCATTCATTCTGTGGATCTGTGCATGCTTCCTTCTGTTTCTTGATCATTACCCCACCAGTCATTAGCCTCTACCAAGATGACCACTTCCACATTAAGAGTCTAGAACAAGGCATGGTAAGTCGGTGATGAGAAAATGAACTGCAGAGAGCCCACGGAAAATACTGGTGTCTAGTCCTTTGCTTGCCTTTTTTTTTTAGCACAACTTTCATGAGTCCTTAAATAGCATCTAAAGGCACCCATCAATACAAATATTAAACTTTAATAATAACAATATCCATTGGACTTGCATTGTACTGGAACTACATATTATATTGTGTAGTGTGCTGTGAAATGTACCTTATCCATTACTGCAGTCTTCAGTATATTGAACCTCGAGCAATATGAGACAGACTAGTGATATATTAGTGAAATAGGTTCACAAACCTGTGAATTAAAATTACCAATTATTGTACAAATTGCCTGCAACCATAGCATCATAGAAATTTTCTACAATGTTTTATTAAGATTGACTAAAACCCGGGAATTGCATGTCTTTTATAAATCTCTGTCCCCCTAATAATAGCTTGAAGCTTGAAAGAAAAAAACGCACATTAAATTCACTGAATAAGTTAATGGGCCGTGGCAAATCCATTTCAGAGCCACTGTAGGCTATCTTCCTTAGGTTGCTGCAGTCTGAATAAGCATAAGGAAGGGAGTAAAATGCAACCACACAAGTGCACCGCCGGTAAATAACCTCTAGCAGGAAGGAGATAACGTTTCATTTACAAAGATACTGACATGCAAATGTGTTCTATAATCCTTTGCCTTAGAAATGCACAATATTTATTGTACTTTTATTATTGCTTTATAATTCGAAATGTTTATTCATTATTGAAAATAAATATTTCCCAAAGCATGCAAGTGCCTAGGATAAACTCAACCCTTTCACATTGTCAAATTGAAACTTTATTAGGTGCACCTGTTCAATTGCTTAGTAACACAAATTGCCAATCACATGGCAGGAACTCAATGCATTTAGGCATCTAGACATGGTGAAGATGACTTGTTGAAGTGCAAACCGAGCATCAGAATGGCGAGGAAAGTGGATTTAAGTGACTTTGAACGTGGCATGGTTGTTGGTGCCAGGCAGGCTGGTCTGAGTATTTCAAAACTGCTGATCTAATGGGATTTTCATGCACAACCATCTCGGGTTTACAGAGAATGGTCTGAAAAGGAGAAAATATCCATTGAGCGGCAGTTGTGTGGAAGAAAATGCCTTGTTGAGGTCAGAGGAGAATGGGCAAACTGGTTTGAGAAGATAAAAAGGTAATAGTAACTCAAATAACCACTTGTTACAACCAAGGTATGCAGAATACCACACTGGGTGCCATTCCTGTCAGCTAAGAACGGGAAACTGAGGCTACAATTCACACAGGCTCAGCAAAATTGGAAAATAGAAGATTGGAAAAACGTTGGCTGGTCTGATGAATGAGAATTTGGTCTGATGAATGAGAATTTGGCGTAAACAACATGAAAGTATTGATCCATCCTGCCTTGTATCAATGGTTCAGGCTGGTGGTGTAATGGTGTAGGTGCCTACACTTTGGGCCCCTTAGTACTTAATTGAGAATTGTTTAAACACCACGGCCTACCTGAGTATTGTTGCTGACCATGTCCATCCCTTTATGACTACAGTGTACCCATCTGGCTCCTTCCAGCAGGATAATGCACCAGGTCACAAAGCTCAAATCATCTCACCACTGGACAATGAGGTCACTGTACTCCAATGGCCTCCACAGTCACCAGATCTCATCCAATAGAGCACCTTTGGGACGTGGTGGGAGTGGAGATTCACATCATGGATGTGCAGCTAACAAATCTGCAGCATCTGATGCTATCATGTCAATATGGACCAAAATCTCTGAGGAATGTTTCCAACACCTTGTTGAATCTATGCCATGAAGAATTAAGGAAGTTCTGAAGCCAAAGGGGGTCTAACTCCGTACTAGTAAGGTGTACCTAATAAAGTGATCAGTGAGTGTATTTTCATATTGTAATTGGCCCTGCTAAACATTAAATTAAAGTTGCAAAAAGAAAACTGTGGATATGATGGAAAAATGTATAATCAGAAGTTATCTTCAATAATAACCACATGTCAAGACATTTAGCAGATCCAAAGATATGGGAAGCTGAAAATATACACTGATTAACCATAATGTTATGATCACCCACCTAATATTGGGTATGTCCCTCTTTTGCTGCCAAAACAGCCCTGATCGATTGGTGCATGGACTGCACTAGACCTCTAAAGGTATGCTTCGGTATCTGGCACCAACCTGTCAGTAGCAGATCTGTTAAACCTTTTCCGACTTGCCTTCTTCCCATAGCGCATTGTGGTTCCATCTCTTTCCCTGTTAAGCAACACACACGGCCGTCCACATGATGTAAAATTAAAAGTGGTTCATCAGACCAGGCCACCTTCTTTTGTTGCTCCATGCTCCAGTTCTGATGCTGTGTAGCAGAAAAACACCGCTCTCTCTACATAGCTGAATGTAGGTGGTTGCTTATACTCCTTTCCAGGTGCTCAGATTCAGAGGAGTCTTCCAATCTCCCAAATGAAAATCAATGATATTCAAAAAATATGAATCGGCACTCCGGAAATGCTTGCGATTAGGTTTATTATGCAATGACCATGTACAAACAAGCTGACGCGTTTCAGCCTTGTTCACAGCTCCAGTTTTGATGCTTATGTGCCCATTGTAAGCCCTTCTGATTGTGGGTCAGCATGGGCACCCTCTTAAGTCTGTGGCTATACAGCCGCATATACAACAAACTGTAATGCACTGCACATCCTGACACCTTTCTATTGGTACCGGCCAGTGGCGGCTGGTGTTTTTTTTGGGGGGGGCAAACAACCGCCCCTCCCCGGTCGGCCGGCAATGCTCTGCGCCCCAAGCCCACCGTTTTTTGAAGCCTGTTTGAGCCTCTGGCTCTAATCACATGCTTCAACCCCCCCCC
Source organism: Glandirana rugosa (assembly GCA_018402905.1). Lineage (NCBI taxonomy): Eukaryota > Metazoa > Chordata > Amphibia > Anura > Ranidae > Glandirana > Glandirana rugosa. The sequence goes on from BLSH010134394.1 coordinate 1,436,010, forward strand.
CATTGGAGTTCATGCGTCCGGCGCCCTACATGTAGATTCTGGGGCCGGATGCATGGATAAGGGGGGGCAGTGCCCGTGCGCCCCTAATGGAAGGGCCACCACTGGCGCCATCATTAACTTTTTCAGCAATATGAGATACAGAAGCTCTTCTATTAGTTTGGACTACAAGGACCAGCCTTCATTCCCACATCATCAATAAGTCCTGGCTGCCCATGATCTTGTCACCGTTTCACCGGCTTGCCCTCCAGGAAATAACTGAAGAAATGTAAAAAAGATTAAAACAAGTAAATATAATATACCTTCCTATCTATTTGCTAATTCCATCAGCATAAGGATTAAAAATAGTCAATGCTGATTGAGAGAGTGAAGTTCCACTTTAATGTACATTAAATCTAACACTTAAATATTTATATAAAATGAATAAATGACAGTATAATTATTAAAGATTTACTGCAGTCAAAGCACACATTCTAACTTGCAAGAAGGGGCACTAATGTCCTAATTGTGTCTGTTTCTCAAGGAATGAAGCACTTTGATTGCAATGAACATTTTGTCCATGACAAAATTAGAAACCAATTATCCTTGTGCTGGCTGTGTACTTCTCCATCAGCTCACTGCACTTCATGTTTCCAGCCTTCTGCCCAGTCAGTATCTTTCTTCTCCTCTGTTCGGCACAACATGTAACAGTAAAACAAATGTGCAATATACCCATGCATAACTCTCCATGGATTGCGGTGTGTGCAGTGGTAGAGACAGGTGAGGGCACAGGGGTTGAGTGGGCATATATTTTGCCTACTCCAGTTAAAACCTAGAATCAAATTGTGAGATATGTATACAACATATATGCTCATTATACCAGTTATTCATCCATATATTGCATCAGTTTACTACAATTCTTTTTGCTGGCAATCAAAGAACCCCTGTTTGTGATACACAGGAGGCAATGAGAGCACGCAACACTATATTGGGAGGTAAAAATATAATTAAAGTAAAACTTAAACTGTTACTAAACCTACAACAATAAAATCAGTCTATATACAGTATGCAGTAAAGCATGCTTGTTATACTCAATGTGGAATGGGTTAATCCTCTGCATTGTTTAAAAAAAGCTGCTCGTTCCTGTCTTCTCTGATCCTCCCCTTCCTCTACCATCGCCAATCCATCTGCTGAAAGTACAGAGTCTCGGGGGCACTCTGCACATGCTCATTCTGGTGTATATTGCTATATAGTTTTTTGTTTTTGGGAGAATGCATGTGATCTGCACAGGGCCAATCAGCATTGTCCAGACAGAGGGTCAGGGGTCCTGCAGCCTCATAGGATAGTCAGAGGAGAATGAAAACTCCTCCTACAAGCTTTACCCAGACACTGATAGAAGTCACAAGACTGCTATATACAGCTGATGAGAAAAGGCATTTAGCAGTTACTATTTACTAAAATAATTGCATTTCCATGTTCTGTGTACTCCGGGAGATCAGGGTCCATGGTTTATTGACACTTTAAAGTGTTCCTAAACCCAGCACCCGACATTCACTATATCAGGTCTCCCACAGTACACAGAACACGGAAATGCAATTATTTTAGTAAATAGAAACTGCTAAATACTTTTTCTCATCAGCAATATATAGCAGTCTAGTGACTTCTATCAGTGTCTGGTTAAAGCTTGTAGGAGGACTTGTCATTCATCCCACTCACAGAATGGTCAGGGGGCTAAGCTGCTGTGCCACTTAGGGTCGGGCTGTCTGAAACCAGAAGAAGCAGCTGGCCTAAGAGGACCACAGCTGGCAGACCGCAGGACAGCAGTGGATCTGCTGGACAGGTTGTGTATTTTGAATTTTCCCCATCATAAAAGGTAAGGGGGATGGGTAGGGGGGGTGTATGGAGGGTTAAGTTCCTCTTTAATAATAAGTATTCCACCAATCAGATTTCCTGCCATGAAAGTCTGAACATGACTGGTGATATGGCAAACATTACGTAGGATAAGATTCAGGAAATTCACTCATTGTGGCCATTTGATGAGCCACATTTAAAGCCCAACTGAACTCTCAGTTTAAATCAGCAGTGTGCATTCCAGGTGCAGCAAAACAAAAAGGTATACAAACTCGTATGCAGTGGAGTGCCCTTTTGCTCACTATGCTCAGATCAGATGCAAGAGCAGGCCCCTTTAATTGCTTTTCCCACAACTGGATATGCTCTGGAATATGTCCAGGGGTATAAATGCCTACCATTTTCCCTTAGCAGCCCAAGCGGCCATTCTTGATGAGGCAGAGGTTGCTGGTCAAGTAAACAGCAGTCAGGTGAGAAGCCCTCCACTGTTGGCACCGGCATTTGGACACCCAAACCAGAGCCTAATTGCATGCAGCTTCTGCAGAAGATCCAGCTACCTGATAGCTTCAGTGCCAGTGATCCCCACCCTTCCCAATTTTGATTTATAAGAACATTTTTTTTTTGCGAGAAACACAAAATATTGCACAAATATTTTATGCATTATCTTCTATCAATGTACAACAATAAGTAACTTTATAACAAACAAAATAGGATTGATTTACTAAAACTGAAAAGTGCAAAATCTGGTACAACTGTGTATGGTAGCCCAGATTGTTCAATTAAACTTTAAAAAAAGACCATGGAGGCTGATTGGATTCTATGTAGAGCTGCATCAGATTTTGCATTCTCCAGTTTTAGTAAATCAACCCCATTGGCTCATTTAGATGTTTATCTGCTGGATTTTAGGTTTTCAAAGGAAATAGTCTTCAGGACTCTTTAACCACTTCATCCCTGGAAGGATTTCCCACTTTAGAACCAGAGCACTTTTCGTGATTCGGCACTGCGTCAGTTTAACTGACAATTGCGCGGTTGTGCGACGTTGTACCCAAACGAAATTTGCATCTTTTTTTCCCCACTCCCCACAAATAGAGCTTTCTTTTGGTGGTATTTGATCACCTTTGCGTCATTTCTGATCGCCGCTATACACAAAAAAAGAGTGACAATTTTGCAAAAAAATTATATTTCTTACTTTTTGCTAAAATACAAATCCAAATAAAAATATATAAAAAAAATTGTTTTCATTGGTTTTGGCTGATTTATATTCTTCCTCAAATTTTTGGTAAAAAAAATCACAATCGGAGTTTATTGATTGGTTTGGGCAAAAGTTGCCGCGTTTACGAATGATGAGAATTAATTTATGGGGGTTATTATTTTTTTTTTCATATTTTACTAGTAATGGTGGCGATCTGAGATTGTTAGCGGTACTGTGATATTGCGGCAGACACATTCTGACACTTTTTTGGGACCATTGGCATTTATACAGTGATCAGTGCCATGAAAATGCACTGATTACTGTATAAATGCCATTGGCAGTGAAGGGGTTAACCTGGAAGGGCCGCTCTAAGGTTTAACTGTGTTCCCTCAGTGTGTTCTAACTGTATGGGGGCTGGGCTGGCAGGGGAAGGGGAGTGATCACGGCTTCCATATACAGGAAGCCTGTGATCACATCCCTTCCCCCTCTGTCAGAACAGAGATCCGTGTTTACATACACGGACCTCCGTTCTCTCACTGCGGGAGGGCCATTGCGGGTAGCCAGTGGAGATTGAGACCACCCTACCCGCTCCCTGGCCCCACCCCGACACAGTGAGCTCACTATACTCGTTCTTGCAGCCGCTGTCAGGTGACAGCGATTTGCAATAACGAACAACTTTGCCGCCATCAAGCCACTGCGGGCGGGCGGCAAGTGGTTAAATACAGGCGGTCCCCTAGTTACAAACATCCCACTTACGAATGACTCCTACTTACAAACAGAGTGAGACAACAGGAAGTGAGAGGAAATCTACCCCTAGGAAGGGAAATTCATTCCTGTAAGAGTTACTATAGGAAAAAGGTGTCTCCACTGAAGCTTTAGCACCAGTCCTTGTTTCCACAAATCAAATTTTTCAAAATGTAATTTTCAAAGGGACAGAAAGTGAGGTGAAATCTTCTGAACAGGGGTGTTACCCCTTCCCTATGCTATCCAAAAAACTTAAAAATTACTTTTTGGCTGCAGCGACACCTAAAAAATGTAGCTGTTCCAACTTACAAACAAATTCAACTTAAGAACAAACCTACAGTCCCTATCTTGTTTGTAACCCGGGGACCGCCTCTACTATATTAGTAAATATGGTCATCAAGTGACCACCTTGTTTCTCCCTGCCTACCTGGCGGATTGCAACCAGATGGAATAGATTTATTTGTCCAATCCGCAACTCGCCTATCATCAGGAAGGTCTAAAATGTTTAATATGGCTCACCCACCTTGTAGTTGCACCATGTGCGTTGTGTCAGACACCACCATTATTTGCTGCCAGACTCTCATCTTTATCTTTCTTGTTGGCACAGAATTTAAATAACTGAGCAATGTTGGCATATGTGAGCATAACACTGGTCAGGGAAACAGAAGACTGCAAACAGCAGACAGAAAATGTTAAGCAAATAATATCTCAAGACAGCTAGTAAGCAAACAAGCACAACAAAGACAACAGCGCAGTTCCAGCTTCTTTGTCCTTTGCCTAAATGGCAGAAACTTTGTAATGCTTGGAATTATTTTAGCAGTAATATATTACAAAGTTCAGTGTCTTAAAGTAACTGATCAGATTTCAGTTTACTTAAAGCAGTAGTACAATATTCTACTCCCTCTTCCAACACAAAATAACATTTTTTAAAACTCCTCTGATGCAGCAGTGGGAACAAGACTTACAATTCTCCTTTTCGGAGAGCTAGTGGTTAAAAGCTCTACGCTACTCATACTTAATAAAACATTAAGTCAGCCACTGGGAGCTTCCCCAAAAAATGACCACTAGGTGGTATTTTACTCCATTTAGACAAGCTAAATTCTTTCCAACTCACTCTCCTGTTGGATAGGGTGTGGGCCAATTGGCACCATTTTCTATATTTTATGGACTTGCAAGAACTTATCCAGCTTCTGGCACCAAACCTTTCATCTAATTTCCAGAGTCACTGGTATACTGATACCAACAGACCTAGCTCTAGCAATACTGAATTTAGGTATCAAAAGAATACCCACCCAATTCCATAATATTTTCCTTCAACTCTTATTAGGGTCTGAGTCTCTAATGACTAAAATGTGGCGCAATAGCAGAACTTATAGTCATAATTAGCCTTCATTACACATACAAAAAAGTGCCCGCCATCAGGGCTAATGCTATCACTGAGTATGAAGGGAAAAGATTGGAATCTGGTTGTCTCTGCTAAACAGTAAGCAAGGCAAATCAAAGTTCCCAGTTCTGTAACATATAGAAAAGATAACCCAGATGGTTAGCATACAGTACAAAGAGCATTCAACAACATGGGAGCATAGGATTGTTCTAGAAGGAGTATAGGGATATAATATTGTAGAATTTACAGGAGTGTACACAGTACAATAAATAAAACAGTACAATAATAAGGGAAACAACCAAATATACCATAGTCTTACCTACAGGTAAGACTATGAAAAAGTCTTACCTGTAGGTGCCAATGAAATGGCTCAAACTTGCGCCACTTTGTGTATATTGGCATTGGTTTAAGCTGATGATGTTATTCATGCATGAACAGTACCCTCTGCATGCACGGACACTGATTGTGCTATGTATCCAAAGAGCATCACACCACTATATCAACTTCTGTGTGCATGTGCCAGAGTGATGTCATCATGGCCCAGCCATTCAAATGGCCAAAGCATGCAAACTCAGAAGGAAGACTGGGTGAAGTTGAATGTGCCTGCAGTAGTGACTGCCTGCTGCCGGGGGGCTCCATTTGTAAGGTAAGTCTGCCATAATGTGGTAATGTGTGGTGCATACTAGCACATTATGGGATTAAACAGCAGAGGGGGACATTTAA
>BLSH010134394.1:1444054-1456802 GCA_018402905.1 Glandirana rugosa
CTAAAGTCCGTCAGTTTGATGACATCACGTGTGAAAAAAACACAGTTTTTAATAATACAGAGACACGAGAACCAAATCCATATATTAGATATGAATATTTATGTAAAGAACAACTTTGACCTTCGTTTGGTATCCAGGAAGAACAACCACCGGTACTAGACACCCGGGTATCTCGGAGACATCACAACGATGGTGTAATGTGTACGTGGAGAAGAAGTAACTAGACCTACCCTTCAGGATTTTGAGAAGAATATTATTTAACGAACAATTTAGGCCATTAGTGGGTTTCAAGGAACAACCACTGTGCCACTGGCCATTGAAGAGGGGTTGCATAAGCACTCTGCTGGCAACGCTGCAGAGGCACTATGGGCCTGCAGATCATAGTCACCAACAAGGAACTTTGGGTGATTACCGGATTTAACAAGCAATTTATTATAAGAAGAGTTTTAGGACTTCCCATCCAGATCAATGAAGAAGAGGTGCATGTGTAATGTGGTAGCAACACTACAGAGGCTCTATGGGCCCACAGATCATGGCCACCAACAAGAAGGACCTATGGTTTGCTTCCAGTTTCAACAAGAAATGTATTTATAAGTATAGATTATATACCTAAACCAAGAGCACAGAGACATAATAATTTTTGACACAAAAAAAGTGTGCACTACAGTAGTTTGACTGCCTGAAATCAATATTTCAAACCAGATCAGTATGTAAAGAGTTGACTGGCATGCATTAGATAAGAATGTTTTCTGCAGAGCAGAGATTGCTCATGAAGTTCCGGGATGGAAAGCGAAAGCTTCGAGATGTATCTGGAAATTAGCTGGGAGATGCTTGGAAGAGCCAGGCTGGAGACAACTTTGTAAGTCAGAGTTAGAATTTTCTGTATTCTGAGTGCAAATCACGGATTGACAGGAGAGGAAAAGCACTTGATGAGAGAAAGGAAAGCCGGATTTATAGCACAGCAGAGATCAGACTTGACTGGAGTGATGCCAGTATGTTCATTGTTAAGCTACAGAAGAGGGTCTTACAATAGCAAGCTATGACACAAAGAGGGTGTGGGGTACTATTTTAGCTGTGTCATGCATGAGGAAGGCATGGATGACAGAAATGTTTTCGAACTGAAGACAAGACGTAGTCTGCTCTTTTATTTAGAAATGTGCCCATGAGTTGCACACAAGTGGGTAGAATCAAATGTTAAATATGTAAAATGTACAATTGACAATGGCTGTTAGCAGTTTACATTATGGCAGGAAAGCAGATTATAGAGGGGAAAATACAAAAGTTCTATTTTTTTTCTGATCCATATTAAAGTAGAACTATAGGCGGCAAAACTTTCATTTTGAACAGAGCAAGAGAGGGTTATAACCCCTGTCAGATCTGTGTCCCATTTCAGAGATTTCCCTTCACGTCCTTTCCCATAGCCAAACAGTAAGTGAGAGGAAATCCTGAAAATTAAGGGAATCCCTTGGGGACCCCCAGGTCACCAGAACTAGTGTCCCCATAGGAAGATTCCACTCTATTACATGTCCTGGGACAACCCAAAAGTTGGGATTTTCATTACTTTCACTTTCAATGATAATGGTAAACAGGACAAACAAAGAGGGTGAATCTCCTTAACAGGGGCACACACAGCATTAATAACCAAAAGAAGTTCTAATCCCTCTCCCCTCTATCCAAAACCTAAAAAAATTTTTAAAAAAGTTTTGATTTTAGTTATACTTTAGGTTTTAGGAAGCAAGAGGACATAAAAGTGGAGGCACTTATGGAAATGATAAGGAGAGCCCAAGATTTTAGAAGAACAATAACATGCATATACATAGGTTATATAATAAACCAAATATGCTAATGAACTGTCAAAGGCCATACGAAAACAGTATTTCATCTAAAATCTGACCGGATGTTTACTGCTGTAACTGATCATGTAAAGATGGCATGCACACCATTGGAAAGGTATATATTCCAAATAGGTGCTTGGCATTAATTGTTTCCTCAAAAACTAGGAATGTCCATGTTAAAAAAGAGTCATCCAGGTAACTGTGTACTTTAAGAGCAGCCTATCTCTACCTTTTTACCTTTGTTTTCGAAGTCTAGGGGAACCCCTGTTAACAATTCATTGGTGGCCAGTGGGAAGAATGTTAGCATTAGAACCAGCTAAAAAATCCGTTATGTTGTGCTGCTAGCTCTTTCAGGTGGCCTTGGCCCCAGAACTATGCTGGCACCCTCCAATGGGAAGCCAAATAGCCACAGCTCAAGGAGTCTTCTATCAACCTCTGGAAGAACCCTACCTAGGGTTCTATGGAACCCTGGTTGAAAGTGGCTAGTTTGGATTATTACATATTCAGCAACACAAAGTCTTGGTGAAAGAGAAGTTTCCTCCAGAAATATCTTGACATCAAAAAGGTTTGTTGAATTTTATGGGAAATGTTTAAAGTCAAACTGCAGGCAAAAATCAAATTGTCCATTTGCACATTTCATTACCTTACTCCTTACCTTGACTCCAAACGTCTCTCCCTTAGGTCAGCAATAGTCAAAGTGAAGAAAGTAGTTTGATTCCCCCATCAACACAGACGGTCTTGATAGGGGAATCCCTCCTGCGAGGCCATTGTGTTCTCCTGGTGGAGGGGGTGGGGGGGTAGCCTTCCCCACCAAGAGAACACAGTGATTATTGCTATCGGCTGTAGCAGTGGCTGTTACAATTGTATGTAAAATCTGGCAGGCTGGTTGTACCCAGATCAATCAACTTGCCCATACATTGTTTGAATCTGATTTGAATGGTCTATGGCCGGCTTAAGGCATCTCACAGTCTAATGAAACAAAGTAACAGCTTCCTCTATGAGCAAAGCTAATTTTCTGCATGAGGACCAGACATGTTTCCCTGCTTGGTATTTGGTTGGGTACTAGTTCCCTCACCGTCTGCGTGAGTTCTCTTCCCTCTTGAGCCTTTGAGAGAGGACGTGGCTCCTGGAAGAATTGCTTCCAGCAATAGAAGTTGTCCACATCACACGGACAGTGATGTGTACATATAAAGAAGGACCCCATGAAGTAAACAGATGTAGAGAGAAGGCTGGTGGGGTCACATGACCGCAACTTCAGGTAAGTGTAATGGGCATTTGGATCTTTTTTTTTTTGAGTTCATCAGAGGGGTGCGAGGGAGGGGTGTTCCCGGGGGGGGGGGGTTTGCTAATATCCTCTAGTTTGGCTTTAATGTTTTCGGAAGGGCCGATTTACAATGGCAGAATCCATATATTTCTCATGACAAGTTGACTTTGAAGCTATGCTTACCCTTTTTCTTCTCATGAATTTCTGAAATCAGCTTATGTACTAGTGTGTCATGTAATGCTGGATATAGGGAGAATTCCTGTAGCTAACATGATTGAGTCTCTTGCCTCAAATAGTTTCAGCTGCAGGTGGCTTTATGAAATAGGAAAAAGAACTCATAAATCCCCAAATCTTTATTTTTAGTATGTTGCTTACAGTCTTCACGACTTGCTAAATCATAAAGAAGAACTGTGTACTTGCAAACACAAAAGGAGGTTGCTACTTTCCTAAGACAAAATAATTAGGCTGTAACAAAGCTGAATTAACAATGTTCTTCTTTCTACAATGGAAAATGAAAGCTTCCAGGGTACAGTGGGATAGATAAAACATTCAGCATACTTTTATAGGGCTAAGGCTGGATTCACATCTATGCATTTTTAGCGCTTCTTGCATTTTGCAGAACATGTTCCATAGGAAACCATGTTAAATGGACTGTAGTGCAAATCTACAAAATGCAAAAAGCACTAAAAATGCATAGGTGTGAATCCAGCCTTAAAGCAATGAGCCTTTGTTAGGTATACAGCACTCTGCAATGCAGTAGAATCTTAGGCTGGATTCACATCTATGCATTTTTAGTGCTTTTTGCATTTTGTAGATTTGCACTACAGAATGTGTTCCATAGAAAACCATGCTAAATGGACTGTAGTGCATATCTGCAAAATGCAAAAAGCACAAAAAATGCATAGATGTGAATCCGGCCTTATTGGTTTATAGTAAAAATCCTGTTAATATTTATGCATGTTACAAGGTCTTTGATGAGTGATCCCTACATCATTGGACATCTTGCAGGTCTTCCAGTTCTTATCATCTCCTACTGTAGGTATGTATGAATGTATGGCAGTTCTACCACTTGGCCATGGGGTAAAGTGCAGACAGCAACTAAACTAGTAACCGGGCTTTCACCAATTGTAAATAAAGATAACTGCTAGCTGATTGCAATGCATTACTACACATTGTGGATTGATATATTCATTAAGGGGTGTTAATTTCTGCATGGAAAGCAGGTTTAATGTTTTCATTTTAAAATCATGTCAGGTCTATCTGTCAGCTGCATGGGATATTTTAGGTAGCTTAAAATCACAAGTGTAGTTGCTGAAAGCAGAACTCCAATAAAAAAAAAATATATAAATATATATATATATATATATATATATATATACAGGTGGGCCATTTATATGGATACACCTCAATAAAATTGGAATGGTTGGTGATATTAACTTCCTGTTTGTGGCACATTAGTATATGTGAGGGGGGAAACTTTTCAAGATGGGTGGTGACCAAGCCCTAATCAGATGGAGCAATAACCTACCTATTGCAACATTTAGAAAGTTGTGTGTGTGGTGATTAATCTTGCATGATATCTCACCGTCTATGGGGAAGAGATATGGCAAGTCTGCCTAGAAATTTTTAGAATCAGCCATGACACTTTCTCCTTAAAGCGGAGTTCCACCCAAAAGTGGAACTTCTGCTTTAAGGGGAGGTGACCCCCCCGACATGCCACAATTGGCATGTCATTTTTTGGGGGGGCAGCTGGGACCATTTTGACAGGGTCCCAGCTGCACTTCCTGTCCTGTTGCCATGGAACAAGAAGGAAGTTCACCCCCCCACCCGGCGATCTTCTGGGACACGTCACAGGTCCCAGAAGATACGCCAGCTATTCAGAAAGAGCAGCGGGACTCGTGCATACGCAGTGTGTGCCCAGCTTTGAAGCCAAAGCCAGGCGCCCACACTTGTGATGCCAGTGCCACCGGGGGGGGAGGGGGAGAGGAGCGAGCCTTCAGGCGGCCGCATCACTGGAGCCAGGGACAGGTGAGTGTCCGATTGTTAATATTCAGCAGCTACACTTTTTGTAGCTGCTGACTTTTAACTGGGTGGAACTCTGCTTTAACATGGAACTACACTGCATCTGAGCACCATAAACCAAAATCTTTATTTAATTCATTTTTAATATTCAAAGCAAACTCCCCCATCCATCTATGTCTCCATTCTTTATTTTGCTGAGAAATCACTTTGAAACCTCCCCTAGCATTTCTAGCCGTGCACATCTTGAGTAAGGGCAAATGATTTGTGTAGCATTTTCTTCCTTGAATCTATCTACCCTTAGCTCAGGCATGCAGGCAGGAGGGTGTACTTAGCTGGGAAAACCCCATCCTCCTTTCCAGAGGACTCCTGGGATGCATGACATCATTTGCTTAGACCAGAAACCAGGAGTAACTGAAGAAACATAAAAAAAAGTTTAAAACAAGCAAATGCAATATATATATTTTCTATCTATTTACTTTTGCTAGCATAATAGTTTTGTTAGCATAGTATAAGGATTAAAAATAGTCAATCTTGATTGAGAGAGTGAAAGGAGTTGTAAAGGCAGAATGTTTTACTATCTTAATGTATTCTAAGATGAAAGAAAAAAACCTTTTGTGTGTAGCAGCTCCACCAGCACCCCTAATATTTAAACATAAACTAAAGGAAAAGTGTTGGCGCTACCACACATCAAGTGCCTCCATTATGCAAACATATGACATACATAATATATTCATAAAATGCAAACTGAAAAGTCCAATGAGAAAAACCCAATGCCAAAAGCAAATCTGTTTAAACATAGAATAAAGTTCTTCTCAGTTGATGTGTCTTCACAAAAACTTCCCCATGAGTGCTCATGAGGTAGATGGCAACTCACCAAAGGTGTTTGACCTCTTTTTACAGTGGGTCAAAATGTGTACTACTGTAAAAAGAGGTCAACCACCTTTGGTGAGTTGCCATCTACTTCATGAGCACCCCTGGTGAAGCGTTTTTGAAGACACATCAATTGAGAAGAGCGTTATTCTATGCTTAAACAGATTTGCTTTTGGTGTTGAGTTTGTATTTTATGCATATATTATGTATGTCATATGTTTACATATTTGAGTCACTTGATGTATGGTAGTGCCAACACCTTTTCTTTAGTTTATGTTTATATTAGAGTAACCAATTCACTTGGTTAAAAGGGGAAGCTGCACTATCCCGATTTCACATTCCCAGGCGCCATCACCAGTTACGTTGTAAACCCCCTAATACTTACCTGAGCCCCATCTCTCTCCAGCGATGTCCACGAATGTCTAAGATATCCGGGACACTCCTCCTGATTGACACAGCAGTGGTGCCATTGGCTCCCGTGGCTGTCAAGCAAAGTCAGTCAGCCAATCAGGGGACAGAGGGGGCGGGCCGGGTCAAGGCTCCATGTCTGAATGGATACACTGAGCTCTGACTTGGCTCAGGTACCCTCATAGGAAACTGCTGGCTGTGGGGGAAATTAATAGGATGGAGGGGCCAGGAGCAGTAAAGAGGTACCGAGAAGAGGAGGATCCGGGCTGCTCTGTGCAGAACCAACTGTACAGAGGAGGTAAGTATAACATATTTATTATTTTAAAAAAACAAGACTTTACAATCACTTGAAGTTCCTTTTGATAACATCTCAAAGGTAAGACATATAAAAAAAATAGGTATGCTATATGAATATGAACACATAACAAACATATAAGCTGGGTTTCTTTAATTTGACTGCAAAAGTGGAAATATTCTTAAAGGTAACAATTGGTTTGTACATTCTTTAAAACTGGAGTTGGGATGCCTATAGGATGTAAGGTATGACATTGCTGAAGCTTAGTCCGGGGTGCTAATGTAAGCAATGCTGCTTGGTTAGTTGCCTTCTACATTGAAAGACATATTAAAGGTCTGGGGTGCTTTGTAATGCCTCCATACTTCTCTTTGCTAAGTACAGTTTACAAGGGCAATCTCAGGCATTCCACAGGCCACAAAGCCATGTATCCTGGATTCTTAAAATACCCATGTTCTTATGGAAACCCTATGGCATTTCAGCAGTAACCATAGTTGTTGTTATCCTCATGAAACATTCTTTAGTCTTTCAGCACAAAAGCAAGCCTTAGACATTAATCTATGACAATGATTGATAAATTGGTAACTAATTTAAAACTAATCATGGTATCTATAAAGAAAATCAACAATAGAAATAACAATGGGTCTTTTTTATAACACAGTTTTAAGGCAAGCGCTGTTTAAAGGAACTCATAGCAACCAAGCAAATTATTGTTCCTCATAAGAACCAATTAAATTCTCTATTTTATTCTCCCACACTGCAGTTCATCCTTTAAAGGCTAAGTTCATCTTTTCCAGAAAAATAGCCTATGCAGTCAAAATGCCCTAGTGGGTATTAAAAACTGCAGTTTTGTAAAGCATTCATTCATTTTATTATGAACCTCCAAAAAGGCCCAGCCCAACGAACTTCTATGGACCATAAATGAATAAAGCTGGAGCTTATTCCTTAAAAAAAGGTTGATTTATTGGTACAAACTTTAACATTTGTGATCATGCAACAGTAAAACATTCTGAATAGTTGAATATGTGGTTTCTGAGACATATCTTATATATTATTATTGACTTTTAGTAGCTGGGTTCTTTGCTTTGTATTATGAATTTATTTGGTTAGATATCAAAACAATCAAAAGCTAGGTTCACCTTCTTTTCCCTTAGATAATAGATTATGCAGTCAAGGTGTGATTAAAGGTATTAAAAACTGTGAATCTTTGCAAACTTCTTTAATTTTATGTTGATACCTGTATGTCATTTGCTCCCCCCATGCCCATGGCCTGGCTGAAAAACTCTCTGTTAATAACACGCATGTCCTGCCTTGTTGCTAGGGCGTGAAATTCATTGGCCGCTCAGCTCCACCATTACAGGAGTGAAAGCCAAGGTTTTTCATGTCCTAGTAATAAAAAAGAACTTGGGGAGTTTTTGTCCAGGCTTGGGAGGAGGGTTGGGAAAGAGGGAGCCCAAATACCCTTCAGGTATTACAAACTCTGGACAAAGGGTTCTGTACCCACACTGCATAGGTCAACTGCTCGTTTTTGCCTAAGGGAGAAGAAAAGGGAGATTTACCTACCTAATTCTCCAATCCTTCCAGCACAAGACCTGTCCGGCACCCTGTCGCTCCAGCGGTCTTGAATTGTGGACTGTTCTGAATCCTGACCTCATGAAGCCCAGAGCAGGCTCCATTAACCAGGAATTGTCCACTTTCCAGTGAAATGAAGGATCAGGTGGATATAATCTTTCTACTCACCCCTAGACAAAATGAGCAGTTGATCCGTTCAGTGCAGGCACAGCCTCAATGCATGGGAAACATTCTTTTTGCCCAGAGTTGCACTTTATGTTTTAAATGCCTACTGGGACCCCTTGACTGCTTAGGTTATTTTTGGAAAAAAATTTACTTTAATTGTTTCTAGGGCCCAAAATAAACTCATAATAAAGTGCAAGGAGCCCAGCTACTTCAAATCAATAAAAAAGATAAAACAGGATTCTATGGATATTTATTGTTCTAGAATCTTGCTCATATGCACAGTAGTTGCAGTGTCTATGGGGTTTGTGTTATTTATGTATGTCATTACGTGGAACATAAAATACCTATTTTACTTTTAAGATGCATCAGGAATCAGATAAAGTTAGCATTGAGTAGAAGAAGAGATTAAGAGCTGCTTTTAATGGGATCAAGGTGAATTTACATCCTTCTCTTTTACGTGTTTGCGAGTCTTCTCGGTGGATGAAGCTGGCTCTGTTTCGGATTGAAATCTCTTCCTGGAAAATACCAAGGGAGCCTGCCTTTGCTTTTTATGCAACAGAAGTATAAAACAAGCTGTGCAAATGTTAAATCCATAATTCCAGGAAACAAAAGAACGATTAACAAGCTCTTCAAAGTAAAACTAAAACTAAAATGTTAACATTATTATTATCTACTCAAAGTTGACATTTTTATAATTTTCCATCATGGGTAGATAATTTTATATTGTTGACTCTAAGGAAATAAAACAAAGCTATCCCCTCTGAGGATACCCGTATAGCCCATCGCAATAGACAATAGAAGAAACCAGAGTTAGATGGGAATTCAGGTAAAGTAGGTGGCATATAATCATCATCATTTGTGCATCATGGCACCATGTGCCAAAAAGAATGTTTTTCCATTCATTGCTGCAACTCTGGCAATGCTTTATATCAAACTGCACCTAGGTAGTGCATTGCAATTGGACTATTCAATTGTACCTTTAAAATGTGGGTTGTGGGGAATGTTCCTTACCACTGCAATTCTGTTAAAGAATGATACACTGTGCAATGGTTTGTGATGCCATTCATTTTACATTGCACCAAGGTAGTGCATTGCAATTGGATCCTTCAATTGGACCCACAAATGTGGGTTGTGGGGAATTTTACTTACCGCAAAATACGTTAAAACTCATCTCTGGGCAACTATAAAATTATCCCTTTGCAAACGGGATGTGCCTGCACTCAGGGCTGGTGCAAGGATTTTTGACACCCTAGGCGAAACCTCATTTTGATGCCCCTGTTGGCTCCGCCCTTGACTCCACCCCCTTTGTCCTGTCCATGTATATGGTGTCAGTAGGGCAGAGGTTGGTGCCAGTAGGGCAGTGGACGGTGCCAGTAGGGCAGTGGACGGTGCCAGTAGGGCAGAGAATGGTGTCAGTAAGACACCTAACACCACCTTTCTTCTTTCGAGCACTACACTGTGACACAGTGATGGATCAACAGTAGCTGGGCGCCCTAGCTGGCCGCCTATTCCGCCTAGTGGTAGAGCCGGCCCTGCCTGCACTAGAAAGGTTACTTGCTCATGTTGGTCTAGGGCAGTGGTCTCTAAACTGTGGCCCGTGGACTGAATGTGGCTTTTTGTTTGTTTTTATCTGGACCTTGGGGCACTATTCCTCCCACTGCTATGAGACACAGGACATCAACAGTGGGGCATACATCCTGCCACTGACACCAACAATGGGGCACTGTTCCTCCAACTAATACCAGTGGTGGAGTATGATTCTGTCTACTGTTGACCACAGGCTCCCATTGACCACCAAGCTTGAGGCATTGTTTACTTCTACTAATGCCAGGACATTTTCTACACCCACTGGCCACAATCAGGCCCCCCTAAAGTCTGATGGACATTAAACTGACCCTTTGCTAGAATATTTTGAAGACCCTTGTTCTAAGGGAACAAAACAAAATGATTAGCTGATCCTCCTCTCCTTCTTGTAGTTAGACATGTCCCTGCAGCTTCTTTTCCTCATGGTCCAGCAGTCTAGAGTTCTGAGGTCATCAAGACCAAAGCAGATTCTATAGACATGCATTGAATGTGATTATGCCGAGGGACAGTCTAATGCCGGAGCATGGGGGAGCACCATCTTTCGGAGGAGCGAAGATCAGGTAAGTAAAACTCCTTGGTAAAATATGCTACCGTTCTACTGTAAGCGATCATTTTGAAGTTGGGCTTTAAATGTAAATGTGGGTAAAGTAACAATATTTCAGTTGATATGTCTGAATTGACCTTTGTAGTCTATTATTTTAAAGCAATAGCTAAACTATGGGGTGAACCTGATTTGGCCTAAAACATTTCCTAGGGAACAACAAAAGCAGAGACTGAATATATACAGAATGAAGGCGCTTATATCATTACCATCCATTGGTAGGATTCACCTTATGTTGATAACATTCATAATTTTGTTAAAAAAATAAAAAAAAACAATAAAAAAGGACAGATTCCCTTTAATAAATATGCAGAGCACAAAGAGCCCGCAATCTGTTTCTGAACATTAGGATTAGCGTGGAGCAATGGAGCACACATTTTGATGAAAATTAAATCTGAAAAGACAATGGAATACTAGTACAAAGACATTAATATTTCCCAACACGGTGCTGAGATCATACACAGCTAAGAAGCTCTTAAGGTTTGAAGTCATCTGAATATGCTGAAGGATCTGACAGAAGTACAGGCCGTTGTTTTGTACCAGATATTACGAATAATCATCACATCAAGTGTTATTACCAAGAATTGTAGTATAGGCTATTAAAAAAATCGTTTTTACAACCATCACAACAGCGCTGTTAACTTTCACCAGACAAAAATGTTTATACACAAATACAAACAATGAACACCGATTCTAAGTATGAACTAAGGCTTTAACCTCTTGACGACATATTTCGGCAGTCCCTTAAGTTTGTCCTAACCACTTGCGGACCGCCCATTGTACATTTACTGAGGCAGGGCGGGCGCTCTGCCCTAGATCACATACCTAGTATGTGATCTGACCCTTCGGGGTCTAGGGCACGCACATGCAGCCGGTGACCCACTCCTGCTGTGATTCTGCACAGCTGGAGCCCAACAACAGATACCGTGGACTCGATGTCCGCTGGAACCCGACAATTACACAGGACACAGGCCGAACGACAATCTGGCCAAGTAAGCAAAGCAGATGTTGTTCTGTCAGAAGGGAAGGCACAGATCCTCTGTTTCTGCAGGAACAGGGATGTTTGCTTTCCCCTAGTCAAAGCACCTCCCCCACAGTGAGTAAGCACACCCTAGGCACACAGTTAACCCTTTGATCGCCCTTGAGGTTAACCCCTTCCCAGCCAGTGCCATTAATACAGTAACAGTTCATATTTTTTAGCACTGATCACTGTATTAGTGTCACAGGTCCCCAAAAAGTGTCAAAAGTGACAATTAGGTGTCCAATTTGTCCGCCGCAATATCACAGTCCCCCTATAAGTCACTGATCGCCGCCATTACTAGTAAAAAAGAAAAATGAAAATACCTTATAGTTTGTAAACGCTATAACTTTTGCGCAAACCAATCAATATACGCTTACTGGAATTTTTTTACCAAAAATATGAGGAAGAATATATATTGGCCTAAATTGATGAAGAATTTTGATTGTTTACATTTTTTCATTGGATATGTTTTATAGCGGAAAGAGAAAAATATACATTTTTTTTCAAAATTGTCACTCTTTTTTTGTTTATAGCACATAAAAATAAAAAGCGCAGAGGTGATCAAATACCAC
This sequence comes from Glandirana rugosa, assembly GCA_018402905.1. Classification (NCBI taxonomy): domain Eukaryota; kingdom Metazoa; phylum Chordata; class Amphibia; order Anura; family Ranidae; genus Glandirana; species Glandirana rugosa. Next base: position 1,456,261 of record BLSH010134394.1, read on the forward strand.
TAAAAGAAAGCTCTATTTGTGGAAAAAAAAGGACATCAATTTTATTTTTGTACAACGTTGCACGACCGCGCAATTGTCAGTTAAAATAACACAGCGCCCTATCGCAAAAAGTGGCCTGTTCATGAAGGGGTAAAAGTGGTTAATGGGGTGAGATGGTCATGTGACCACTTTAATTGGCTGTCACAGCGATCACATGATTGGGAGCCCATTCCGTCAGCTCCCATTTGTAATCAGTGACTGGGAGCTGTCGTTGACAGCTTGGTTGGTGTGCTGGGACCACACAGGGAACATGCTTCTAGCAACAATGCAGTCCTATGGACACAAATATGTGGTAGCCGGGTGATGAGGCTAACCTGCCATGTTGCCGCATATATATGCTACAATGGCAGAAACAGGATAGCAGAAACCTATATCAGGCTATCATGCATTGCAAAGCAATGGGCTAACTTTATCCCCCCCCCTTCCCCCACCAGGAGTAAAAGAAAGGCCCTATGTGAGTTACATATCACTGGAGTTGAAGTTTCTACAGGACTATGGGCTCT
>BLSH010134394.1:1456812-1484781 GCA_018402905.1 Glandirana rugosa
ATCCATCTCTGAGCGTCGAGAGAGGCAACATAACAGGTCTCGATACGATAAGATAAATATCGTTGGAACAACCGACGAGAATAGTATACACTGCCTTATGAACAGTCCGACTATTGTTTCCTTACGTTGTTCTCTGTCGATACTCTGTGTCCCGAAACTTCTCTCTATTCTTTTGTGACGTCTAGATACACGGGGCGAGTTTAAAGTACTTAGCCCAAATGTAGGTGAAAGTAAAAGACTAATATCAAGGGGTATAGGTGGGTTGTATATGAGTGAAAAGGTTAGTCACGACAGTGAAAGTCTCGGGTATCAGGACATCTTTGAAGTTGAGGTCACTATACATTGAGTGTATCCCGGAAAGAAAATGAGGACCACCCTTTTCCCCCCCCCCCCCCATTTCAATCGGGTAACGAAACGTTACGTACTATCGGACTCCCCCCCCCCCCTTTTCCCACCAGGAGTAAAAGAAAGGCCCTATGTGAGTTACATATCACTGGAGTTGAAGTTTCTACAGGACTATGGGCTCTGAAAGTGACAGCACTGATTGGAAAAGTGAGTATATGTTGGGTGGATATGGGGAACTATAATCAGAAAATGAAAGTGGATGTAAACCCGATTCATGAAATTTGAGCGGGGCACATAGATCTGCAGTGTTTTCTTATCTCTCTTCAAAGCCCTGTGTCTCATAGCTGTCTCTTGTTGCATTCCTTTGTTATCAGCCTGACAAGTATTCCGTCACATATGATAAGAGCAGCCAACAAGGTTGCTATAAATAGAATAGCATAGCTCTGGACAATACAACGGAGAGAGCTGCGAGTCTCTACCTATTAGGAGAGGGGGTGTGTGCCTTTCCTCCAATCAGCTGTCTTGGCTGTTTGCCAAGGCTTCTCTGCAATACTAACCAGAAAGAGAAAAAATCCTAACACAAAGGGCACTTTCTAAATAGTATTTAAAGATGACGACAGTAGATATACATGTAAAACGTATAAGAATTACAATATAAAACACCTAATTTCTATGCAAAACAATGTACCGCTTTGAGGTGCAAAAATCTAACATAATCATACCGCCAGGGAGGTTAAGCAAACCAAGGACAGGTTTGCTTTAGGGCTGACCAGACATTAAAGTGGTTTTCAACCTGTGACAATCACTTTAACCTACAGGTAAGTTTATAGTAAGGCTTACCTGTAGGTGCCCTGCATATCTCCCAAACCTGCACGGTTCAGGAGATATGCAGTGATTTGCACGTGCCGACGTCATGTCGGCACATACGCAGTGAAGAAGCGGCCTCTGTGCCGTTTCTCCACTGACCCTGTGCCGTGACTGGCGGCTCCCGTGCGCATGCGCGGTAGTGACGTCACGCGACTCTGGCCAGTCACAGAGCCGGAGTTGCGGCCCTGGAAGGAAGAGGGGCAGAAGATGGATGTGGCCTGGAGTGGGGACATCGCTGGATGTCGCTGGCTTCATTTCCAGGTAAGTGGCACATAATGGGCTACTATGCAGTGCATAGTAGCCCATTATGCTTCTACTTTACAAGGTTATATTGAGGAAGTAAACCCAATCTGGGTTTACTTCCTCTTTAAAACACAATCACATTTGCTTTGAACTGCAGCATTAGATTGCTTCAGTGCCTACAGAGTACTATTGGAATCCCCATAAATGTGTTTGTCCATGCTGTGGTTAAAAGTTTATATTAATGAAAAAAAGAGGAGGGAGGAGGGCACAAGCAGTGCCCCTAATCATGGGTTTTCTAATGAGATTCCACGCTCAAGAGCAATTGTTTACCCATAGACATGAGATCATCCGTTATAGACTGTCAAGCATTTAGCAGGCTTCTAAAAATATTTAAAACAAAGCCTTTTCTATTCAGAAAATGTATGTTATGCAGTAACGTTGCCAGCATTACAATGTGCAAAATATGGAAACAAATATAAAACCTAAAAAATGCAGCACTAAAATGTAACAAGATTATTTGCAGAAAATATACAAATAATTCACCCTAAAGCTAAATGGAACAAATTTGAAATTTGAATCCAATGGGTTCAGAATTTTTCACTCAGGGGTAACCATCACCAAATTTCACTGAAATCACGCCCAACAAAATAACTTCCACGCTTAGATGCCATCCAAACTGAAAAAAATAAATAAAAAGCAGTTATAAGATTTCACTTTCTAGTCCTCATATATGCCAAATCATCTCAGAAGAAAAAAAGCTGCTACATTATAAAACTTCTGCTATCCATTTCTTCAAAAGGATTGCGTTAAACTCACATGTGTGGAAGCCAACATCAACTACACAATTGGCTTCACAGGCTCCACCCTACACATTTTGGCCAATAGGAATTAATCAGGGGTTATATTGCTAAAAATGACATCAATTACATTTTATTTAATTTCTTTTTCTATTACAGAACCTGAAAAAAAAATCCACACACATATTGAGGTTGATGTACTGAAGAAAAGGACAATGTTCAATTTACAAAAAGAATGAAGAGGTGAATCTTCAATTATCCAATCAAGTTCAAAGAAAAAAAAATTTTTTTTTTATGTATTTATTTTGCTTGGGTATTACAATTGAACACAGTTTCATCTTATTTGCTAAGCTCAGAGACTGTTCAAAGTGAACAGTCTCTCATCTGTTCAACCCCATTGCTTCTTAAAATTGGAAGGGAAATCAAACATTTATCAACACTGAGGCCTCATACACACGGACGTTTTTTGACACCGGTGTTTTCTGGCGTCTTTTGCAACTCTCCATGTTAGTCAATGGCCCCATAAAAACGTCGAGCTGTAGATGGCGTCGGCGTTAGTGAGCTGAAAGTAGAACCCACGGCCATCGCGTTCTGAGGCTGTAACGTTTTGGCATTTTTTGACGCCGCAAAACGCCAACAAACGCCAACTAATATTGTACCGGCGTTTTCCGGCGTTTTTTGATTGAAAAATAGCAGAGGGATGATTTTTTTTTAAAAACGCCTATTGACGCCGATGCATAACGCCGAAAAACGCCAATTTTTTTTCCTTGACGTCTGGCCCGATGTTTTGTTTATTTTTAAAGATACGCCCGTGTGTATGAGGCCTGACTAGTCAGGCTAAAATGGTTATTTAATGGTACCAATGCTAAATAAAGTGATATTTAACCTGGCAAAACAAAATAACATTTGCATTTTGAATGTAATGGTACATTATGCTCACTAAAGGCCAAATAAAGCAAATGGGATGAGCTGATAGGAATTTGTACCCTCTAAGGGTGCTGCATACTAAACTCTACAGGCAAGCTCTTATACAAACTTGACCAATAAAACATCATCATTCCCAGTACTTCATAATGGCAAATATACCTGTAAATCAGACTGACTGTAAATAAGAAGCTTTAAAAAAAAAGAATTAATAAAATAAAATAGATAAAAAATAAATAAATAAATAATGTAAATCAACTGTACTGATATTAAAATCATCCACGTGTAGAGTGAATGTGTAGCACTGTTGGATAATCATTTACAAATAGTCAGGTGTTATAACTCTCTCGTTTAATTGCATTAAACGGATATACTGTACTTGTTTCATTCCTGAGACAGATGGCGGGACAGATGGAGAGATAGACATCCATAAAAAATATATAATCTAATATAGAGTTCACATCTAATGGGCTCAGTCCTTTGGATGCTGTTGTGACCATCATATGGCAAGAAATCAATGATTGGAAGAAAATTCCATTTAAACACTGAACAAAGACCCAACTCTGCATAATTAATTACAGTAGAATTGGCCAAGCTCTACAACACACAAAAACAAATGTGTTGCTGCAGCAGCGGTTGGAGAAGAGATATGCTTTAGAACAGTACTAGGACAACTCAATGGGAAGGCACCTCTTGATCCAAGTGACAGCATGTTGATATAAGTAGTTATTTCCTGTACCAACAGAAAAAAGGATAGCAGAGCAGGAAACCTATCAGATCCATATTTGGTATGGAGGGGAGACAAATACTGAGCAGTTGCCAGCAGGTTTTTGTGTGTTTTCCCAAGGGCAAGATGCCCATTACTCATTCCTGTTGTGTCTTTCAGTTCTTGTTCAACAAATACATGGGTGGTTGCAAAGTCAAATGGATATTAAGAAAGAAGGATGGGGTTTACTAATGATCTAATGAGGCCATTATTGTGAGCTATACAGGTAAATTGGTCATTATTCTCTAGCGAGGCACACTTTAAAAAATTTGTGAAAAATGAGGAAAGTCTGCTACCCTACTATCTTTCGAAAAATAAAAAAATCTCTGCATGTAGGAATGATGAAGTACACCCTTACTACTAGAACTTAGATCTCAAAGTGAACTTCCTAAGTGCCATGAATGGCAGCAGGATCCTACGCTCCTCAACCCTTTATAATTAAGTCCAAAGTTTGTCTAGCTCCCTACTGCCCCATCATTGTGATGGAAGACCTCGCTGATTAATATAGAGATGTTGGGGTATGACCATCTCAGGACTGAGCCAATAAGTGTTGAGGGGTGTTGGATTTAGACTGTAAGGTCACCTGGGGTATATCTTTTAGATTTCTGACATGACAACAGGGATATCTTAGCAAACACACAGCATGTAATCACAGCATGCCCCAGCTATGTGAACCATGAAGAATGAATATGCCAAAATGATTGGCTAAACCAGTGGTCTTCAAACTGTGACCATTTGCTTGCCTTTATCTGGCTCTTGGGGCACTTTTTCATCCACTGACACCAACAATGAGGCAATATTCCTGCTACTGACTTCAACATCGGGGCACTATTTCTCCCACTGACACCAATTATGGGGCACTATTCCTCCCCCTATTACCAAGGTCATTGTAAGTAGGAGATCTAAGAGGGAAAATAAACAAAGCATATCCTTCTGTAGTGTGTAATTGCCTCTATCCAAAGCACCTAGTGTTATTTTTATCTCCTTTCTCATTCCTCTGTTCTCTCCATTAGTCACTTCTGACAGTCTATGCCGACACCAAAAAATCCAGGGAGACAGCCCCGCCCACCCTCCAGCAAACAGCAGGTGACTGGCAGCCTCAGCTCCCCTACATACTAAACATAGGAGGTTGGTTGCTCTGCACAGGACCATTCAGACAATGCTGTGCATTTTCTCAATAAATGTAAAGCATTCTCTGATTAGATGAGGAGGAGAGCATGATGGCACCACCTTGCTTCCCCACCTCATCTAATCAGAGAATGCTTTGCATTCATTGACAAAATGAAAGGCATTCTCTGAATTGCTCCCGTGCCAAGCGGCCAACCTCCTGTGTTCAGAATGTATCTGGTCAGATGCTTGACACAAGACCTGGAAGCAACTGGAGGTCACTGGAGTAGTGTAACCTACTTCGAGAGCAGCCATTCTCAACCAGGGTTCTGTGGAACTCTTGGATTTTTCCAGTGGTTGCTATGGATTCCTTGAGCTGCAGCTGAATGACCTCTCATTTGATGCATAGCTCCAGGGCCAGGGCCACTTGACAGAGCCAGCAGTATGACACCAACAACCTTTCTAGCTCCCTGTAAGCATAGGGGGAGGTGCAACAGCAGTAAACACACAGTCTGTTTGCAGAAACAGAATTTGTATTAAGGTTGAAGTCCAAAAGTTCACAAGCTCAGTGGGGCTGGGACCACTTTGACAGGTCCCCGTCCCCACTTCCAGGAGACAGCGCCACGGCGCCGTCCTTCGGCAGTTCAGCCACCCTCCTCCTTCCTCCGCCGTCAGGCCAATTAGAAAGCACAGAGCGCTTTGTGCAGGCACAGTAGAGGACCAGCCATGAAGCCAAAAGGATTCACTGCCGGTTTCCCTTAGCGGAGATAGCGGAGGCAGCACCCGACAGCCGATCTGAAAATCGGCTGGGGTGTTAACATTGCGGGCTCCCTGGACAGTTAAGTGTTCATATATTAAAAGTCAGCAGCTACAGTATTTCTCATTAAATAGGCTCTGCCTGACTGAACATGGCTGTCAGAGTCACATGGGGTGGCAGCATCCAACTGGATTTATTCCCCAGTGACTCAGAAAACCAAGGAGGAACCATGTTCCAACTACAATGCTGCTGTGGTCAATCATCACCTACAGTGGAGAAAACAGAATGCACCTGCCTGTAAGTGGGGGATTCTGACCATCACTGGGACATGTTTTCCACTGACGCCTAATGAGTTGGTTTTATCAGAAGTTCCCCAATGTCTGAAAATGATTTCATGAGTTCCTCTGGAGAAAAAAGGTTGAGAAAGGCTGTTCTTGAGGGATCCCATAGGTATGGTATGTGCATAGTTAAAAGTTTAAGCCGAACCAATGTAAGTATGAAAAAATATCCATACCTCAAATTATTCTCTATCAATATGTATAAAAAAAAAAAAAGATGTGCTTGTTTAGCTATTTACAGCACATTATATGCTGTATTTGTAAAGTAGAAGAAGAAAAAGCAATTCATGTCTCCATTGCATTATAATTTGCTGCTGCCTGTGGCCAAGTTAAGTCTACAGCAAACTAATAAAATTAAGCAAGCCCTTCTAATTTTACATTTTCTTTACTAACAAACCATGGATCTATTAAACTGCCCTGGTTTTGTAAAGAATTGGACACCTTTTCATTTACAGGTATACACAAGAAGGAAACACGTTGGAATCGCTCACTCATGGCCCCGTTCAATACTGTTATTTAGATGGCAGAGAAGGGGATTGTAGTCAATGGGATACACTGACATTGCCTCAAGGCACAATACCTCTACAGTTAAATCTCATCTAGCTCTCTTGGTTGAAACGTCCCTCTCAGTGTCTTGCTTCACAGACAGAGATGACAAATACATCTGAGAATCAATCAAGTAAAAATAGTTTAGAAGACCCTCAAAGGCACAGGAAAACATCTATAAAAAGGAAATGATAAGTGAGGTCTATTTTTTTGGCAGGCAGGGGGATTATAGCAATGATAAGAGAACAATAGTAAGTCATCATGCAATTTTTCTTGCTACCATTAACAGATTTATTACCCTGCTAGAATATTGGGACTTATTGCAGCTGATATGTCCAAGGGTAAGGTCATGTCCTATCTTTATTAATTGAGGCCAGTGTATCTTTAAAGTGTTTGTAAATCTCTGAAATGAAAAGTGAACAAAGCATATTCCTCTATGTTATGTACTTGCCTCAATCCAAAGTTCTAATTGCTGTCTCCTTCCTCTGGTATCTGCATGTGTCATTTCTGATAGTCTATGCCAACACAAAATGATCTTGAGAAATGGACTAGCATACAAAAAAAAAAACGTACGATCATTCATCAGATATTCTCATTGTATGCACAAGGCTTAACCACTTCCATACCGGGCCTATTCTGGCACAACGCTCCTACATGTAAAAATCATACTTTTTTTTGCTAGAAAATTACTCAGAACCCCCAAGCATTATATTTTTTTTTTTAGCAGACACCCTAGGGAATAAAATGACGGTCATTGCAACTGTTTATCTCGCATGGCATTTGCGCAGTCATTTTTTGGAAAAAAAAAACATTTTCAAGCATTAAAAAAAAAAAAAACAGCAAAGTTAGCCCAATTGTTTTGCATAATGTGAAAGAGGATGTTACGCCGAGTAAATAGATACCTAAAATGTCACGCTTTGAAACACTCGTGGAATGGCGCCAAACTTCGGTACTTAAAAATCCCCATAGGTGAAGCTTTACATTTTTTACAGGGTAAATGTTTAGAGTTACAGAGGAGGTCTAGTGCTTGAATTATTGCTCTTGCTCTAACGTTCACTGTGATACCTCACATGTGTGGTTTGAGCGTCGTTTATATATGCGGATGTGACTTATGTATCCGTTCGCTTCTGCGTGCAAGCTCGCGGGGACGGAGGTGCTTACATTTTTTTTTTTTATTGTTTATTTTATTTTATTTTTTCTGTTTTTACACTTTCCCTTTAAAAAAAAAAAAACCTTGATCACTTTTATTCCTATTACAAGGAATATAAACATCCCTTGAAATAGGAAAACTGCATGAGAGGTACTCTTTATGGAGAAGTGTGGGGTCTATAAAACCCCACACCTCTCCTCCAAGCTGGAAAGCATCAAATCAATGTATCTTTTGCTGGCCCCGGGCCTCCGAGGGCCATAGAGATGAACGGGGACCATCTGTCCCTTGGATCTCTATGGTATTTCCTTCTGGGCGCGGCGGTTCCGTTCTCCGGCTCAGAGATCGCTCAGATGAGTCGGAAGAGGCACCGGAGGGCGGCGGGAGGGGGGGCATCCTCTCCCGCTGCCTGTAAGAATGATCAAGTGGCTGGACAGCTGCTATGGTTGTGCTTACGGTGAAGGGAATCACCGGCTGAGAAGAGTGATATCTCAATGATGCCTGCTGCTGCAGGCATCACTGAGATATCACCAAACAAAGACAAGGATGTCATATGTCTATAGGCCAGGCAGGAAGTGGAGGAGTACAGCCAAAGCTCATTAGGCTGTACTTCTAGGGTTGCCACATCATCCCTTTAATCCAGGACACATATGAATTACACAGGTTCTGTGGCTGATTAAGGTGGTAATTAAATTCACTTGGTGCTTTATTTGCATTAAATTAGCCTCAGAACCTGTGTAATTCACATGTGTCCTGGATTAAAGGGATGATGTGGCAACCCTATGTACTTCTCCTCTGCACTCCTGTAACCTGTTTTCAGCAGACAGCAGGCTGAAGCCCGCTGTTGGCGGATGTCACAGAGAGAGCCCTGGCTCGGGCAAGATCGCAACAATGAAGTCAGGATCCACCCACATGCCTGGACTAGCGCCTGAGATGGCCACTCCTGCCAGTCACTAGCTCTCTGCTTGGGGAGCCCTGAGAACCAAGTGATCTGCAGCGTTTGATCGCTCGGTTCTCAGTGTTAACCACTTCCGGACCGCCGTACATCGTTTGACGGCGGTACTTTGAAGTGGAATACCGTTGTTATGGTAGCAGATAGCTACCATAACCCCGGTATCTTTTTTTTCAGGAAGCGATTCTGTACAAGATAAAAGTGATCTTAGCGGCGGATTCGCCGCGAGATCACTTTTATCAGCGGCGGGAGAGGTGCCCCCCCCCCTCCCGCTGCTTTCCGGTCATCTCCGCCGCTTACCGGACCCGCCGGCAGCGGCGGAGATGATCGCGTCCTTCCCCCCCAGTGTCCGTGAGCCGAGTGAGCATGCATTTTAGTGTAAAAATGAGATCTGAGGTCTTTTTGACCCCGGATCTCATATTTTGGAGGTCCTGGCATGCTTTTTTCTATTACAAGGAATGTTTACATTTCTTGTAATAGGAAAAAAAGTGATCAAAAAATTTTTTTTAAAAAAGAAAGTTGTAAAAATAAAAATTAAAAAGTAAAATACATAATTAAAAAAAAAAAAAAAATTTAAAGCGCACCGTCCTTGCGAGCTCGCGCGCAGAAGCGAACGCATACGTAAGTCCCGCCCACATATGAAAACGGTGTGCAAACCACACATGTGAGGTATCGCCGCGATCGTTAGAGCGAGAGCAATAATTCTAGCCCTAGACCTCCTCTGTAACGCAAAAATGCTAACCTGTAGAATTTTTTAAACGTCGCCAATGGAGATTTTTATGTTGCAAAGTTTGTCGCCATTCCGCGAGCGGACGCAATTTTGAAGCATGACATGTTGGGTATCATTTTACTCGGCGTAACATTATCTTTCACAATATGGAAAAAAATTGACCTAACTTTACTGTTGTCTTATTTTTTAACTAAAAAAACTGAATTTTTTCAAAAAAAAACGCGCTTTTAAGACCGCTGAGCAAATACGGTGTGACATAAAGTTTTGCAATGGCCGCCATTTTATTCTCTAGGGTCTTAGAAAAAAAAATATAATGTTTGGGGGTTCTAAGTAATTTTATAGCAAAAAAACCTGTTTTTAACTGATAACCTCCAAACTCCAAAAAGAGGCTCGGTCTTAAAGTGGTTAAAGTTGACAGGAGACAGATGCTGCATCCAGCTAGGTAAGTATGATTCTGCAAAAAAAAAAGCAACACATACTTCTCTTTTAAGAGTGCTCAGTGCATGAATTGTGCATGCATGGCCAGCCACTGTCTAGTATTTTTAGGTAACTTAAGAATGCATTCAGATTTAGGATTATTAGGACATAGGGCATTGTCTTGTGTTATTAGAACATAGGGTAATCTGGGCAGTGGCCCAGGGTCCATAGTTTGAATGCTGCAGGAAGCCAATCAACATATTCATCTATGGAGAGCCCGTGGCTTAAAATCTGTAAAAAGAAAAAATCAAGAAGTTGCCATAGCAATGCATTATTCACTTGATATTTAATAAATGTACTCCATTTTAATGAATACAACAGTGAAATGTCAAAACTGTGCAATAACTGTTCAAATTCAGATGATTTAAATCTAAATTTGTGCCATTTGCTTTTTCCTAGCTATAATGTCATAATGGCTTAGCTCTTGTTGTCACCTTTAAAGGAACTGCTATAAAAACACAAGTAGAAGTCATTCTTTGGGGGCATAAAAGAAAATCCTCTTTTCAAGTCACTTAGTTATGCTAACATAATTATTATATAAAGAAGAATAACTAATGTAAAATCTTTCAACTTGTCTTAAGTGTCTCGTATTTTCCAGATTTAATGTATATATATATATATATATATATATTGTCAAAAGTATTGGGACACCTGCCTTTTCATGCTCATGAACGTTAATGGCGTCCCAGTCTTAGTCCGTAGGATTCAATATTGAATTGACCCATCCTTTTCAGCTATACAAGCTTCATCTCTTCTGGGAAGGTTTGTGAGGTCCGGCACTGATGTGGACGAGAAGGCCTGGCTCGCATTCTCCGCTCTAATTCATCCCAAAGGTGTTATATTGGGTTGCGGTCAGGACCTTGTGCAGGCCAGTCAAGTTCCTCCACCACAGACTTACTCATCCACACTATATTGTCAAAAGTATTGGGCCACCCCTTCAAATCATTTGGTGGGGGGGGGGATTATGGTGTGGGGTTATTTTTCAGGGGGCCTCGTAGTTCCAGTGAAGGGAACTCTTAAAGCGTCAGCATACCAAGACATTTTGGACAATTTCATGCTCCCAACTTTGTGGGAACAGTTTGGGAATAGACCCTTCCTGTTCCAACATGACTGCGCACCAGTGCACAAAGCAAGGTTCATAAAGACATGGATGATCGAGTTTGGGGTGGAGGAACTTGACAGAACTGTACACAGTCCTGACCTCAACCCAACAGAACACCTTTGGGATGAATTAGAGTGGAGACTAGGAGCCAGGCCTTCTCGTCTACATCAGTGCCTGACCTCACAAATGCGCTTCTGGAAGAATGGTCAAACATTCCCATAGACACTCCTAAACCTGGTGGACAGCCTTCCCAGAAGAGTTGAAGCTGTTATAGCTGCAAAGGGTGGGCCAACTCAGTATTGAACCTTACGGACTAAGACTGGGATGCCATTAAAGTTCATGTGCGTGTAAAGGCAGGCGCCCCAATACTTTTTGCAATATATTACAGAATCCTACAACATTTTAATACAGGATAAAAAGATCTGTCCGCGATCATGTAACCACTCCACTCCAGTCACGTTGTCTGCAGCTCTGGCACCGCTGCCTCATTCAGTGGCAGCAGGGGAGTGGAGGAAGCTCTGACAATGGATGCGCCTTGGGAGCCTATGAGTGACATCATGGCTCCCAGATATACCCAGCCACTGTTGAGCGCTACCTCCTCTCCCCTGCAGCAACCACTGATTCACACGGGGAGACAGAGCTGGGTATCAAGCGACCAGAAAATCTTTTTTACACAGGTTAGGTAGCATAGGTAGCAGGAGGGGGGCAGAGGTCATTTTTTGCGACTAGTTAGTGTTAGGCTGGAATTATACTTTAAATGCAAAAGATAAAGTGGACCTATGGACAAAATAAATATAACATACAGTATATGAAACAGTCTGACACACGCAATAACACTTGAAGATTATGGCTGTGAGGTGGGGGTAGTGGGGCAGAGGAATTTGGATTTCCACTATTAAAGCCTACACCAGCACAAGGGACACTTTGCATTAATTGCAAGTAAAGTCCCGCGTGTATAGCTAGACAACTGACCACAGTGTGCTCTCCTGACTAGTGTGATCAGTTTTTAATAAGAAAGCAGAGGGACTGGCAGAAACACCAGGGATTTCACATAAAGGAAGCAATACATAGAGAACAGGAGACTTTCTCATACAAGTACCTGGTACAGCAGGCATATATAAGGACTATGAAGTGTTGGGGTAACAAATGCTTAAACTCCAATACATAGCATTCACATTGCAGTTTAGAATACATTTTTCCTGTGATGAAGTCATTACTACTTTATACAAGATTCAATGGGAGGGTGAACTAATTAGTCAAGCTACCCCAACCTGGATTGAGCCAGATGACCTTGTTGGCCCTACAGAAGAGGTTTACAAACCCAGCAAGCGCAAATCTGTGCAAAGAGGCACCACTTTTATCTTAATAGTAGAACATTTTTTAAATAATTTGTGCCAAAATATCTTCTGAGTTACTTATGCTCATATATGCACTTTCTGAGCTTCTCGACCATATGGAAAGGAGCACCGACATAGACAAAAGGTTTTCCTGCTCGGAAACAAAGAACCGCAGACATATTTCACTCTGGAAAATAAAATTCACAAGTGGCTCTTAGCAACCATAAGACACCTTGGACTAAATCAAACTTTAATCCAGAACTCAAACTCCTGTAAAGCTTCCAAACAATCAGCGCCAAAAGTAGCCAAATTTAGCATGTGTGAGCGGCAAAGTCTGGATGCTTAGACAGCCAAGAAACTTAATCCCCAAAATCTTCAATTCACAATTATTCAGCTCTACCATATTTATCATGCATGAGCAATGTTAACAGCAAACCAAGGACAGCCTCCTCGCCATCGATGCTGCATTAACCACAACTTTTTTTACTATTACAGCTGAAATATATGTGAAAGGACTGCACCAAAAGTAATTAAAAATGGGCATAACATTTGTATTAACTTACATTTCACATGTTGATAGAGTAACTCTTCCTCTATAGTAACTCTTTTTTTTCATTGCAGGTAAGTAATGGATTCCAAGCAGAAGCAACATGCTGTTAATGAGTTCTTGACAAAGGAGGGGTGCAGACAGTCCATCATCCACAGAAGGCTACATAATGTTTTTAGAAATGACACTATTGAAAAGAGTTACCAATAACAAGACATTGCTCCTGTCAATTGTGTCATCTCTATAAACATTCTGTAGCCTTCTGTAGATGTTGGACATCCTGCACCTCTCCTTCATCAAGAACTCAATGTTGGCATGTTGCTTCTGCTTGGAATCCATTATTTACCTGCAATGAAAAAGAAGAGTTACCATAGAGGAAGAGTTACTCCACCAACATGTAAACATTTAAATGACCTATGTCATTATTAAAATTATTACATTATTAAAATTATTAAAAATTAAAAATGTTATTAAAAAAGGTATGCCCATTTTGCATTACTTTCATTACATCCCTTGCGTATACTGTATATGCATTAAACTATAGAAAAGTACATTGTTACATATTCATTGATTTTTATTGTATTGCTGCATATTTTAGTGAAGTGACCAAAGCAACATTATGTGTTTTTTGTTATTGCATTTAGGTTATAATTGTGCCCTTCTATGACTGCTGACAAGTTCAGTTTTTTTTTATTCTGACAGGTGTATGATATCCGTTCAGACTATGGGTACCATATCTGATATGCCTATCTGAGCCTTTTCCATAGATTTTTTTTCTTTTTTTCACAAAGGTCAACATATCTTTCCTCAACCCTCCTCATTTACACAAGTTTGGAACCAACATGCCGAAGGTGATAGCAAACGTAAAGAAAATAAAAAACTGTGCTAATGTAATATATAAATCCAAAGTAACATTTCTAAGCCACAACTTTTCTGAAAGATATATATAGTGCAAACATATTATTTCAAATCAAGTCGTGCTAACAAACCCTAATAATTAATATAAATCAATATAAATCAATACATTGCGTAAAGTCCAATGGTGTTCATAAATAAATGAAAAATATGGATAGCCACGACATCCAACACCAAGATTGAAGGAAATCCACTTGTGATATCACCATCACCAGGAATGTCTGCTTACCAGCTGTTGTTGACCACCTATTATGGGAGGTTAAACTTGCTTTGACTTAAAACTCAGCCCGGGCCTTTACACGCCTATGGGTCCTCCTATATGTCTACATCAGTCCTCTGGATGGTGATGTTATGAGCATCAAAGACAAAAAAAGGAGCTCCACATAGTGTAAATCCAAACTGACTTTAATAAAAACAATTAAGATTGCACTTACATCAAATGCAGTCTCAAAACACCTTTATAATCCAATGTGCCGGCTGGCATACACACAAAACCCGTCCGTCTGGGTTCCCATGATCGTAGTGACGTCAGCACATCATCCACCCTAAGTGTTTCGTCATAAGCTGATGTCTTTCAAGGTACTGCTTTTTTGGCTTTAATGTTCATAACATCACCATCCAGAGGACTGATGTAGACACATAGGAGCACCCATAGGCATGTAAAGGCCCGGGCTAGGTAGTAAGTCAAAGCAAGTTTGACCTCCCATAATAGGTGGTCAACAACAGCTGGTAAGCAGACTTTCCTGCTCCTGGTGATAGGCTTCAATCTTCGTGGTGGATGTAGTGGCTATCCAAGTTTTTCATTTATTTATGAACACTATTGGACTTTACACAATGTATTGATTTATATTAATTATTAGGGTTTGTTAGCATGACTTGATTTGAAATAATGTGATAATAAATGTGCCAATTTGTTCACACATACTAGGGCCAAGCAGGAGCCAATTAACCTACTACTATGTCCTCAAAGCATGGGAGGAATATTCAGAGGAACCTACGCAAGCATAGGGAGAACCCCAGAGCTGCAAAGCATAATGGCTAACCACTAAACCATTATGTTGCTCACTCTGACAGGTACTGAATGCAATATTGTATTTTCTTGACTTATTACTGTTCTTTGTACTGAATTCTAGTAAGAATACTTAATTATAAATACATGTGGCCTTATTTGCCTTCTTACACATCTATTCAGAACACATTAAGAACACAGGAAGCAGGATGGAATGGCAGGGCAAATGAACTGCAGTCATTACTGTTCTTTGTTCCCACAGGTCTTTAGGGATATTTAAAAATTGTAACTTTACTGATTACCAGTTGTGCTGGCACAATGATATAATTAAAGTTATAATTATGGCCGATATTATAAAGATGTCATCATACACCACAGCTAATTATGTTGTTGTCCTATCTGGATGACACTACAGCTGTGATCCCTACTAAAGCCGCTAAGGACATCTTCTGTGCCTGCAAAAGCTTCTTGCTCCCTTTATATAAGCAACTCCTTTGAAGCTTCCCCATATACATTACACAGCGATGAATGTCCCCCTGAGCTGTTGTAAGAGTTGGGAGCATGGAAATTAATATATGCTATTGGCACAAGTTCCCTAAATTATTCAACTAAGTCAAAGTGAGGTTGCTAGTTGCAAGTTACTAAGGAGCGTGAGTCTAAAGTGTAACTAAGTGTAGGTGAAAGGAGAGTTTATGCCCACCTAATGCCAGCAAACCAACAGACATTTGCCGCCTGCCGAAGATCTTCCAAACCTTCAGCAAAATATTGTTATTGTCACACCTGTATTAGTGGGGGTTTACCTTGGCAGCAAAAATGGTGTCTGATAAATGTTCATAACATTACTTGAGTGTCCATCCTGAACTTGCTACTAGGACTAGGAACTAGCTTGGGTTTGGTCTAAACATTGGTTCAGCTTGGTCCACTGTAAGTACGAGTGTGGGCAGGGTGCAGCGTGGTGTGCAGGTGGCAAGAAATACACTCAGAGGCTGAGGAGGATGAAAAAAATATATTGTGAGAGTCCCAACAACATACAAACAGGCCCGGCGGAAAGGCTAAGCTCACTGGAGCCACTTGCAAACAGTAGCAGAGGATTGAGATCCTGGAATGATGCCGACAGTTTCTGCAGCGAGGAGTGGGAATGCAGCATGGCTCGTCCACACAATAGGAGACTTCCTATGATGAAATCCCTGTGACCACAGTAAATTATAGAGGAACCGAGATCCTCGCAACGTGCTTTCTCTTCTGCAATTGCTGCTTCGGTTGAGTACCACCTACGGTGAGGAATGCATACTGCACTTGCCTACGTGCATATCTCCTACCTAACAGTCTACTGGGGAAGCTAACTATCACTGTATTAGCTGGTACTACTACAGCAAGTGACCTCCTGTGGTCAACGTGCAGAGGGGTAGTGGCTCAGCACAGGACCTCAAAGATCATGGCTACTATGACTGTAGTAGCTCCAACTACAACAGGGATTGTAAGCTTCCCCAGCAAACCCTTAGGTATGAGATATACATACTTACATTGTACCAATGTTACAATGCGATACAGATCATACCTGGAATTCAGCTTTAAGACTTTAGGCCATAGGTAGTTACAGTGTTGTTTCAAATCAATACTACATTGGTCTAAGCTTGTGGGTGGGATGCAGTGTGTGTGTGGCGGTGGCAGTAACTCACATAGACAAGTGCAATAGAAAACTTATATTGAAGTAAAATGACTACAGTTCAACCTGGAGGGACGCCTGCCCAAACCAGTACACCTACAAATTCCAATGATGTGAAGATGACAGGTACCAGCTGCATTGACAGCATCTGTTAAGAGAGCAAATTGTGGCCTGGCCATCCAGTTCCCAAGCGGGAAGATATCCAAAGGAATTGCGACCCTACACTTTCCCTCCTTATCAGGTACCTTTCCTACTGCTAGTACTGTCCCTAACAGGCAGGGTACCTGTCCCTACCCTAGAAAACTTCAGAAAGTGTGCCAAGCCTGGGAGTCAGGTCCTTAAGAAGGCTTTGCCTGGCCCAAGATGGCTGCTGGAGTCACGCTGGGCATCAGCATCCAATTTGGTGCTTCATCAGTGACCCAAGAAACCATAGAGGAACTGTGGTGCCGCTGTGGGATAGTGCCACCTGCAGTGGAAAAAGTAGACTGCACCTACCTACAAGATGTCAGCACAGGACTCATCGCACTCCGTAGTAACTAGCAACTCCACTTAAACTTGGATAATTTAGGGAACTCTTGCTATTAACTTCTATGACTTGCCATATACCCAACAGTCAAGCACCCCTCTCACTATGGCTATAGGAGTGTGAAGAACCAGAAGATCACAGCTGTCACTATAAAAGTCCCAACTACTAGTGATTGAGCTTCCACAGCAGTCACTTAGGTATGAGATATGCATATTTATGGTGTGCCAAGCTGGACCAATGGGACTATGTAATAAAGATCATACCTGGAGTTCAGCTTTAGGACTTTAAGAGGTTATTACAGTGTTTCTTGAAATCAATAATTTTCCAATGAGCTACATAGCTCTTATTTCTAGAGAAACAATGAGTGATTCAAATAAACTCCAAATGCCAACTCCAAAAGCAATCAGGATTTACTGAAGACTGAAATAATACAATGTACTGATATTCCTTGACATTACTAAACTGAATGATAGAAACATACTTCTTAGTCTCTAGGAAAGAGATTGAGACTGAAAACAATACTGAATTTATTTCCTGATAATCAGAATTTATATTTTTGTATTTGTTTATCTGTTAATTAGTGTATATGTCTGAGGGACCCCTGAAATATCCATGAATTGACCCTGCCATGTCAATGAAACAAATTTGTGAGAATAAGAAAAGAGAAGGCATCTGACCCCAGGGGGATCAGGGCACTTGGTCCCGTTTAGCTTCTTACAGTAATGATTTATCCTCAGTGCTGCAATGCGAGCCGGCAGCTGACATTTAAGATCCCAATTCAAAGAGCTCAAGGCCAACCTTTTGATGTAAACTTGTGTGGTTGAGGTTGCAATGTGAAGCTTGCATTGCTCCTCGGTACTGGCAGGTCTCTTTCTCTCATCCAGTCAACACATTCACCAGGACTGTCAGAAGATACTGATCTGTCCGGGTCACTTAAGCACACCGTGTCACAAAGCGCTAATACACGATCCATTAGATAACTGTAGCAAGACGTGTCAGACCTAGGGAGAATATAAACCTGACGGCAAAAAAAATAAATAATCTGACGTTCCCATAAGGAAATAGAGATTGCTAGGATGCACTATGAGATAAATAGAGTTTACTAGGATCACTACAGCACATAGCATATAAAATCATCCATTGGGATACAATTTATAGTGCTGGTTAACTGATGGGACGGTGGGAAGATTTGAGCACTGATCACGAAACACAATGAACAAGCCCATATATTTCAACCTATTCCAGTTCAGGAAATTTCAAAATGAAATTAAATAAACCTATAAGAGTTGTTTTATCCATCAAAGGATTTGAATTTCTCCCTATTCAGTTCAAGATTTACAGAGCCCCTATCAAACAGCACAACCAATCTGAGGAACTTAAGTTTTCTCTAGTGCATTTAAAGCCTCACTCCGGAAATTAAACAAAATCTACCCTTGCAGTGCCCCCCCGCACATCTCCAGGTTGCAGGGATGTTATACTAATCATACTCCTCATGTTGGCTACCTCCACCCATGTAACCACTACCGAGAAGCCTATTCTCTAGGGCAGTGGCTCTTGTTCAATGTTTCTATTGATCAAACACAAACAATAGAAGACAATCAGTGCAGCTCTGAAGACTAGCAAGAAATGTGGAGCTGCTAGCTGGACATCAAGGTAATCACACACCTCACCGATAAATAAAACAAGTAAAAGATGCAGCGCAGCTAGAATAAAGGACAAATACACATTAATGATATAAAGTCCAATAGTTCATGCACAGATGTCCACCAGGTGTCTCTAATCTACACACAAGAGTGAGAAGGCCCCTCCACCGATCTAATACTGCGCTCACCTCAAAATCTGACCCCAGGTGTCTCTAATAAACACACAAGAGGAAGGCACGTGATTGCCGTAACGCGTACGGGGGTAAGGACCTGTTGTGACGTCACCCGCTGCTGTCTTGTGAGGATACCGGCCGAACTGTATGCACGGACTGCTTCTCCTGCACAGGACGAGCCGCCTGTATGTTATGCCAAGGAGGTTTATCTTTCATGCACCTTGTATCAAGATGGATGTTTTGTAAGTAGAATGATTTATTAAAAGTTCTTTTATCTCTACTTACAGTCTACACTTAGTGCTTTTTTCTTTTATGCCCACTATATTACCACATGGTGATGAGACGACTCTAGTCCGTAGTGGAGCTGGTGTTACCACCTGATTTATAGGAGGGGATCCCTGAAGATTTCTGCTGTGCTGACACTACAGCCCCCAGTGGGGTAAAAAACGCTTCTGACCCTCTAGCAAAACCGGGGTCAGATTTTGAGGTGAGCGCAGTATTTAATCGGCGGAGGGACCTTCTCACTCTTGTGTGTGGATTAGAGACACCTGGTGGACATCTGTGCATGAACTATTGGACTTTATATCATTAATGCGTATTTGTCCTTTATTCTAGCTGCACTGCATCTTTTACTTGTTTTAATGTTTTTATTGAGTTTCAGCCAAGTTACAGAAGTTGAAGCAAAAACATAACTAACAACAAATTTCAAGAAAAATACATTTCAAAAATTCCACATCCAAAAAAACAATAGAAAAAAAGATACAGACAAGAATTTCTTGTGCGGTTAATGGTGGATTTTACAAATATAAACAAAGGCTAACACCGCGCTAGAGCCAAGATACAGACTCCACAAACAGTAATACATACAAATAGTGCAGTGCTAGAAACTTAAACAAACTAGCATATGATCTTTACAAATTCCTAAATGTTATATTACATATAAAATGTCCATAAAACAAAGGTGGTGAAATAGAATCATCATCCGTGCTCCGTGTAACAAGGCACACAACAATGGTGGATTTTAACTTACTGGTTTTGCTAACTCCGCTGATTGCCGCCGCTCTGATGTAAGATATGCAGTCTTTTTATACATTTTTGTAATAATGATGCAATATAGTAATGAATCTGATTTTTGTTTATTTGTTTGATGCCAATAGTGCTGCTCCCCCGAAAGTATACAGTCCTGAAAAAGCTACAATTCAAGCACAACACGTTGACCGTTTAAATAACTGGACAAGATCATTTGGATTATTACGATATCATCTTCTGTTTATGGTCACTAAAGTCCTGTATTATTTGAGGGGAAACTATATGTGTAGAGGATGAATTCCTCTTTGTGACTATTCTATTAGTGTCTCATACTGTGCCTTTAAAATCCACCATTAACCATACAAGTAATTCTTGTTGGTGTCTTTTTTTTGCATAACTATTAAAAGTTTGTTGAACAAATCATGGTGTATGCAATGCACCGGGAGATGTTAAGCTAGCCATTAAATCCTATTGCAAAACTGATGAAAGAGGTTATTTCAACAGTTAACAAAATCAAACCTAAATATAGTGACATTTGTGACCGACTGAAGCAAGCAAAAACAAAGTTGGTGGAGTGGAGAGGTCAAGCTTGGTAAGCTTGGGCTTGCACCAATGTCAATCATAGGTAACCATCAGTGTATTGGGCGAGTAATGATAGTAGAAAGGGAAAAGAGAGAGGAAGGGAGAGGAGAAAAGGATGGTAGAGAGACGTGGCTCTGGGGAGAAGATAAGGTTAAGATTGGGATCCCAAGGGGTGGGTGGGCAATAGCAGGGTGCAGACGACAAGATGTTAAAAGTCAGAGAGCCATCAATATGGTAGCAGGAGGGTAGAATCAAAATTTGGAGGAGATGATGGTCCACCCAAGCCTAAGACAGCAGAGTTCCACCCAGTTAAAAGTCAGCAGCTACAAAAAGTGTAGCTGCTGACTTTAAACAATCGGACACTCATCTCTCCCAGGCTCCAGTGATGCGGTCGCCTAAGGACTCTCTCTTCTCCCCCTCCCCTCGGGGGTGCCAGCATCACAAGTGTGGGCACCCGGCTTTGGCTACAAAGCCGGGTGCACACTGTGCATGCGCAAGCCGCGCTGCGCCTTGTGAATGGCTGACCTATCTTCTGGGACCTGTGACGTGTCCCAGAAGATCTCAGAGAGGGAGGGGAAGGTGAACTTCCTTCTGGCTCCGCAGATCTAGGAGAGGAAGTGGACCTGGGACCCTGTGAAAACCAATCAATAAACGCAGATTGCGATTTTTTTTTACCAAAAATTTGAGGAAGAATATAAATAGGCCAAAACCGCTGAAAAAAAAAGTTTTTTTTTTGCAAAATTGTTGCTCTTTTTTTGTTTATAGCGGCAATCAGAAATGACGCAGAGGGGATCAAATACCACCAAAAGAAATCTCTCTTTGTGGGGAAAAAAAGGACGCAAATTTTGTTTGGGTACAACGCCGCACAACCGCGCAATTGTCAGTTAAAGCGTCGCAGTGCCGAATCGCAAAAAGTACTCTGGTTCTTAACTGGGAAATCCTTCCGGGGCTGAAGTGGTTAATTGAAGAAGAAGCTGATTGGCTGCCACGCACAGCTGCACCAAATTTTGCACTTTCCAGTTTTAGTAAATCCACCCCTTTAGTTCTGCTTTAAACAAACACATTTTCCCCCGTATTGTTTTGCCACAAAGACAGCTGAGTTACAATAATCATATCTGAACCTGATGAAGCGAACAAAGTCAAGGAATAAAATTCCTGATCAGAGATAAATAAGAAAAATGACAGGAAAACTTTTTAAGAAGAAAACAGGAAATCAGCTAAAACAAAATATTTCAGCGACTTAAAACACAAATGATGAAAACAATCAAGATACGAAACAACAGAAGAAAGAAGAAAGCTTTGCTTGTGCAGAATTGGAGGAATGATGGAAGGTACAAACAGATCATTGATTTCCCAGCCAGGCAATTGTCTTGACAGATAAGAGAAGCGAGCTTCCAGAAGAAGAAAGGCAACTGGCAGGTGCTTGAAAAGCTTTTCCACAATTCTCTGCTTTTTCTTTATTTAATATAAAGGCGTGCATTTCCGATAGACTTAATATGCGTCGTCATTGTTCGCTAATGTGCTCTACCCTCTACCCCCCAAAAAGAACTCGCTAAAATGAACAAATTGACTGTCATCGCCTCGGAGAGCCGAGACAACAACAGAGTAGCCAAACCTTTTTTTTTTTTTTTCCAGAATAGGATCCAAAACATGCAGCAATAAATCATTGCAACTATAACACCAATCATAGCAACTAGAACACAAAACCATTCACTTAAAAAAATGAAAATAAAAGACAAAGAATGAAATAGCGCCAGGAAACGTGTGATTTTCATAGAGCGGGCCAAGTTGCACAAGGTTCAGTCATTTAGAGAAGCCAAGTTAAACAAGACACAATTAAGCTCAACCTGGCTCCCTGTAGACTTTTTAAAAGCTAAAGACATTGGGTTAATGAGAATGCTTGTCTGTGTGTGGTGAAGCTAGGGAACGGGAAAGCGCTTACACTCGAATTTATCATATAACTGTCTTCTCGAGGAATATCCACAGTGGTTCGTCTATTGTTAGTGCCAGTACTCTGACAGATCAAGGATTGGGTGAGACCAAGAAGAATTACATATGAATGCAGTTTTACATTGTATGTTACCCGAATATTTGTGTGTGCTCACATGTGTGTTTTATAAATCATAGGGGTTGACTTACTAACACTGGAGAGTGCAAAATTTGGTGCAGCTGCACATGGTAGCCAATCAGCTTCTAACTTCAGCTTGTTCAATCAAGCTTTGACAACAAATCCTGAGAGAGAAAACACAAACTGCGCCTCTAAGGCTGGGTTCACACCATTGCGAATTGGTTGCGGGTTCCCAATCCAATTCGCAATAGCAGGAGATTTTGACCGACTCTCTATGGAGCCGGTTCACATATCTCTGTAGCAGGTCCGGTGCATTTTTCACAAAAGCGCCGTGCGACTTTTGGTTCGTTTCAGGTCCGAATTCAACCCAAAATTTGGGCTGAAATCGGGCCTGAAATGGTGAACCAGAATGCACCGGACCCCTGCGGTTCATATGTGAACCCAGCTTAAGAGTAAACCATCACAAGTTTTATTCATAAAAGCAGGTAAAAAGGTACTCACAAACATAAGCAGAGTGTTTGCATTGCAGTGTTAGCCACTGCAAGCTGTACTGGCAAAGTGCGGTGCTGCTGGGAGAGGATGGTGATGCTGTGCTGTGATGGCTTACTCTTAGAGGCGCGCTTTGTGTTTTCTCTCTCATTGCTATACAGAAGCCTATTCTTCTTCTGCTCAAGCACAGCCTCAAAGTGAACCCTGGCATATCTTGGAACTGCTATCTGCCACCCGTTGCCTCAATCAGGAATTTACATTTCCTGTAGAATTTTATTGTAGTAATTATTGTCCACCCATGTTTGGTAATTTTGCGATCTATCACATACCCTGAGAATAACTAGTAAATGTATGCACAATTTCTGCTAATTTATTGTGTACACCAATTTATGTGTTCTATAACCCCAGTTATACCCCTAAGTTGTGATACATCACCGCTCCAACAAAGTTTACCTCTGACAACAAATCCTGGAAGCTGATTGGTTTCTTTGCAGAACTGCACCAGATTTTGCACTTTTCAGCTTTAGTAAATCAACCCCATAGTCTCTATCATGTTCATGTACTTTTTTCATCAGAAGGATCTGGTTGAACCTGCTAATCACTTGTCTTCCTTGTTCTAAACCAGGGGTGCCCAACCAGCGGCCCAGGGGCCACATGTGGCCTACGGAGCCCTCTGATGTGGCCCACGACCTCCTTCTCCGGGATGGCAGGTTGGAAAGCCCATATCCTGGGTTGCTGACCCTCTATCCCAGAGCAGTATTGTGAACAGTGGCAGCCCGTCCAGTAGGGGCTCACAGGCACCGCTTCCTATCCTGCATCTGGCCCTCTAATCTACATGAAGGGTACTGGATGCATGGATTCCAATTTTTTTTTTTTTTGAAGCGCATGATTAGAGCCAGAGCTCTAATAGGCTTCAAACAAGGGTGGGCTCGGGGAACAGAGCACTACGCCCTGAGCCCACCCAGTTGTGTGACAATAGCAAATGAATATTCGCTAATGTCACATTGATCTTCCTCCTGGCCATTCCGGAAGCAGGTCTTGAAACCCGTCACCCATTTGGCTGAAAGGACAGGCGATCCTATTGGATGCCTAGGAGGAGGAGGGAGGAGATGCACAGCAGAAGCCGCTGTGATGCAGGGGAGGAGAAGACGCGATATAAGCTGCCGCCCATAGGATTGCTGCCCACCTGTGACCTAGATGGGGTGAGTGCAGGGCTGGATGACCGACCATCCACGTGAGGGGGGTTTTGCCGCCCCCCCCCCCCGAAAAAAATACCAGCTGCCTCTGTTTATGAATCAAGCCAGCAGTAGAGGACGCAAGAGGCTGCAGAGAAGAGCCACATAAACCGATACTTCCTGTATAGCACTGGCTCCTGTCACAGGCGGAGTGATACCAAATGCATTCCTCCTGGGACAGCAACAACCGGCGATACCTGAATGGAATGTTATTAAAGGTAAGTTTATTACTAGAATTACAGTGTATATTTGGGTATATCTGTTCTGCAGTGGTTACTGGGCTGCTTACCTGCCATAGGTAGCCATAGACTTCTTTTATTACCTGCGGGTTTGGTAAGCTTTCAGAAAGTGCACCACACCTGCAGGATATAATAGAAGTCTATGGCAAAGTGCAGGTAACGCGCAGGAAAGCCACAGCTGCACTGTGCTGCACCTCTCGGTGTTGGGTAAACCACAGGGTATCAGTGTGAAAGCAGCCTTAGCCCCCTTTCACACAGTCGGTTCAACCCAATTGGACCCTCCATTCACCTCTATAGAGCGGCAGATGTAAACGGACTTGTGTCCATTAAAACTTGCCTCTCTCCAATCCGATCTGCTAAAAAAAACAGAAGGGACCCATCCCCTTCCGTCTGGGCGGATTGGAGGGCCCATAGAGTAGAACAGGTTGTGTTTGTGTCTGCTCTGCATATGTAGATATGAAGGGGCCCTCGTTCTTCAAAAGATTGGGCACCCAAGCACAGAAGCCAATCTGTGTTAGAGTGCTCAGTTTTTATCCTTCAAGTGGAGCTCCACCCAAAAGGGGAAGCTCCGCTTGTTCGTACCTTCCCCTCTCCACTGCTAAATTTGGCACTTTTTACCATTTACGGTATGATCGCTGCTTGGTGATCTACAACATTTCTCCTCCTCCTTCCCCCCACAACCTTCTGAGACACAAAGAGGTCCCAGAAGACGGCGGGACCATTCAGTATGGGCAGCGAGACTCAGGCATGCGCAGTAGGAAACAGGATGTGAAGTGGCAAGGCTTCACTTCCTGTTTCCCTTACTATAGATGCCAACACCAGCACCCGAAGCTGAGTGATTGATTGGCTAGGAGTGCCGACACTATTGGATCCCTGGACAGGGAAGTGTCATTGTATTAAAAGTCAGCAGCTACAGTGTTTGTAGCTGCTGACTTTTATTTATTTATTTTTTACAGACTGGAACTCCTCTTTCATCTGGCAATTCAGATTTACAGGACACTATGTGACCTGCAGTTGGCAGTTTGTTCACCACATCTAATGACTGGTAAGCAGTGGCGGCTGGTGCTCCAGCCGGGGGGAGGGGGGGCATCAAACACCTGACCCCCCCGGTGGGTGGTACTCGCGCGGGCAATTGGTGACAATGCAGAGATGACGGATGCAGAGCCGATGACAGCAGCCAACTTCCAGATCTCCATACATCCTCCCCGCCCCAAGTACCGGCCAATACAATCGCTTCTCCTCTCGGCCAATCACGCTATTGTCACACAAGTGGGTGGGCTTGGGGTGCAGAGCACTGTGCCCCGAGCTCACCCTTTTTTGAAGCCAATTAGAACCTCAAGCTCTAATCACGTGCTTAAAAAAAAAAAACTGATTGTATTCCATGCGTTCGGCGCCCTGCATGTAGATTAGGGGTCGGTCGCATGGATCAGGGGGGCGGCGCCCCCAGCGCCCCATATGGATCGGCCGCCACTGGTGGTAAACTGCAATATATTACAGTTTTTAGGATTAAAAGATATGTAAAGCTTCATTTCTTTTTTTTTTTTTTTTTATAACAAACATACCATACTTCAGTTGGTTTTGCATAGAGCGGCCCCTTAGCGGCACTCCTGGCTCCTCCTCTTCTCAAGTGCCCCGTAGGAGAGCCGCTCTCCCTCGGGGCACCCATGTGTCCTGCCGCTGCGTGCATTGACACAGACAGCAGGACTCGCCCCTGCCCCCCGCTCCGGCGTCAATGGATTTGATTGACAGCAGCGGGAGCCAATGGCTGCGCTGCTATCAATCTATCCAATCAGGACCCGAGACAGAGGCTGGAATGGCTGTGATTGTCCCTGGCGCTGGAACGATCGGGCTCAGGTCAGTAAAAGGGGGGCTCTGGGGGGGCAGCTGCACGAGAGGAGGTTTTTCACCTTAATGCATGGAATGCATTAAGGTGAAAAACCTTGAGGGTTTACAACCCCTTTAAATTCGCTTTACATATAGATCCATGTAAAACCAAATGCAGTTCATTTACGGAGTGCATGAAACTATAGAAATACCAGTTCAGCATACGAGGCAGAGACATTTGTTATTCTGGTCCCTTTGGCCCATTCATTCTAACAGAAAAAAAAACATTCAGTGGCTGAATTAGCACAAACCTAAAAAGAGGTGTTGCTGGCCAAGAACTTGCTTGTAAGTGCATTATAACTTCTTTCCTATGTCAGCATTTGTTAACATTAATCCTTGGTGGATTCAAGTGTTGGATCTGTAGTGTGTTAAAATAATTAGTGGCTATAGAATAGGAGGTATATCATTTTCTTTTTATTGTTCAGGTAAAATAACCCTCTGCTTTGACTTAAAGGGGTTGATTTACTAAAGGCAAATAGACTGTGCCCTTTGCAAAGTGCAGTTGCTCCACAGCTTTGAAAGGTTTACCTCATCAACCCCAAAGTGTTACTAAACCCACAACAGTAAAATCAGCCTGTATACGCAGTAAATCATGCTTGTTATACTCACTATGGAACCTAAGGGGTTAATCCTCTGCATTGTGTAAAAAGGCTGTTTACTCCTGTCTTCTCTGATCCTCCCCTTATTTCACTGTCCCCAATCCATCTCATGATAGTACAGAGCCTTTGAAGTCACTCTGCACATGCTCAGTTTGGTGTGTATTGCTAGAGAGTTATTTTGTTCTTGGGAGGATGCATGTGATCAGCAGAGGGACAATCAGCACTGTCCAGACAGAAGGTCAGGGTTCCTGCAGCCTCATGGGCTAATCAGAGGAGAATGAAAACTCCTCCTACCAGGTTTTAGCCTGATAGAAGTCACAACACTGCTATGTACTCCTGATGAGAAAAGGTATTTAGCAGTTTATATTTACTAAAATAATTGCATTTCGGGGGCGTGACCTGACATGGAAGGAGATGGAAGCAGCCTGCTGAGCTCCTGCTAATCCGCCGCCATCCAGCGCTTTGATTGCTTGGTGAGTTCATCCAAAGCACATCCTCAATCCCTGTACCTTTGGATACACGTTTAGGAGGAAATTGAGGCCACAGCCGAGCAGTATAACACACAATTGCGGCCTAGATCGCTCGGAGCTCGGCCGGCGGCATCCCGCTCAATTATCACCCCATCTGCACCGTTCAGCAAACCATCTAGCATCTGCCCAGAGACCCTGATCACCACACTGTGCCTGGCCCAAGTTTGCAGCATTTCAAGTATAGCGGTGGCGCCGAGTACGGGAGCGGCCCGAAATTTAGCCCCCGGCTTCAGTGAGGCCTCCACGGCCGCCATATTGGTACTCCCGGCGGCGGGCCTCAGGCTTCTAATACTAACAGCAGAGACCCAGATTACCATCCAGCATCTGCCCAGAGACCCCGATCACCACACTGTACCTGGCCCGAGTTTGCAGCATTTCAAAGAATTGCGGTGACGCCAAG
>BLSH010134394.1:1490354-1510661 GCA_018402905.1 Glandirana rugosa
AAAAAAAAAAAAAAAAAAAAAAAAAAAAAAAAAAAACCAAAATTTTCCGAAATAACCTTAAACGTTAATGTATGTAGCTTTCGATATGTCATTTGTTGTACTTCATGCTTTCCTTTTTATTGTTCGGATTCACCGAGTTGTATAAAATTCTCATGTTTCGTAGCGTCCTATTATTCATGAATGTGGTCTCTAACATCTTATCTTGATTATTGAAAGACAACAAGGTTATTGGAGCCAAAATGTAATTTCTTCATACAGATTTTCAAACTTAACGATGTAGAATATTAACTCAGTCACCCTCCTCTCACTTCGAGCCAGACTGGTGGGGGTATCCCCAGATAACGACACCGGTCTCTTCGAGGTCTGGCAGGAGAGTAAAAAGAAAAAAAAAAAAAAAAAAAAAAAAAAAAAAAAAAAATAATTGCATTTCCATGTTCTGTGTACTGGGGGAGACCAGATATAGTGAATACAGGCTCCTGGGTTTAGTAACACTTTAAAGAGAAACATCATCCTAAAGGGGAAGTTCTGCTTTATGTCCGCCTCCCTCTCCCTCTACTACATTTGGCACATTAAACATTTTGGAGTGAGTGGGTACCTACTCTCACTACCGATTGGATTGCCTAGGCCTACCAATATGTAAATACAAGCATAGGAAGAAAGTGCACTAGCCTAGTGCATTACAATGGGACAAATAAAAACAAAGCCAATATACTCACAAAGGCACACAATAAATAGCATGTATGCTTCATAACAAGCCACTGGGAGTGTTTCCATCCATCAAGGTGCAGCTAACCTGTTTCAAGGGTACTGCCCTCTTCCTCAGGGTTCTGAGGAAGAGGGCAGCGCCCTTGAAACAGGTTAGCTGCGATCTGGTGGATGGCCACACTCCCAGTGGCTTGTTGGGAAGCGTACATGCTATCTCTTGTGAGTATATTGGCATTTGTTTTTATTTGATTTTTTAAAAGAGTCCTACACTGATGCGCTAGGCCGGTGCACTTTCTTCCTATGCTTGCATTCTAGTAGTGTTTTTTCCTGAATTGAAGAAGGCTGCAAGGCCATTCCAGTGCGTGCATTGAGGTAGTCATTGGTGGCTACCTATTTATACACTTATACATGCACACAGGGCCTCCTCCCTTCCGAGTCACCCCTTGTCTCCACCGATTACCCACTTGCCATTACAACCCCTTTTAGAGAATGCAGAACCAAGGATCATTTTGTGGTGCTAAGTAATTTGTATGGAATAGGTTCATGATAACAAGAAAAACGATAAAATAGATCTAGCAACAAGGACCCCCCGTAATAATAGATCCACCCCAGCAACAACAGACTCTCAGCAGCCAGCATCAATAGACCCTCCAGTAGCCAGCAACATTATACCCCTCCCTCAACAGTAGATCCTCCCCAGCAATGACTCACCCCCCCTGCAACATACATACGATTCACCCCCAGCAACAAGAAATCCCCAACCAGCAATAATAGACTTCCCCAGCAACAATAGATCCCCCTGAAAAAATAGATCCCCTCCAGCAACAATAGATTCCCTAGAAGCCAGAAACAATAGACCCCTCCTTCAAAAGTACATCCCTCCTAGCAACAATCGACATCCCAGTCAAGCCAGTCCCCAGTCTTTGACTAAACTAGTTGGGCGCGGCTACGATGCTTTGTCATCACGCATGCTTGCTGACCGGTGGGTGAGTTTGGTGCAGCCACACAGCCTTCTGCTTTTTGGGAGAACAATTGTATCTGTTTTTATTGCTATATGCAAGTTTTTTAAACCTATTGCCCAAGGATTTACTTAGTGTGATTCCCTTTGCAAGTTTTACTTGTTATTTTTGGAATAAATGTTTTTTATGGGTTACACTATGGGCGTATATGCTTTTTATTTTTATTCTTCATCTTGCTGATGAACCAACACTGACTGGATCATGTTTGGCACTTTGAAGTTTCCCTCCATAAGGAGATGTAACATGCGCATTTCACAATGCTATATGATGGTCCACAGGATCCGGTAAGAGGCTTTAAAGGAGTTGTAAACCCTCTGGGCTTTTTACCTTAATGCATTCTATGCATTAAGGTGAAAAACCTCCTTTAGTGTAGCAGCCCCCTAGAGTCCCCGTTTTACTTACCTGAACCCGGTCTTTCCCGCTCCGGGGACGAGCACACCGACTCCAGCCGGAGTCTCGGGTCCCGATTGGATAGATTGATAGCAGAGCAGCCATTGGCTCCCACTGCTGTCAATCAAATCCAATGACTCGGGAGCCGGGGGCGGGTCTGAGTCCTGCTGTCTGTGCCAATGGATGCAGCAGCAGGACTTGGGGCAGCGCCCGCACGGGTGTCCCCAGGGAAGCATTTCCCCGTAGGGGCACTCTATGCGGGGTGGAGCTAGGAGTGCTATGGAGGGACACCAAAAGAGGAGGATCGGGGCCACTCTGTGCAAAACCCTTGCACAGAGGAGGTGATTATGACATGTTTGTTATTTTAAAAAAAAATAAGCTTTACAATCACATTAATACTTGGTGTCACCTGGTGGTGGAAGTCCTACGAATTGTGATTGCGGGGACAATGGTGGAGCAAATGAATTGTGGATGATTTGTTTACTTTGGACTTGTTTCACATATATTTTACCTTTTTAGCCCTTGTGATTGGGCTCTTATGGACACCTATTTACATATTGAGGGTGATTTATTTTTAAGCGTTTTTTTCACCTAATAAGTTTGATGTTATTACATTGTTTTATTTTTGTGTTTTCACAATATTGAGTTAAATTTTTTAGCGCTGCTTCATATATTTATCATAATACCAATACCAGCAACAATAGACCACCCCAGCAACAACACACCATAGACACCCCCCTCCCCTGCAAAATTTGATCCCCTCCAGTAGCAATAGATTCCCCAGCACACCTAGCACCCTTTGCCATTACATACATTCTGTTCTGGAGGTGCCAGAACTGCGTTCCCCCACGTTCCAGCTGTAAAAAAAAACCTGCATCTACATTGTCAAGATTAATCACTTGCCGATCAGCCGCTGCCATTTTACTGCAGCAGGATGGCTTGTTTCTGTGAACTGGCGTAGCTGTACATTGGCGTGGGAATGAGCTTTTGTGGGCATGTGTGCCATCGCAGGCTCATGCGCGCTCCCACTGGCCAGCAGGGGAGTCAATCAGTGGGTCCAGCGGACTCGATGTCCGCTGGCCACCTGGGGATTGTTCCCCACAGGACAGAACGGGGATCTTCCTGTGTAAACAAGGCAGATCTCTGTTCTGACAGGAGAGATCACACAGATCCTGTATTTCTGCTATGCAGGTAGATGGATCTGTGTGTTTCCCCAGGCAGCCCATCCCCCATATAGTTAGAACACACCTGCAGGGAACAAATATAACCCCTTGATCACCCCTGGTGTTATCCCCTTCCTTGCCAGTGTCATTAGTACAATAAGGGTGCATATTTTAGCACTGATTACTGTAATGTCACTGGTTACCAAAAAAGTGTAAAAAATATCAGTTAAGTGTCTGATTTGTCCGCCGCAATGTTGCAGTCCCACTGGTCGCAAAATCGCTGATCACCGCCATTACTAGTAGAAAAAAATAAATTAAAAAAACGCCATAAATCTATCTCCTATTTTGTAGACGCTATAACTTTTGCACAAACCAATCAATATACGTATATTGCGATTTTTTTTACCAAAAACATGTAGCAGAATACATATTGGCCTAAACTGATGAAGAAATTCGTTTTTTTACATTTTTATTGGATATGTATTATAGCAAAAATTACAGAATATTTTTTTTTTTTTCCCAAATTTTTGCTCTTTTTTTGTTTATAGCGCAAAAAATAAAAACCACAGAGGTGCTCAAATACCACAAAAAAAGCTCTATTTGTGGGAAAAAAAGGACATCAATTTGAGTATTTGGGTACAGCGTCGCACAGCCATGCAATTGTCAGTTAAAGAGACGCAGTGCCGTATTGCAAAAAAAATGGCCTGGTCAGAAAGGTCCTTCCAATACTTAAAGCGGAGTTCCACCCAAAAGTGGAACCTCTGCTGGTTGAATTCCTCCCCCCCTCAGGTGAGGAGATAGGTGTCCTTTTCCACACATCCGGGAGCTTGGGCCGACGGCCGCAGCCATCAACAGCTGGGCTCCTCCTCCCTCCTACAACTCCGCCAATGAGAGAGCGCAGCGGCGGTTCACGCATGCGCAGTAGGGACCCGGCTGTGAAGCCGAATGGTTACAAGTCCAGTTTCCCTTACCCTCGATGGCGGTGGCAGCACTCGTCCACCACCAAAAACCGTCAGGCCGCGCCGACATCGCCGGGCTCTACGACAGGTAAGTGTCCTAAAGTTAAAAGTCAGCAGCTATTGTATGTGTAGCTGCTGACTTTTAATTTTTAAATGGGTGGCCGTGGGTGGCGGACCTCCTCTTTAAGTGGTTAAAGACAAGCTTGCCCTGAGCCTTTGTGTGGACTACTGCATATGGAGGGTTCTCTTTTCCTGTAGTGCTGACAAAATGTATTTATTTATTTATTTTTTTGCTACCAATATGTGTACGCTAATAAATAAAAAAAGTCATGACCGCTTTTGTACTGCTTTCATTTGCATTATTTTTGGTACAGCCCTCATTCACCCAAATAAAGACAGTAATTGTAATTCCCAATTTAATTACATAAATTTCCCATACATTCAGCCACTGCAGCCTAATATTTCCCTTTTCCACCACTGATCCTTTCTGCTGAAAGAGAAGAGCAGTCTTTATATCAGTCCTCTGAGTTCCAGCCATGGAATCTGGAGCCTGGTGACAGCTCTTGGAATGCCACATGTTTCATCATTAGTGTGACACTCTGGATGTCCCAGGTTTCGGAGCTGGTGTTTTCATCATGAATCAATCAATTACACTTGTCAGCTTAGAGATGAGTCATATTGTCTATCATCTGATATGTGTGCCCTCCCAACCCAGCTGGCTTTCCATTTGCGTCCCTCGTATAGCTGGTTGTTGTGTTTGTGTGACAGCATTTGGAGAGCAAAGGTAGTCCTATTAGAGGGGCATCCCTTGGGCTGAGGCCCTGTTCTTGGAAACATTCACACTTTGTTTAACACAACATTACCCGCCACACAACTGATCAATTAACTTCTAGCACTTAATTGGATCTGAAGTATGTACTTGAAAACTCATTTACAAGCCGGTACTTCTTGGCTCTCTTCTTCCCGGCAAATTGGCTCGGACTACCAAACTTTACTGAATCTTTGCAATCTGTATAACCTGACTAATGAGCTTTGGTTTAGCTATGGCACAAAGCTGGACATATAGCTTGAACACTGAAATGATTCCTCCAGTAGGGTTAACACTTCGAGAGTCTGACAGCAGCACTGCAATAGATGCCAGTGGGCTCAATATCAATAGAGAACGTTACATTTTTTTTTAAACTCCCTTGTATAATCCCTGATCCTTTTTGCTAAGAGAATAGTGAACTTGTCACATCTTCCCAACAAAGCCTACAGTCTGATGTCTCTATCACAAACATGCACAGAATAGGACCGATTTGAATAGAATTGTTGGAGGAATCCAATGTAAGCACATAAATATACACTATATTGTCAAAAGTATTGGGACACCTGCCTTTACACAGGCACAGCACATGAACTTTAATGGCATCCCAGTCTTAGTATGTAGGGTTCAATATTGAGTTGGCCCACCCTTTGCAGTTATAACAGCTTCAACTCTTCTGGGAAGGCTGTCAACAAGGTTTAGGAGTGTCTATGGGAAGGTTTGACCATTCTTCCAGAAGCACATTTGTGATGCCAGGCACTGATGTTGGATGAGAAGGCCTGGCTCCTAGTATCTGCTCTAATTCATCCCAAAGGTGCTCTATCAGGTTGAGGTCAGGACTCTGTGCAGGCCAGTGAAGTTCCTCCAACCTAAACTCGCTCATCCATGTCTGTATGGACCTTGCTTTGTGCACTGGTCCAAATCATTTGGTGGAGGGGGATTATGGTGTGGGGTTGTTGTTCAGGGTTTGGGCTTGGCCCCTTAGTTCCAGTGAAGGGAACTCTTAAGGCATCCGCATACCAAGACATTTTGGACAAAGTCATGCTCCCAACTTTGTGGGAACTGTTTGGGGATGGCCCCTTTCTGTTCCAACATGGCTGTGCCCCAGTGCACAAAGCAAGGTCCATAAAGACATGGATGGGTGAGTTTGGGGAGGAAGAACTTGACTGGCCTGCAGAGAGTCAAGACCTCAACCCGACAGAACACCTTTGAGATGACTCAAACCCTGAAAAACAACCCCACCCGATAGAGCACCTTTTGGATGAATTAGAGCAGAGACTGGGAGCCAGGCCTTCAGATTAAGACAATGCCATTAAAGTTCATGTGTGTGCCAAGGCAAGGGTCCCAATACTTTTCGCAATATAGTGTATAAACAATATGTAGATAGATTTTTTGGTGGAAATCCAATCTAAAACTTTACAACTACTAGACATGAGCTGAACTCCAGGAATTAGACAAACACTACCTTTGCAGTGGAGTCCCCTGCATTACAATGCTCATTTAGTCTAGGGGGGCAGGGATAAGGTGTAATGTTTCTATTATTCTTGGCTCCAGCAGGATCCTTCCATCCATGTGTCTGGTCCAGTGCTGCCACTTCTCTAAGGTGCTTTGAGACCCAGTTGCAAGATCCCCTCCTCACATACACTGTAGGCATAGGTGTGCGCACAGGGTGTGCTGGGTGTGCCTGGGCACCCCTTAACCACTTCAGCCCCGGAAGGATTTCCCACTTTAGGACCAGAGCACTTTTTGCAATTCGGCACTGTGCCGTTTTAACTGACAATTGCGCGGTCGTGCGACGTTATACCCAAGATAAATTTGCGTCCTTTTTTCCCCAAAAATAGAGCTTTCTTTTGGTGGTATTTGATCACCTCTGCTTCATTTCTGATCGCCGCTATAAACAAAAGAAGAGCGACAATTTTGCAAAAAAAAAAACACATTTCTTACTTTTTGCTATAATACAAATAAAAAAAAAAACATATTTTTTATATATTCTTCCTCATATTTTTTGTAAAAAAAAATCGCAATCGGTGTTTATTGATTGGTTTGCGCAAAAGTTGCCGTGTTTACGGATGATGAGAATTCATTTCTGGGGTTTTTATTTTTATTTTATTTTTTTACTAGTAATGCAATATTGCAGCGGACATGTCGGACCATTTTGAAACTTTTTGGGGACAATTGGCATTTATACAGCGATCAGTGCTACAAAAATGCACTGATTACTGTGTAAATGCCATTGGCAGTGAAGGGGTTAACCTGGAGGGGGCGCTCTAAGGGTTAACTGTGTTCACTGGGCGTGTTCTAACTGTGTGTGGGCTGCCCTGGCTGGGGAAAGGGGATGATCATTGCTTCCATATACAGGAAGCCTGTGATCAGTGCCCTTCCCCCTCAAACAGAACGGAGATCTGTGTTTACTTACACGGACCTCCGTTCTTTCGGTGTGGGGGGGCCATCGTGGGTAGCCGGCGGAGATCGAGTCTGCCCTTTCTGCTCCCTGCCCCCCCCCCAAACACAGTTTTCTTCCTCTCCTCTCAGAAGAGGGGAAGGGGCTAGTAAATATTTCATTAACCGGCCTTGCTTTTCTGCATGAACACAGTGAGTGATCTGTACTAATTGCTCCTGTCTTCATTCTTAACTGAAGCATAGTATACTCTGTTTACTGTAGACAGGAAAGGGACTGGGGAATCTTTCCTCAGTTTATTTCTCTGTTTCAAAAGTGAGACATCAGGGGACTGTTTAGACCCTTGATATTTCACCATAATGGGGCTCCTAAAAATGTTTTAAAAAATATTGTAAAAAATAATACAAATAAAAAACGACTGACATTGTCCACTACCCTACTGACACCGTCCACTGCTCTGCTGATATAAATGCATGTGTATTTGTGCTCTGGGGTGCACACCCTAATGCAATAGGCTGCGCACAACAATGAATGTAGGGCTAATAGCCCTGCACTATACATGATGATGCAGAGGGCCCACCCAAGGACTGGAGCTTTGAGCACAAGAGAACAGCACTGGAGCATGGAATAGTGTAAATATTCCTTATCTTTGCACCTCTCAGCTAAAGAAGCACAATGGACAGGTCCCACTGTGATGATAGAGTTTTTCCAATTCCCAAAGTTCAGAGTTGTAGCCACCCTGGTGTCCCAATCTAAGCAAAAGCCAACACTATCGAAATTTGGACAAGAAACCGGTTATCATGAATAATGGATTAGGACCAGGGTAGCGTCAGTCACAACCATTACTTGACCATGGCCCCAGTTGGGCATGACTCCCTCCCATTACAACTATTAACACTTACATTTAAAGTGATATGAAAGGCTTCCTTTTTTTAAATAACAAACATGTCATGCTAACCTCTGCAGCGTTTTTGGCCCTCCTTTCGAGTGACCCCAGAGCAAGCAGCTTCTAATGGGGCACCCAAGCAGGCTAATTCCTGAGCCGGGGCTCCACCTTTCAATCCACACACAGACCCCGGCTCGGCTGCACCTCCTTTCTCTCCTCATTGACTCACTGGCTGTGATTGACAATGGCTCCTGCTGCCAATCAGGATGGATAGTCTGAAGAGAACCGAGGCTCTCGTGCAGATCACTGGATTGAGATGGGGCTCAGGTAAATTATGGGGTTGGGGGGCTGGGGGAGCTGCTGCACAGAGAAGTTTTTTTTTTTTTAACCTTGAGCCTTTAGAACCACTTTAATGTAGAATACTTTGCCTGGAAATGTGTTTGTCGTGTCCTCCACTGCAGATGGAAGCTACTCATGGTTAGCACAGAGTGCAGTAACACTTCCCAATGTGCTTGCTCACATTATATGATAGAACTTAAAAGGGAATAGCAGTAATGTGTAGGGGGAACACATTTGTGAAAAGGATAAAAAAACATCTATACTCAACATGCACTGCATTAAGAGAATGTGGTAGGCACTTGGAGGGGTTGCTGGACCTATGGCCTGTCTATCCATAGCTAACCACTCTCCATGGACATCAATGTAACTAATACTGATATCACATACAATCACTTAGTCTTTCTTAGTCTTAGTCTAAATCAGGGGTCTTCAAACATTCTAAACAAAAGGCCAGATTACTGTCAATAAGACTTTAGGGGCGAGACCATGGCCAGTGGAAGTAGAAATGCCCCACTTCAATGGGTTGCCTTATGTTTAAATGTCAGAGGAAGTAAGCAAAGTACATAATGCCTGTGGTCAGTTGGAAGAGGAATGGTAAATTACTATTGGTATTAGTGGGAGGAATAGTGCCCCATCAATGGTGTTAGTGGAATCAATGGTGCCTCATTGTGTCAGTGGTAGGAATAGTGCCCCATTGTTGGTGTCAATGAAAGCAATGGTGCCTTGATGTTGGGAGGAATAGTGCCTTGTATCAGTGAGAGGAATGGGGTTCCAAAGGCTGGATGAAGGCAAGCAAAGGGAAGCATCTGGCCTATGGGTCCGTGGTTCATTGACCACTGGTCTATAGTATTGTGTTATAGTGTTCTGCCGCTTTTATCTTGCTTCTAATGAGAGTAACAGGATACTAAGAAATACATATCTTTTGCAACAGAACGAAAACATTTTCAAAAATAAAAACTGATACTGAGCAGAGAAAATTAAATATTTTTAGTAGAAAAAAAAATGAAAGGAAATCTCAAAAATCTGTTACGTGAGCAATCAAGCATCTGGAATAATTAATACTCTTCAGTTAATTATTACACTTTCCAACTCTAATTTTCAAACTAGCATTTGAAGGACTAATATCGGGTGGGATAGAATAGGCATAGCACACAGACAATGGGTCAACACTTATGTGTAGAAAAAGGCATAATCATAATCTATTCAAGAGAAAGCCATCATTCATCATGAACAATCACTTTGGAATTGTCAATGTATCTCCCCATCATTCTGACCTGTTACTTCAAGATCTAGACCTTGTTTCTCCCTTCTGTTCTGAGCCTGGGCTGTTACAGTATAAAACCAAGGAAAACAGGCAGAGAAAATCAAATTCTAGATAATACAGAGGTCAGTGTGGGGAGAGAATAAATAATCATTGATCATGGCTGAAGAAAATGATATCCACAAGAGAATGGGCTAGCATGTCTGCCCTTCCTCTCTCCCGGGTTGTTACATCCCAGAGTTCATCTCTCATCTTTATCATTTGTAGTAGAAGTGACCCTAGAGAGCTCGTGTGCATGATAGTCTGATCTATTTTATCTACAAATGTACGGTAATGCTTCTGAGAAACATATTTTTAACTCAATGAGTGCTCTGTCTCATAGTCACTATGAGCATTGTTAAATGTTTTTGTGGTCAATCCAAAATTTTACAAATGGTTGGCAAGCATCCTCAGGAATAAGACAATTAGACAGATTGGAGAACATTGATGACCAGGATAGTTTGTGCAGCTCTCACTCCCTCCTCCATTTGCCCAAAACAGGACCATTTATGAGACTAGAGTTTAGGGGAGAAACTGGCCAAAAAGACATTAGGGGAGTTAAAAAATGCCGTTATGGCACCTTTTTGGTAGAATGGCCCCTTTAAAATAGGCTTTTTCTAATTCAGGTAACCTTTGCAACACATGCATCAGATTCAGGCAGAACAAATGGACAAGTGTAGGACATGAACGACTTTGATGACTAGGTCAGATCAACTCCAGAACTGCAGTTCTTGTGGGATGTTTCTAGTCTGCAGTGGTCAGGACCTGCCACAAGTAGTCCAGCAAAGGAAAGCTGGTGAATTGGCGACATGGTCAAGGGTGGCCGAGACTCGTTGATGCGTATGGGGAGTGAAGGCTGCCCCATGTAGTCCAGTTTAATAGAAAAGTTACTGTAGCTCAAATTGCGGAAAAAGTTAATGCTGGTCCTTATAGAAAAGTGTCAGAACACACAGAGCATGAGGCTCTGCAGCCACAGACCCCTCAGGGTGCCCATGCTGACCCGTCCCCACAGCTAAAAGTGCCTACAATGGGCATGTGAGCATCAGAACTGGACCAGAGAGCAATAGAAGAAGGTGGCCTGGACTGATAAATCAAGTTTTCTTTTACATTGTGTGGACAGCTGGATGCATGTGCATCTCTTACCTGGGGAAGAGATGGCACCAGGATGCAGTATGGGAAGAAGGCAATCCAGCAGAGGCAGTGTGATGCTTTGGGCAATGTTCTGCTGGGAAACATTGGGTTCTGCCATTCATGTGGATGTTATTTTGGAGCCCATGTTTCGATGGGTCATGGCTGTTTTGCCGGCAAAAGGGGGACCTACTCAATATTAGATGGCTGGTGATAATGTTATGGTGGGTGGTCATAACTGAATGAAGTATTCTGTATATATATATATATATATATATATTTGTCATATAGCACATAGTCCATAGACCCTGAGTATGAAAGGAAAGTGCGCTTGTGTACTTGTGTAGCAAATACCCTACCCAAAGTACATTCAAACAAACACAATACACATAGAAAAACACTAAAAGCATAACCCTGAGGAAGTCACGTGGGCAAATGACGTAACGTGTAGGGCAGAGCCAGGTGACGTCCCTTCCGGTTCAGAGCCAAAAACCGTAGATATGTGTTTTCAGTGCTAGTAATGAGTCTGTGACTCAAAACAAATATGTGAGTGTGCTATATTGTTGATTACACTTTTAAATTATTAATGAATGCTACTGCACTATTAGAGGCCCTTTCTTCTTCCTTTATGAGCATTTATAATCAGATGAATGAATGATGCCAATGTGTTAAAGGGGACCTGTTGAAGATTTAAAGGGAACCTACCCACCTTTATTTACTGAAGTGGAGATAGCACCAGAGGATTGGATAAGGCATATATTGACATGTATACTTATATGGGTCCACTATCCAGGGGAACGAGTATTCCTACTGGTGGTAGAGCACTGTACGTTTTTCTGGTGGAGCACAAAGTTTATTACAGCAAGCACAAGGATTGCAGATGAACTTTTATGATTGGACGGTTATTTAGCTTTGGCTTTGAGGAACAATTATATGTGCACATTTGTTTTACTTGCAATTTATGCTATTATGCATATTTAAGTATATATGTGTATATTATAAGGCAACTGATATATGTTGGGGAGTAGCGCAACATATATGTTTATTAATAACTAAAAGCATAAGGCATCAAAATGCAGTATAGGACATTCGACAATGCACTTTAAAGAACACCATATGCTCGATTCAGTATAATATTCTATTAACTAAACCCTTGATCCATGCAATACTTCCCAAGAAAAACAAAACTATAAAATTCTTACCAGCAATATTTTCCTAAAGCATGTGCAATATAATAATGTTATAAATTAAAAAAATGAAATGGAAATATCCTTCCTGCCTGCACAGTGAAGGTTGATTCCTGAAGTTTATTTGCTTCTTATAATTATATGTTTTTGGCAAAGATAAACTCCAGGAGTGAAGCGTATGTATGGGCTTAATTAGTCCCCCTGCACTCAAGATGATTTTTACTAGATTAGAGAAAAATACAGTAGCATTATCACAAACAGATCTGTAACTGGAGCTTCTATCTAACGCACTGCATAGAAGAAGCCAGATACGGCTCAACTGGCCTGCTGCATTATTTCGTTCCTGCGCTGTGCGCTGCCCTCTAGTGGACATTTTAAGATTCACAGGTTTCCTTTTTTTTTCTCAGAAAAACTAGCTTTTAGTATTACGAGCACATCTTAAATTCACTGAGATTCAAGCACAAACATGTATGACCTTATGTACTGAACTGTATTTTTTTTTTTCTTTTTATTACAGCCATAAATAGTTCCTCCAATAATAAAAGCTTCAGCAAGGCCAACACATTCAAAATATTGTCTATTGCAAAAGATTAAGATCTGCTTGGTGTAAATAAAAGCACAAGGGCCATTTAGATTTGCTAGTAGCGGCATCAAAATCTCTGAGAATGCTATAAACATAAGAGGCTGGTTGACTAATTATAAAATATATACATTGATTGCAATAGGCAATAAAGCCATGTTGAATGTAATCTGCTTTTGATTGCCGTGCTTTATCTATGGCAGTGGTAGTTTGGCTAAATAAATACAATGACGTGCAAGGATTGAATGTTCGCAGAACGCATTTATTATAGAAGCTTTGTTTACTTATGGCTATACATTAAAACAGAACTAAACTCTTTCAATCAGCATTCATTGTTTAGCATTAGTAAATATATTATATTTACTTGTTTTAAATGTTTTTTTTTTCAGTTGCTTCCTGTTTTTTGGCTTAGGCCCGAATGATATCATACATCCTAGGAGTCCTAAGGAGGGGAAGAGGGGCTTTCTCAGTTAAGCACACCCTCCTGCCTGCATGCCTGAGCTAAGGGCAGATGGATTCCAGGAAGTAAATGCTAAATGAATTGTCTGCATTTACTCAAGATGGTTGTGGCTAAAAATGCTAGGGGGTGTTTTTCAAAGTGATTTCTCTAACAAATAATACACGGAGACATGGATGGATGGGGGAGTTTACTTTGAATATTAAAAACAAATTAAATAGTGTTTCTGTTTGTGGTACTCAGATGCATTTTTGTTCCACATTAAAAGGGAGTTTATAGTTAAACCCTCTTCTGTTTATTATTGGAAAAGGTTTAAAATCTCTGGCAGTTATTTACTGCTGTCGCCCCCCCCCCCCCTTAGATAAAACCACTGCGCCTTGGAAAAGAAATTATAGAAATCTTCCCGACATGTACACAATTAGTAACATTTATCTGCCAAAATTCATATCCTTACTTCATCCATTAAAATGTGTGTTTTTATTGCTGCCTATACCCCACTTCAACAGATTTCCCCTAAATGTCTCTCCTAGTGATCACTGCCATTGGAATAAAACGTTTAAGAACAATTCCAGGTATGGCAATTTTTTCAGTTACATTGGTCCACC
The DNA here is from genome assembly GCA_018402905.1 of Glandirana rugosa. Taxonomy (NCBI): domain Eukaryota; kingdom Metazoa; phylum Chordata; class Amphibia; order Anura; family Ranidae; genus Glandirana; species Glandirana rugosa. The sequence continues at coordinate 1,504,276 of BLSH010134394.1, forward strand.
TAGGTCTATAGGACCCAACAGAGACCTGCAGTGTGCCTGCGTATTGGTGCCGGTCCTAATTTCAAGATGGTATCCCAGGGGTAGAATGAAAAAAGCCCCCCCCCCTCGCACATTTATATGGAATGCCCTTTATATCCTCCAGAGTGCCTCCTTAGTGCTTTCAGAGTGCCCCATTACATCCTCCAGAGTACCCCCTTTCATCCTGCAGAGTGCCCCCTTAGTGCCTCCAGCGTGCATGGTATAGTAATACTAAGGGGGCACTTTGAAGGACATAAGGGGGCCTCGGGAGGCACTAAGGGGGCACTATGCAAAGGGCTTTCCACATGACCTGCAGTGTGGCTGCATATCAGCGCATGTGTCGGTCCTAATTTCAAGAGGGCATCCCAGGGGCAGAGCGAAACAAGGGATCCCCCACATGCATTCATGTGGAATTCCCTTTGCATAGTGCCCCCTTAGTGCCTCCAGAGTCCCTGTACTGTACACTCTGGAAGCACTAAGGGGCACTCTGTTGGAGGTAAGGGGGCATGCTGGAGGATGTAAAGGGGCACTCTGGAGGCACTAAGGGGACACGCTGGAGTATTTAAAGGGCATTCCATATGAATGTGTGGGGGGGGATCCCTTGTTATACTCTGCCGCTGGGATACCATCTTGAAAGTAGCACCGGCACATGCGCCAATAAGCAGGCACACTGTCGAGTCCGATAGACCTAGGTGGACCAATGTAACTCTGAAAAAGTTGCCATACCTTGAATTGTTCTTAAACTTTCTATTCCAATGACAGTGATCACTAGGAGAGATGTTTAGTGGAGACGTCTAAGAGAGATGTCAGGAGATACCCCCTTTAGTGCCCCTTTAGTACCTCCAAAGTGCCCCCTTACATCCTTTTCCAAAGTGCCCCTAAGTTAGTGTCCCCTCGGTACCCCCTTACACATACCTTCCCAGCCTGGCCACAACTCATTACGACTGGCAAGCAAACACTTTAAAAAAAATAAAGCCTTATCAGCCATTCAGTAAACTGCTGAGCTTGGTCTCAGGTGCGATGGGGCATGTGAATATATGTGAATATAAGCCACACCTAACTACACAATCCGAGGCCAAGGCCCGCAGCTTCTTCCTGTCTACAGACACGAAAAAAGTGCCTGTTTTTTACAATCGATCCGTAAATTTATGTACAGTTGGCAAAATTGCCATAGACATGACGCAGGGACCTAAATTGAATCTAATGTGTTGCTATGGAAAACTACCCAGCAGTTCACTGCTCCAGTTTAAGTTATCAGTCATTCACCTATCATTGTCAACCAGACTGCAGATTGATGATCTGTAGAGTTTATTGTGTTTATTGCACATTTATAAAAGAACCCATGCTCACTATAGAAAGCTGAATAGACAATATCAGCATTAACCTACTGCTATGAGAAGCTTTTTTTTTTTCATTCTCCTTTAGACAAAGGCATATTCACCAAGAAAAATGTTGAATTTGACAATATCTTGGACCGTGCCCATTTTTAAGATCATGGTTAGATGTTTTTATGACTATTCCATTGTATTATTTTTATTACTAGCGGAAAGTATTTAACTCTTTCCCATGCGTCTCGTTCACTACGTATAGCAAGTTCATTCTCCAGCTCATCTTCATGGTTATAATTCCTATTAAGTTAAATCCACAGAAATGGTCTCAAAGACATTTTTATGTAATACACATCCGCCATAGACTGTTTTACAGTCGACAAAATGCTACACGTCAATTAATACCCATTTATAACAGCACCCACTAACTACTGTTACTCCCTATGGGATTTCTCCTATCTGAGCCTACCATACAGGAATGTGCACTCAACCACAATAAACCTATCAATTGTTATTACATACAGCCAGCTTTGCATCTGTTTAAGCTGTAATTAGGAAATACCTACATAAATTAAATTCTTTTTTAATTGCCTGGCTATGCAGATTCTCAGCAGCAGGTTTTCCTCTGAATGCTGTGTTAATTCCAGACCTTTTTGTGTAGGCGGCATTTTAAAAGGAAATCTTCCCAACAATTTTTTTTTTTTGCTTCTCTTTAGTTTAGAGAATAAGGGAAGTATTCTTTTATCATCTCTCCCATCCCCCACCACCTTTGTGGAGTGGTATTATTCCATTTATCCTCCTTTTGCTCACTCATCATGAGACAATATGGTTGCTCATTGGCCGTAACAAAACAAAAGTGACGGCAGAAGAATGGAAAGGGTGACAGACGGGGAGGAACCATGGAGGACAAAGGCGATATAGAGAGTGGATGGATGAGGAAAGACAATCCATAGGATGGGCAGAAAACAATATTGTGTAAAACAGGACTGCTTAAAATAGTTAGAACTTTCAACAATAAATCTGCTATGTCACCAGGAACCTATGCTTGCACTGAGGGATTATGGAACTCTGGTGACATCACTCCGTACCTGCAATACTGTAGTGACATCGCCAATAGATTTCTAGAGACAATTGAGTGACATTATTTCTCTGAGTCAACAAAATCTACTGTTCTTGGATTCCTCCATCAAATCTACTGTTCTTGGGTTCCTTTACCAAATGTAATGTTCTTGGGTTCCTTTAACAAATCTACTGTTCTTGGGTTTGTTCATGAAATCTACTGTTCTTGTTTTCCTTTACCAAATCTACTGTTCTTGGGTTCCTTCATCAGATCTACTGTTCTTGGGTTCCTCCATCAAATCTACTGTTCTTGGGTTCCTGTACCAAATCTACTGTCCTTGGGTACCTTCATCAAATCAACTGTTCTTAGGTTCCTTTACCAAATCTACTGTTCTTGGGTTCCTTCATCAGATCTACTGTTCTTAGGTTCCTTTACTACATCTACTTTTCTTGGGTTCCTTTACCAAATCTACTGTTCTTGGGTCCCTTTACTAAATCTATTCATCTTGGGTTCCTTTATCAAATCTGCTGTTCTTAAGTCCCTTTACCAAATCTATTGTTCTTGAGTTCCTTTACCAAATGTACTGTTCTTGGGCTCCTTCATCAGATCTACTTTGCTTAGGTTCCTTTACCACATTTACTGTTTTTGAGTTCCTTTCCCAAATCTATTGTTCTTGGGTTCCTTTACCAAATCTATTGTTCTTGGGTTCCTTTACCAAATCTATTGTTCTTGGGTTCCTTCATCAAAGGGTTCCTTTACATATTAGACCAGCTTTTCTCAACCTTTTTTTACAGGACTGGCTTTTTTGCCTTAGGAAACCCTTGATAATAATTGCTATATCTAGTGTCCACAGTACATTAGCGTAATGGGCACTGGGGAGAAAGCGCCTTACAATGGCGGTTATTGGGAAAAGTCCCCACCTTACAGATAGCTAAAAAGATCATTGCTGTAAGTGGCTACTTATTTGAGAAGTAGAAATTGTTCATTGCTCAAGGAACCCCTTGCAATCTCTGGAGGAGCTCTAGGATTCCACAGAATCCTGGTTGAGAAAGCCTGCAGGCAATTAACTATTTTTGTTTTTTCGCTGCAAAAAAAAATATTCAAACAGATTCCTGGTCGAATTTCCATCCATCTATGGCCATATTAAGACCCTGGGCTTTTCTTTGTTCTGATAAAGAACTACAGTGAAGAGTCTTGTGAGAAATATAGTTTTTTCCATGACTTGTCCAATAATGTTTATATCACATGTATTGGCAATTAGTTAGATTGATAGAAGTTTATCCAAAGTATATAGATCCTCCAAGACCTTCCACTGTAGTTTTACACTGAATTCTGCACTATAACTTGGTAGACTAAAACCTAGTTTTGTTAGAGAGATACTTTAAAATTACACTAAAAAAATAGTCCTATTCTCCAAAAAGAATCCATACACATCCACTATTTAATGGCCCTGCAATCTATTTATCATATTAGACACAAAATCATCCTTGTTTCAGGAGCTCCCATTGATGTTGATTGGGACCTAAAGCATGCGATTACAGCAATACACATCAACTGAACATGTTCAGTTTGTTCTCAAGGCTCTCTTCCATCAGGAGATGGAGACAGTGGAAGAAGGGGAGGAACAGAGAAAACAGGATCAAACAACCTTTACACACAATGCAGACGATTAACCCCTTAGGTTCCACAGTGACTATAACCAGAATGCTTTACTGCATATACAGACTGATTTTACTGTTGTAGGTTTAGTAACACTTTAAAGCCAAACTAAACTCATATGCTTTACAGTCAAGGAAGCTGTTTCAGCCTCTGTTTGATCTGCAGTTGCAATGGTGCTGCACATCTTATCAGTAATGACACTGGCCAGTTGATGGCTTGACGGTTCAGTTGAGAGCACATGCAAATGAAAAGTTATGATTCACGGCGGGGGACGCTGATAGGGGGGGACCACCGGTCCTCTTGTAGGGGGCCTGAGCACACAGGGGGGCCCGCACAGGGAATGGGATTAGTGATGGACGACAATTGTGTCTCTCTTTCTCCTGCAGCTGAAAGCTGGTCTCTCTCCCGCTCTCCCTGCTGCCAGCTTTATCTGATGAGAAAGAGACAGTCATTCCTTACTAATCCTCCTCCCTGTGCGCCCCCCTCTCAGCACCCTCTGTCTCTCTGATTCCAGAGCTCCAACTGCCCAGCCTGAATATATAATCTTCATTTTTATTTATTAACTCAGTTTTATCTTTTAGATTTAGCAAGGATTATGTGAGTTATGTTGTATTTGTGTCTGCTAATAATATTATTGTATCTTTAGCGAAATATAGCTTTAGTATTTATTTGGGGGGGGGCTGTCAGGTAGTCTGTAAGGGGCCCCATGATCTCTATCAGCAGCCCTGTTCATGGCATGCCCTCGAATGCAACTGTTTTGGAAAACTGTTAAATCAAAGGCTTTAGTGCCTCCTAAAATGTAAACTTAAACTGATGAGACCATATAGTATTAAGGATAATAACAACAATGATAATAATAATAGTAACAATTATAATAACAATCATAATGATGATGATAATAATAATAGCAACAGCAATAATAATAATAATAATAATAATAATAACAACAATGATGAAGATATTAATAATAATACCGATGATGAGGATGATGGTGATAATAATATGAAGATATTAATAATAACACCGATGATGAGGATGATGGTGATAATAATATGAAGATATTAATAATAACACCGATGATGAGGATGATAATGGCGATAATGAGAACACTTCAGTGGATATGCAGATTATTTGGGGCTATTTATAGAAGAGAGGTAAGAAGTTACATTACAAGGCCAATAATTGCGCTGGGTATTCAGTTTCTTAACAGATCACAGGGACATCTAGATAATGTTATGGATGACTTCAAAAGCCACAAGCAGTAAAACAGCTTATCAGCCATCTGCTACAGATGTAAGTGAGAGAAATCAAAATGTAACTGGGAACACTTATAGTCTGTTCTTAGAAATAGGAGTGCTCTAAAAATACCGTTCGGCATAGGTGATGCCTTAGGTGGTCTATGCATGCTATGCTGTTGCTTCAGCTAATGTGTTCTTTTTGACTGTCAGAAGTTTAACTGCTCATTGATTAAAACTGAACTCCAGGATAAGCAAATATCATCTAAATGCATTCATCATGTATATTCTTCTTTGAATCTTGATGTGGTTTGTGTATTTCTTTCAGATCTGAGCAGTAATCCAGTGAGAATTTTACAGGAGCTTCCTGTAGTAAAGACCACTCACTGCTGCTCTTTCCTTGTACAGGATCACTGGTCTGGTCTCCGCCCCCTCCCGTAGTTTTCTACATGAAGCTTGTAGTGGGTGAGGCTTGGTGAACCCCTCCCACAACTCTGATCTCTGCACAGACAATGTACAGCACAGTGACGATGCCGCTGCTAATTTTGCAAGTTAATATCTGGGCTTACAAAGGCCTTTGAAGCATACAAAATCAATGTATACTTTTTTTGTGGCTATTGAGGAATCTACTTATAGTGTAAGTTTACCTTTACAGAAAATCTGTAAGGTGAACTTACACTGGATCCCCTCCCCACCCCCCGGTCCGGCTATACCAGAGTCCCACAATCCCCCAATGTGATACACCAGATCGCCGTTTCACTGATTTGAAATCCCCACAGCGTAATCCCCTGTCTGTACCTCTCAGCATGTATGGATAGGTCAGTATTATCACATGAACAGCACAGACCAATCAGAACCCGCCTAGCCTGCCCCGTTTGCGCTGGAGGAGAGAATGCCAGGAGGACTTCAAATCCCCGAACTGGTAAAGTGACGTCCCGGTGTCTTACAGTGGAGGATCGCAGGACTCTGGTATAATGGGACTGAAGGGGGGGGTGAGGAGGGGGTCCAGTGTTTAGACATTTTTTCCTGCTCAGTATCTTCTTGGGCACTGATTTCCCCACTGCCCCCCCCCCCCCCCACTAGTTT
>BLSH010134394.1:1510671-1549515 GCA_018402905.1 Glandirana rugosa
ATTCTATTCTAAAAATTAAAAATATATTTATACTGGTAAATTTCTACAGATAATTAAACAGTGGTACTTGATTGTTTTATTTTTATTATTATTATTATAGTAAACAAGAACTTCTGGTTGCGGTCCTATAATCGTTGGGAGGAGGGTAGTAAAAGGATCGGTTACCATAACGTTTTTTTTTTTAACGGTTTAATAATAATATAATAATATGTCCCAAATAAATACCAACCTGATTGTTCTCTTCATTCCTTCCAAGACTTCCTACTCTCTAGTTCCCTTGTTTTTTATCAGCTTATCCCTCACAGCATTACCTTTTGTATCACTTGACCCCCCCTCCTAGATTGTAAGCTCTAACGAGCAGGGCCCTCTGATTCCTCCTGTATTGAATTGTATTGTAACTGTACTGTTTACCCTCATGTTGTAAAGCGCTGTGCAAACTATTGGTGCTATATAAACCCTGTATAATAATATAATAATAATTTGGCAATTTTTTTTTTTGCAATACCATTGGCTAGGAAAATGATGGGAGGAGGGTTGCTAATATCCTGGCGTTGGTCTTCAAGAACAAATGATATTATTATTATTATTTTTATTTTGTTAGTTCATGGTGACAAATTAATAGACATCTTTAAATGGTCATATTTATATAAAAATTAAAAATCTTATCTTAAAAGAAACCAAGGGGAAAGCTGCCACAAGACTATGTAGCATACCATTCTTTTGAGCACCACTGATTGTACTTTAGAGCTCCTGTCCTAGTATGAACAGGCAACCGAGTGCATTGAGTTGCTAAGGTGAGCTGAAGCATGCCATTAGATTACAAAGTGGTACAAGAAAATGTCAATACCAGCAGGCATACAGGGGCTCAGTGTCTGCACTCACTACCCAGTCTCTCCCTTTGGACGTTTGCCCACAGTAAATCACATTTTATTCTTCAACCTGCAATAACATAATAAAGCTAATACATTTTGTTTGTGTAGAGTGTTGCATGACCGCACAATTGTCAGTTAAAGCAACGCAGTGCCGTATTACAAAAAAATGGGCTGATCATGAAGGGGGGTAAATCTTCCTGAGGGCAAGTGGTTAAAGGTAGATGTTCCATATTTACTGGCATATTAATATATCAACCCAAAGTTTCTCCTTCCAATGACCCCACATATATTATTGTTTTTTGCTTCTTCTTGAAGTATTTACGATTTTGAGAAGGATAAAAGTGTCCACTTGCAAAAAGTTGCATTTGGGAGCTATTGGCAAATAAAGGCAAATAGATGGTTCGCTTTTCACCTTGCACATTGCAAGGAAAGTTTCCCGAATATTTAGTGAATGTGGTATAATTTCATTTTGCAAAGAATACCCAATCATGTGTAAAGAAAATTTTAAAAAAAGTTTTTTCTTACATATAATTGGATAACGGAAGTCATCAGAGCTTCACCACATTACCTAAGCTTTGGGGAAAATTCCCAACTAATTTACCAGGAGCTAGCATGGCGTTTGTACATTCACATGGCTGTAAGGCCTATTTGGCTTTAAAGGGGCATGGTAGCCCATTTTTGGCAATTCCACCTTTGAAGCAAGCCTTTTTATTCCAGCCACTCAACGTCAAAGGCGTTCACTTTACTATATAAAGAATGTAAGAGGCACATACCCAACACACCCGCATGTTTGGTGGTACCTTGTTACTGCAACCATATGATTCCATCTAGCCTCAACATAGCTCCCCTTGCTACACCTGGTTTTATCCATCTCTGTCTGTAGCTTATAGGTACACCTCAATATTCTTCACTAGTTTTATGTATACTACTTCTAGCTGCCTCCTGTATGGGTAGTATTGGGAATCCCCTTTCAGGGAGTCCCTTTTTACCTCCTTCTCCTTCCTTTGAGTTGGCCCCCTGTGTCCGCCCCCTGATCATGTCTCGCCCTCTTCTCCGCATCTGAAGTTGATCAGCACCCACCCAATCAGTCCTGAAGAAGCAAGTATAGATTGTGAAATGTGTTGATGTTTAAAATATGGAGAAACAGAAAAAAATGAAAGTTCCCCAAAGCTTAGTGAATGTGGTGTAATTTCACTTTTCAAAGAATACCCAATCATGTGTAAAGAAAATTAAAAGAAAAGTTTTTCCTTACATATAATTGGATAATGGAAGTCATCAGAGCTTCACCACATTCCCCTTTGGGGAAAATTCCCTTTTGGAAAGCAACTTCCCTAGCAAAGTAAACAGTTAGTAAATCAACCACATTGTGTTCCCACCAAGCATGCTTCCCATGAGCTAACACTGCACCATGTTCATCAGCATCAGTCTGGTCCATTCATCAGGAACATTTCACATTAGCATAGAGACCCAATGTCCAACCTGACACCCAAGGGCCGCATGCGGCCCTTTTTGGCATTTGTTGCATGGCCCTTTGAAGACCCCAGCTGTCAGTACTTGAAAAGGTTACATTGACAGAGAGCTTAGCAGTCTCTTGCAGCATGTCTTTATCTCCTGCAGATTGTCTTCAGTCTCTAACCACCCCTCCTTAAGGAGGAAGTAAAGTTAATTTTTCAACATTTTGCTGACAGGTAAAGTATTTATGACAGAGAGACCCAAAAATGCATCCTCCTGTCTGTCAGCCGTCATGTACACTGAGCTGTACATGCGCAGCTCAGCAAACATTTACGGCCCTGATCCTTGTCATGGCAATGTGCACATGCTTGGGAATGGCATCATCGCGGCCTGGTCTGTCAAACGGCTGAAGGTACTGAACCCCGAAGGAAGACCGGGCGAAGGTGCAAGCACTGGGGGCTTACCAGATCAACCCCAGTACAGTACTGGAGGGTACTGTTTGATGGGTAAGTCTGCCATAGTATACTATGCTGTGCATACTAGCACAATATGGCATAATCTACCTCAGACATGAAATATGAACAAAGCATATCCCTCTATAGTGTGTACTTGTCTCAATATAGAGGACTAATGGGTTGATTTACTAAAGGCAAAGAGACTATGCACTTTGCAAAGTGCTGTTGCTCCATAGCTTAGTAAATGAGCAGAAGCTCTGCTGACTTCCATCATCCAATTGTGTGCAAGTGAAAATGCTGTTTATTTTATTTTCCTTGCACGTGACTGGGTACTCTTTGCAAAGTGAACCTTTACCTCATTTACTAAGCTCTGGAGCAACTGCACTTGCAGAGGGCAAATGCACTTTTCAAAGTGCACAGTCTTTTTGCCTTTAGTAAATCAATCCCTAACTAGCATTTCTATCTGCTGCTTTATTCCTCTATCAGCTTGAGCTTTCCTGACACCAAGGGAACAAAAGGTGACATGGGCAGGGAGCTCCAGTACACAACCTGTGACTGGCAGCTTCAGCTCTGTTCCTATGTGCTGTGAGAAGGGGGTGTGTCCCTTCCCTCCAATCAGCTCTCCCCACTGAGCTCTGCAGAGTGTAACTCCACCTTTCCGCCCTCTGTTTTCTGACAGCTCAGACAAGCTTTATAAATTCTGGACTTTAACCAGATGTAGAAGAGAGAAGGTCCAGACAAACCTATGTAGGAGGATTTGTATCACCAGTCATTTCACTGGGTATACGTTAAGGGTTTACAACCACTTTGAGTCTCCGACAATCTCCTGTCGTAAACAGAATATTATGTGTGGCCCTATTACAGCTGTCAGGGGCTGCAGTTGAGGCTCGCCCACGCCTTATAATCTGACAACCACTGGCATAGAGAGTGTGAACAGAGCTATAGTGTATTGTTGTTAAAGCTTGCATAGCCTATGCTTTGTAGCAGATGTAATAGCTGTTGGCAGATAGATGATCTGGCTTTAGTAGACGGCTGTCCATGACTATCCGGCTGAGAACAATTACCGTTGATTGTCTACTGGCTTGTTTAACAGTGTGACCTTGTAAGTACAAATTCACTCACCTATGCTGGAGTCATAAAATGCTAGAGGTTCTAGTAAACAACTTCATATTCATGGGCAGAGAGGATTTCAGCATTGAGCACCATGAGCTTTCTGCAGCACTTCACATAGTTCTCGCCTGCAATTCCCACACACACTACGTGTTGCAGCACAAAGGGGAGGCCACATGGAGCATTTCATCACCCCCCCCATATACACACACACTTCCTCCCACACATACTGTTGATTACTGATCAGAGCCGCTGGAGAAGGCACAGTTTGTAGACCTTTCACTGCCGTGTCATTTCAGCTCTGTGTACTAATTAGGTGGCGGCTTAGGTTTTGCGTCTGTAGTTCTCTACATTTTTATCCCATACTTTCTCCTTCCACATGCATGCACTGAGGTGACATGCAATTATATACTTTAAAGCTACAAAACTGTAACATTTACATGGAAACATGAGCACAATGCAATACAAGAACGTAAAATGGAGGTACTACTTATATCGGTGTATCTCAACCTTTTCCCAGTCAAGGCACCCTTTCAAAATGATGCACAATTTTGAGGCACCCTTAATAGTTTTACATATTGCAACGGCACCCACACACATGGGACACCCAACAGTAGAGATAATTTATACTTGCAATGCAAATACACTTTTGCACCCTGGTAATGACTTATATCTCAGGATTTGTTCTACCTCAATTTCTCTCTACCATGCAGCTAACATCCCCCGGGGCTGACAGAGAGGGGCGAGAGTCAAATAAGGAGGCTGTGCAGGTGCCAGATGTCATCTATAACCCAAAATGATGTAGCGCAACTCTCCTAAAGATACAAATTCCTTAAATCAACAGGAAAAAATTACATAACAAATAACTCCAAAGACAAGCTGGTAGGTAAATTAGATCCTGTCTAAATTGGCCCTAGTATATGTATGAATGTGAGTTAGGGACCTTAGATTGTAAGCTCCTTGAGGGTAGGGACTGATGTGAATGTGCAATATATATGTAAAGCGCTGAGTGAATTGACAGCGCTATAAAAGTACCTGAAATATAATAATAAAATAATGTGCGCAAAAAAAATCTAATTATAAGGAATCTCTTCCAAAATATAAATAAAAATTATTATAAAAAAATCAATGAATCTTATCCAACTTCAATCAACGAAAATCACCATAGTGACACATAGGGGTGACCTGTCCATTAAGGGTGCATGGGTGCCGCCCCCTCTATCCATTCCATGCCACCCCTATATGATAAATGGATAGATTCATGCATAGCATGATCCATGGCCTCCGCTGCCACCTCCTATTCATGCGTCCGGCCCCTTTCAGGACGCCGGGTGCCTGAATTACAGCCGCTGGGGTGTTTTTTGAAACACCTGATTAGAGCCATAGGCTCTAATAGGCTTCAAAATAGGGTGGATTCAGAGCACAGAGCATTGCCCACTCACATGTGTTAGAAAAGCTAATGAATATTCGCTTTTCTAACACTGAATCGCCTCTCCGCCAATCAGGAAGAGCGGGTCTGCTACCCATTTCCCGATTGGCAGAAAGGTCAGGTGATCCTATTGGACGTCTTGGAGGGAGATGCACAGCCGAAGCCGCCATGATTCACACCACAGGAAGAAAAGGAAAGCTGCCGCTTGCTGGACACCCCTGCTCTGCCGCCCGCTTCCTAGATGGGGTAAGTGCGGGGCTTTGATGTCCTGACTGCCCTCCCGGGGGGGGGTCGGACTGTTTTCTGCCCCCCCAAAAGAAAACACAGCTGCCACTGGTGACACAACTGAATAAAGTGCATCCCCCACCCATGTAGATTAGCCTCTCACCTCACTGACATGACCCCTGCATTACCAGTAGGTTGCACCACACGGTTTTCCCTCTCTGGGATGAAGCAAATAGCTAATATCTCCAATCGCTCAATGCCTCCTATTCAGATGAATGGATGGATGGATCTCAGATCCCCACAGCATACATGAAGGAAGAAAAAGCACACAACCCTAGTGCTCTCCATCTAAAACTTAATTTAATAATGGGATAAAATATTGCACTTACGAGAAATGACACTATAGGCAGTGCTGATTGTGAATTGCTCGTCTCTCACAAACACTGGCAATACAATTTAATGCAGATGGCCATGGGATGACATTATGTACGGGGCTCCTCGTCCTATATGTACGTTACGTCCAATAGTTGGGACTTCCTCAATAGGTGCCAGATGTCCTCCTTATCTACTGTTGTCAGTTGTTAGGATGCTGGCGGATGGCCCTCATGGTGCCCAAGGTTATAATGTTGCCATACCTCCCAACTTTCTGAGATGGGAACAAGGGACACCTATTAGCAAAGGTATGTAGGCATTAGACACACCCCTTGCCACAGCCCCCTTAAAGGAAAATAGTACAAAAAAATGATTAGTTAAACCCACAAGTGTTTTTTTACCACACCTATTCCTTTATATTGGCTTTTGGAATTTATAAATGCAGCAATTTAGAAATTGGTTGAAAGGTTTAGTGCTGGGAAAGACTTTTTGATAGATAAGTAGTACATTTTATACATAACTATACAGATCAGACCAAAATGAGGGACAAATGAGGAGGAAAGAGGGACAGAGGTACTTTGTTATGAATGAGGGACAGTCCCTGGAAATCAGGGACAGTTGGGAGCTATGATGTTGCACATTTAAATCCTGTGGCTTTGCGTAACACAAAAGGCAGGCTTGATTCACCCAATGGCTTGTACATTTTTGGCCAATTTGAGGCAATTTTTAGACCTTTTGTCAAGGCACCCTTGAAGAACCCAGAAGGCATCTCAGGGTGCCTAGGCATCCTGGTTGAAAAAAGCTGATTTATAGTAATACATTAAGCTCTATAACATAATGTAAAGGTGTGGAAGCAGACCTTCACCCTCCCCATCCACTTTCTCCTATTCCCCTCCTGCCCCCCTATTGCACAATTGGATATTTTATATATTTTTTTTGGAGTGGGGTGGGGGGAGCACATACCTTCCTCTGGGGCGCACTTCCTTATTTCGTGCCTTGGGTAAAAATTGCACACAGCCTCCTGAGATACCCACACCACAAATCATAGGAGGACAAGGAGACCTCTAATGCAGGTTTTTTCACCTGGGGTGCCAGGTTTCTTTAGGGGTGCCTTGGCAACATGCCCAAAATGTCTATACAACCTAGCAAGTGGATCAAGTCTGCCTTTTAGTTACACAAAGCCACAGATTTTAATTGTGCATTACAACCTCCAGGCCGCTGGCATCCTAACAACCAATGATGTCATCAATTGATAAGGAGGACGTTGGGTGCCTGCACAGCATCCTTGTTTGCCCCTCTCTGTCAGCACCGGGGTCACATTAGCTGAGTGAAGGAGAGAAACTGAGGGAGAAGAGAAACAATACTAGTAAGTACCAGTGTGCAAAGCTGTATTTACTTTGGGAGAAGTCACATATAGCGTTGGGTGTCCTATGGGTGTGGATGTTGCGCCTTGCAACTAGTGGGTTCTTTATATTTTTTGTTGGAACCTATTACACTTATAGGTTTGTGCAGAGGATTTCTCCTGTACAGGTGGTCCCTGGGTTACAAACAAGATAGGTTCTGTAGGTTTATTATTACGTTGAATTTGTATGTAAGTTGGAACAGCTACATTTTTTAAGTGTAGCTCCAGCCAAAAAAATTTTTTTTGAATTTTTTTGTACAGCATTGGGAAGGGGTAACACCCATGTAATGTTTGTTTTGCTGTCTGTGCTTCTGTTTAGAAGATTTCACCCCACTTCCTGTCCCAATGATAATTGGATTTTGAAAATTTGGGGTTGTTATGGAAACAAGGATTGGTGATAAAGCTTCAGTGGAGACCCCTTTTTCCCATAATAACTCTTACAGGAGTGAATTTCCCTTCCTATGGGTAGATTTTCTCTCACTTCCTGTCGTTTCCCTCCGTTTGTAAGTAGGAGTCCTTTGTAAGTTGAATGTTTGTAACTAGGGGACTGCCTGTATTCTTTTTATGTGTGTGGATGTTGCTGTGCTATCTAAATCTATTACCGTATTTGCCGGCGTATAAGACGACTTTTTCCCCCTGAAAAACATGCCTCCAAGTGGGGGGGTCGTCTTATACGCCGGGTGCGCTCCGCTCTATACCACCGCTGCGGAAGTATAGAGCCGCATTAGCCGCTGCTACGTCTTTAGTGCCGGCTCACGCGCCGGTGGAGTGATATGCAGCTGCACTCCGTCCTCTCTCTCCTCTCCCCACTTTCATTCATCGGCGCCAGTGGAGAGAGAGGTAAGACTGTTCTAGTTGAACACAGGTATTTCAGGATGAGCAGGCAGGGACACGGTGGCACTGGCACATAAAAAAAAAAGCGTTATATGTATTTAATTAAATACATATAATGCTTTTTTTTATGTGCCAGTGCCACCGTGTTTTAAAATTGCTCTCACACGTGTTAAAATAACACTTTGATGTCTGATCTGATTTGCTCACAAAGCGTTATTTTACGTTTTATTTGGTGTGTGGAAGGTGTGCGGAAGAGGGGGTAGTCTTATACGGCGAGTACATAACAAACTCTATAATTTGAGTGGAAATGTTGGGGGGTCGTCTTATACGCCCAGTCGTCTTATACGGTAGTTTACGTTTTTTCTTCATCTTAGAATGGGGGCCTCAAGTTTTTGCAGAATTTTAAAGGGTGCCTAGAACAAAAAAAGGATGAAAAACACTGCTCTACAGTACATGCATCGAGTCATAAATCCCAGAATGGTTACCATTGGTTAACATTCCTGCAAGGAGATGCAACAACCCTTCCCATGTTTTCTTTGGCTGAAATAGTTTACATCCATGTTGCTGACACTTTTATAAAATGGAACTCCAGCCAAAACTTCACTTGTACAAAGTATTACACAAAAAGTTTGTGCTGGAGTTCTTCTTTAACGCTATTACAGGCACATTTTTAAGCATTTAAATATGCAAGCATACACATGTACATTGCACATATCGTAAAAATGAGCAGCTTCTAAATTCTAGACTGGAGGAACATCCAGTTGGTTAGGATCCAACATTCTTATAAGGGCCATTTATTGTACAATGTTCTACCAGCTTATTTCTGTGGTCCTAAAACGAAGACAATTAGATACTTGGAGACAAAGAATGCTTTGCAGGGATATATTGGGTCTCATTTAAAAAACTGAGGACAACTACTCTAGGCATACTTCATTTATACAGCGTTGCACACCCATGTGACCACAAGCACAATAATATGATGGTGCATTATAAGTATTCCCGTACAATAAACCTTGACCTGCGGAGCCCACACAGACCACATCACACCCAGAATAAGAAAGGTGGTATTGTGCCGCTGTCCATACATACAGCATAAGGAAAAATAGCTAAATACTGCATGCAGTACATAGAACAAAAGCACCATTGTATGGGGGGGGTCAATGGAAAAAATGTAGCACTTCCAAAATCTTTTAAGCCGATCTTCTAAGAATATAACATCTGACGAAGGCCATGGGAACTATATTCTTCTTGAAATACAATTAAATGAACAGAGCATATGAAAGTATAAAACGAGTAGACACAAAGCAGATATAGAATTTAAGGAAGCATAAAAAAGACTTTACTCATATATCTCGTATATTTGTCAGTAGTAGGTGCATTGAGGGTTGATTTACTAAAAGCAAATAAACTGTTTAATCCCTTAGCTTCATGAACATGGTAAAACGCTGCTTAATTCCATCATCCAATTATGTGCAAGCAAAAACACTGGGGTTGATTTACTAAAGGCAACTAGACTGTGCACTTTGCAAAATTCAATTGCACTCTGCAAGTGCAGTTGCTCCAGAGCTTAGTAAATGAGATAAAGGTTCATTTTGCAAAGAATACCCAATCAAATGCAAGGAAAATTAAAAAAAAAAGCTTTTTTGCTTGCACATGATTGGAAGTCAGCAGAGCCTCTACTCATTTATTAAGCTCTGGATGGAGCAACTGCACTTTGCAAAGTCCACAGACTATTTGCCTTTAGTAAATCAACCCCACTGTTTCTTTTTGTATTGTTTCCTTGCATGTGATTGGGTATTGTTTGCAAAGTGAGTTTTCACTGTATTCACTAAGCTATGTGAAAACTCATCTGCAAAGTATACAGCCATAGATAGACACAATGGGGGAGATTTACCAAAAATGTACTAAAAATGGAGCATGCAAAATGTGGTGCAGTTCTGCATAGCTTCCAGGTTTTATTGCCAAAGCTTAATTGAACAAAATGAACTTAGAAGCTGATCGGCTACCATGCACAGCCACACCAGATTCTGAGTGCTCAAGTTGTAGTAAATCTTCCTCGTTATATCTAAACTGATTTCCAATGACCCTACATTTTTTTTTTCGTCCATTTAAAACGTATATTTAATTTTCTGTTAGCTGTCAAAGAGTTGAACATTTTAATAGTTTATTTCCCTCTGGGACTTTATACTAAGATCTCAACTTTTGGGTTCCCAGGTTTGCACACCTGCTATGGCCATTATAGGTGGTTTCCACTTTCTCTACTGAATTTTGTATTTTATTCATGATTTTATATATGACAGAGAATGCATCAGGAGGTGCCGGAATATTCAAAGGTGGATGGAAACACCATAAACTCCAGTGTGGACAGGAAGTGAGGCAAGGACTTTGAAAGGGACATCTTAAAGCCCAACTCTTGTTTTTTGTCTAGCAGATCAGAGAGAAGGGATATATTTATCCAATCCTCCAATCCTCCCCGCACATGACTGATCCCTGTGGCTCCTGGAACCCCCCCACCGTGGTCTAGAGGTCTTGTACGGTGAACTATCCCTGACATTATCGAGCCCATAAACCTACTCTGGATGTAAGGATGTCAGGAACAATCCACCTCTGGATTGTGGGGGAGCGCCGTTTGCCAGTGGAGCAGAGGATCAGGTGAGTATACAGCTTTCTCCGCTACCCTGGCGATAAAGAGCAGTTGACCTGTGCAGTGCAGACATGGGAAAACATTCTCTTTTTGCCCAGAGCTGAGCATTAAAGCTTAAGTCCCCAAGAGATAAAATAAACTAGGCGTGACTCAACAGGTCTATAACTGACATATCGGTTTGGGTAGACTGGCTCTTTCAAAGAGGTTGGGCATAGACTGCATTATTTTCCATTTTGTCAACCACTCCTACTCTTGGATCGCTACAAAAAGGCTGGTCATCCTGTAGTTCAACACAAGAGGCCAACACAAGACCTAGGAAGGCTTTTTGAGCTAACACAGGAAGTTTACAGAGGACATAAGACAGCACTGAATTTCAAGATAAATATAAAAAATGATAAACGTTTTTTTTTGTTTGCACTCATCAAACAGATATAACAAAATGCTTCCAATGGTAAATTAAATAGACCAAAGGAGAGCAAATGAGAGAGGTTTATTGTTAGGGTTTATGCACACTTTAAAGTAATCCTCTTCAAAGGGCCACTGGAGCTTCCACGGAATTATGTGCAATTGTTGACTTTTTGAAAGGTGGTAACCACAAAGTCTTAAGATTTAGTCCCCTCCACCAATGTGACCAGCCTCAGGCACTGAATGCTGTCTTGTGGCATGAGGAGGGCAGAAGCCTACTTTACCTATACCCTGGAAGTGGCGATTCCTAGGTGGGCATGGTAATGTGGTAGGCATGATCTGGCACCTTATGGCTCTTCTAGTTTAGGGCTGCTAGAACCAGTAATTGTGTATTTTAGATATCTTAGATAACTTGTGATTACATGGAGAGAGTTTACTGCATACTACCTACTTGTTCAATTTGTCATTGCATGTTCTACTGAAGTAATGGGTACATTTAAAAAACTCATAATGCTGCTTTGTTTCCTGTTTCATGGACCCTACAGTGAACACTGGCATGTGCGCCTACAGAAAAACATCCAATGTGGAAGATTTTCATTTTTAAGCAGCAGATTTTTAATCCACTTCCTGAGTGGGTCTACAAAAACTGGGCACCAGGTGTTGGTTATCTGGCATAAAACAATGATATATTATACATAATACAGAATTTTTGGAACATTCAGTATCCAAGTATACCTGCGCATGCCTTTAGTTTCTGCAAAATGTAACATATTCCATACACAATCCCTGACTCCTCATTATTTATTTATTACAGGCACTTATATAGCATTGTCAGCTGTATTATACCACCCCATCCACGTCAAATACACGTGGGGCATCTCACAATGTAATTCTGATGGCTCTTTTTGGGCCACCAAGGTCCACATTACAGTGTGGATTGTCAGAGATGTACCACACCTTCAACTGAGGCTGATTTATTGAGGGAATTAAAGTGGCACTAAACTCTCCCAATCAATTTTAAATCCTTTCACTGCTAGCATTAGTAAATAGATGGAAAGGTATATTATATTTACTTTGCTAGTTATGATGTCATACATCTCATGAGTGTACGCAGACATTTTTCTTTCATTTGGAGGAGGGGCTTTCTCATCTAAGCACACCCTCCTACCTGCATGCCTGAGATAAGGGCAGATGGATTTCAGTAAGTAATTGCTACATGAATCATCTGCCCTTTCTCAAGATAGCCATAGTTAAAAATGATAGGGAGTTATTTTTTAAAGTGAATTCTCAGCCAAATAAATCATGGAGACGTGGATGGATGGGGGAGTTTGCTTTCAATGTTAAAAATGAATGAAATATTGTTTTCAGTTTCTGGTGCTCAGATTCAGATTAAATCCGCTTTAGGAAATTGTGTAAATATTCACTTCAATTTTCCAATCTTGTGAAAGCAAATTCCTTTTCAATTTAAGTATACCCAATCATGCAGATGTGTTTCACATGACTGGGTAATTGAAGTGAATATTCCAACATTTTTTTTTGTGATGTTTCTTAACTACTTTAGTAAATCTTCTTCACTTTGTACAGATTGTCCCCAAAATCAGTAGTTCCCAAATCATACAGACTCCTTCCTGACAAATACATTAATATGCAGGCATATTTTGTTTCTTTCTATAATAAAATAATTTTAATTTAATAAAAAAAAAATCATGTCAGATTCATCTTGAACATTTTAATGAACTGTTATTATAAGAAGTTTTTCAAGCAGATCTGTACTTAAATTCTAAAGTTTGGCTGTCTAACAGAAATTCAGTACAAAGTTTAATGTGACAAAGTAATTAGTAAAAAGTAATGTACCTTTAGGATATAACTCTTGATTAGATTCAACAGAAATCGTTTGCACAGTGACAGTGCCTAGGCACACGTTCTTAACAGGAGGACTTGGACATCATCAGAGCCATATTCTGCTCACTTCTGTCTTGGATTATTGGATTACATTGATTCTGTCTTCAGGGAGATGGTCTAGGTCTAGGAACAGAAGGAGCTACTTGGTGACAGTTTGCCCCTCTCTAATATGGTAGCCGCCCACACTGTGGAGCAAATTAAAATGTCAACCTAGGGAATAAGCAGCTGCAGATTGCATACTGTTAGTGATATATCATTCACAGCTGAAGTAATTGGGGGATCCAGGAACATCACAGTTTACTTTTTTATTTTTCGCAAAACTTTATTGAAATGTCACAAGTGACATTTCAATACAGTCCTGATCACCTTAGTGGCACTGCAGTACTGACACCATTGAAATAAAGGCATTTTTGCCTTGTCTGTGCATCAGGGCTGCACTGGAAATATCAGTCAACATAGCTCCAATGCATTTGGTGTGAAGGAACCCTGAAAGATAAGGTTGCCCCCTGAAAGCCGTAAACTTTTTGGTGTTGCAGGGGTTAATGCAAGCACTGGACCTGTAATAGGCACTTGTCAAGAGTGTCAACTAGGCCTGCTCTAGGTCAGTCCCCTACTTTATTCATAGAAACTGTATTATAGCTTGCACCAATGAAAAGTGCTCCATGAATAGAGTTGGCAGACCTTCCATCCATCTGCCTTTCCTCCACTCATAGAACACTTTTCATTGATGAAAGCTAAACTACAGCTTCTATTAATGGATGAAGGGGTGGAAAGGGTAGACATAGTCAACACTCTTAACAAGTACCGACGACAGGTCCAGTGCTTGTATTAACCCCAACAGCGCAAAAAGATTACAGCTTAATGGGTATGGTGAGTGGGTGGGTGCGGGTGGGGGGGGAGCAGAGGACTTCGGATTTCAACTACAACATCTGGCACCAACACAGGGGACACTTTTCTTGCTTTCTTTTCCAAGCATTTTATTGGATTTTCACATGTGTGACGAGACAAAGGAGATTGATAACAGTGGTAACAGAACAATGAACTAAAGGAGGTTTGGGCCTCCCAAAGGTTACAGAACAAGGAGAACAATAACATGGCAAATCAAATAGGTTGTGATTATCCAATGATCCAATTGTGGCTAATCTATATTGAAAACCTACACGAGTGCTCCAATGGGAGCATAATGACAATTATTGTGGTTAATGAGATAAACAAGTAGTAAGTAACAACAGAGTAACAAAACAGTGTTCATGTTTCCATGAATAAAGTATGCCGTAGAGTATGTAGACATGAGCGTGTTAACTAGGTCAAGTTGAGTGCATTCATGTACAAAGTGCCCATTTTTTTTACCAAGGTTGTTGGTCTGTTAGTGGGACCTAGACGCCTTAATAGACACTCTGATTCGGATGGCCTACAAAGGCATTTGGGGAGGGGGATGGGAATCCAATAATAGGAGGGGGGAAGTGAAGGAAGGAGGGGGGGATATGAGAATAAGTAGGCAAGAAGAGGGAAGGGCAAGTGGAGCAGTATGTGTAATGTTAGTAGAGAATGTGGGTCTTCTGTCTTCTGCTGGGTCCAACTTCCTCCATTTCCAGATGGCGCCTGCTTGGTTGTTTATGTGGGGTTTAACTGGAAAAGAGCGAAGTTTGTTGATTCTTGGAACTGAAACCAGTATGCCCAAGTGTGGGTAAATTTGGTTGGTGTGTCATGTGCTATATTTATTAATTCTTCCATTTCACCAATCAGTCTAGTGTGTAGGAACCATTCTGTGAATGATGGGGTGTGGTGGAGCGGGACACTTTTCATTACCTGTAAGCACCAGCCATTAAGTTGATTTAAAAAAAAAAATACCTAAAATTAAGTTTTCATTTGACTGAAACGTTTTTGGCTATGAATTGTCAGTATGGGCTTGGGCTATGTGATGATCTGGTAGCTAAGTGGACCTAGACTTGGGCAACCTTATCCTTCAGGGCTCGTTCACACCAGATGCGTTAGGGCTGTGTTGACCATCTAGGACAGCTAGCACCAGCACATGGGACACTTCTCATTAAATGTAAGTACGGTTTTTAAATAATGACATTAGACTCTAATCATTTTTTATTTCATGATGTAAATGGGCAGTAAATACCTCCCATAAAATTACCTACAGGACTGTGAAGTATAGCAGATAACATCTTCACGGCGGTACATTCTGCTAGCAGTACAAACGGTATCTTAATTCGAAAAGCAATCTTTTGGAGTATATTTTCACATCGTTGCTTAGTATTTCCTCTCTCGACTATCTGTCATAATACTATACATGTCAGTCTTTCCCTTTAGATTAAATGTGCTCCAGTTTAGGAGACGAGTGATAATCTTGACTGACAACTTCTGTAAACTGCCTGATGTTACAGGGCAAATATAAAATGTTTAGCCCACTGGTCTGCACAGAAGTTCTACATATGACTCACCAAATATTTTACAACCCAAAGACATGAATGCGGGAACGTCAAATAAATATGTATTTAACTTAAACACGGCCTCCTAACAGAGAAGTATAACAGGTACATGAACAGATCAAAAACATATTGCAACAAATTTAACATAGAGCATACATAGATTATATTACTTTGAACATGTGGCATATATTAGCAGCTAATGTATGTTAAAGCTGAACACCTGTGGGCAGGAAAATGTTAGTATCGTGTGGACCCCCCTCAATGTGTAGCAGGGTTTAGCAGTGTGTTTAGTCTAAACCTTTCTTAGTCCATCAGAGGGCGTTGGGAAAACACTTTTTACATTGGTGGTCAGTTAGCTAAAAAAGATTATTAATGCCATGCTATTGACTCTGCCAATCGGTGTTGGACCTGGAACTATGCAGATATGATGAAATGGGAGTCAAAGGAACCCATAGAAACTTCTGGAAGAACTCTAGAGTCCCTCAGAACCCTGGTTAAAAATGGCAGGTCTAGGGAATATGTAGAGTAGAGGCATACTTACCTTATTCCCTTCTCCGGCAGGTTTCCTCTCCACCAAACAATTGGTCCTATGAAGCTTCTTTTCCTTTGCTCTTAACTAGTCTTCCAGCCTCTCTAGCATCATCATGTACAATACAGGATCAGTGGTCCTGCACTGTAATAGCAGATGATGAGGGACCAGCCGCATACCAGGAGGAAAGGAGACCGGAAGAGAGCACAAGCTGTCTGGAGAGCAAGGAACAAGTATTTTTCTACTCTACACCCCCTTTTGAATAAGTGAGCTATCAAACCTTACTATCCAGAGAATATGGGTGGGGGGGTGGAGACCTGATACTAATGTTTTACTGATGACTTAACTTCACCCAAAGCCCTAAAGTCCAAAATTGCTGCTTTCCTTTTCACATGGTCTTTCTTGAAAGCTCAAAAACTCCTATTTAGCTCCCCGCTTTTACGAAATGCTTATGATGGGGATGGGGCAGTATGTTCACCATAATCAACCCTGCCTGTACTGTGCTAGAAGATCTTCATTCTCAATTGTAAACCAGATATGTACACTGTCTGTCCTACTAAAAGGCTGCATAGTGTGGGCAGCACAATGGCTTAGTGGTTCTGCCTTGTTACAACGGGGTCCTCGTTTGGGATTCTGGTCAAGACACTGTCTGCATTGAAAGCACATGCTCTCTCTGTGATCGCTTGGATTTCCTCTTGGTATCCCACTTTCCTCTCACACTCCAAACTCATGCAGGTAGGTTAATTGGCTTCTGTCTTAACTGGCCCCAGCACTGTATATGTTTTCATGCATGTGGGATATGTACCTGATTATAAGCTCCTTGAGAGCAGGAACCTATGTGAATGTGCAATGTGTAAAGAGCTGCATGAAGTATCTGTGCTATATAAATCCCCGTAATAAATATTAAGGCTTGGGTTCCTCATTGTGTGTTCATTTACTTTTAGTCCAATTTGTCCCTGGGGTGTCCCTAAATAAGTACATTTTAAGTTGTTCTGAACAATACAAGCTGTCTAGGGAACTCTGTGTAAAATCCTGTTCCAAAGAAACACCTAAAAAGGTAAGAGATATGTTTTTCATTTTTTTAGGTATGTTATTTGAATTGGATAGCAAATGTATGTTATTATTTTTTTTTCAATTTTTTTTATTTCTAGTTCAAATGCAACCAACACATTGCATCAATATCTGGACAGCAAAGATGTCGCATAAATAAAACATGAATGAAGTTGTATAAGACAAGTGCAAAAATAACAGAATACAGCAGGTCACAAAATGCACAGAGATGTATATCACTACCATATTAGATAATGTGAGACCA
The DNA here is from genome assembly GCA_018402905.1 of Glandirana rugosa. Taxonomy (NCBI): domain Eukaryota; kingdom Metazoa; phylum Chordata; class Amphibia; order Anura; family Ranidae; genus Glandirana; species Glandirana rugosa. The sequence goes on from BLSH010134394.1 coordinate 1,528,056, forward strand.
CCGAGCAGGAAGGAGGTTGGGTACTCAGGTTTTTTGTTATACTGGGAGGAAGAAACAAAGCAAAAAAGAGAGAAGGTTAGGGGGAGAACCTAGTGCAAAAAAAAGGGGGGGCAACCGCTGGCCAATGTAGGATCGTCAGGGCGGCAGAGAGGGGTTATCAAGCAGAGACCTGCCTTTGTCCGAGGATACAAACATATTCCATGGGAGCCATGTTTTCTTATAGTGTTCACTCCTGTTTTGCACAGTGAGCACTAAAGGCCCATACACACGGTACAATTATCAGCCTAAAATTGTCGTACAATAATCCGACTGTTAGTACGCTCCATTTGACAGCTCATTTTGAATTATCGCCCAACAAAAGTTGTATGAGCAGACTAGAAAACTTTTGTCTCCCGACAAGGCGTCGTCCAATTTTGGGCTAGTCTGTACAGAAGTTGGACAAACAAAAGTTGTAAGTACAAACACGCATGTTCGGAGCCCAGGAACGACCCCGAAGTGTTCGGTCGTGTAAACACGAAATTAGCAGAAGGCGCCTAAAGGCTGATGCATAAAAACTGAACTTCCTCTTTATACGCTCGTAGCACGTCGCATTTGTCGAATGAAAACTTTACTCCCGTAAGTACGCTAGACAAAATCATGAACAGCCGATTTTGGGAAAAGTTGGACACGCGGTCGTACGACAATCGCACTGTGTGTACGAGGCTTAAGTCTTCCAGTTTGTAGATATCCTCTACTTTACTGAGCCACATTTGGATAGATGGAGGGCCAGGATCTTTCCATCACAAAGCGATGTAGGGTTCGGTAGTGTTAAGTAAATGGCGTAGTGCTGACTTTTTATAGGTTTTAGTAGGAATGTAAGAGTAATGGAGTAAAAAGAAGACTGGGTACTCTGGAACTGGATACTGCCTAAACTGTTGCATACGTCTACATATTTCCTTCCAGTAAGTATCTCATTTTGAGCAGGCCCAAAAAATATTATTGTTATTATTATTATTATGATGCAAGACTTGCATAGCACCAACAGTTTGCACAGCTCTTTTACATAATAAAGGGTGATACAATTATAATACAATTCAAGAAAAGAGGGTTAAGCCGGCCCATGCACCCCCGCTGGGAGAACACTATAGCTCTGCAGGAGACATTAAACATAGTCAGTGTTGATGGAAAATTGAGCAATTTTCTTTCCTGCAACCCGAGGTTGCAGGAAAGAAAATTAAACCGTCTATGGCCAGCTTAAGGAGGGCCCTGCTCATGAGAGCTTGCAATCTAAAATACACTTTAAGGTATTTAAATGCTACAGACATTCACAAGAGCATTATATTTTAAGAGAAGTGGAAGTAAGTGTAAAACTGATTTGAATTCCACAGTAGCATATAACAGGCTGACACCAGCATACCACCATCTGGACACAATTGATCTTCTATTCAAGACAGTAGTTAGCTTCACCAAGTTGACAAAATGGCTGCCTTAAGCAGTGCCGAAAGAGAATGAATGAGTGCAATTTGAACATTATAATTTGTAAGGTAATGACAAAAAAATCTAATTACATTTGCATTTGCAAAATACTAGCCTTGCGCTCTTCATGAATGTATTTTTCATTGCAATAAAGATACGGCATCAAAAATGAAGACAAGAAAAATAACACTTCTGGTTTCCTGAATTCAAGGACATCTAAAATTATTCTGATAATATCATCATTTTTTTAAAAGACTGTGAACAGGCTAAAATTTGAATGACAGAATTTTCATTTCACTGAGTGCTTAGATATGTGTTTATGAATATATTCAATATCTCTGTACCTAAAATTCTTGTTGCTAAACTACAAGGCTATACTTATTAATATATGAAAATTGGAATTGATTTACTAAAGGAAAAGAGCATGTTCACTTTGTAAAGTGTATGCTCACTTTGCAATTTTAATTTTACTTAGTTTAGTGACTAAGGTTAGGCAGTGTTTGTTAGGGGCATCTTTAACCCCTCCTCTACCAGAGACATTTTTTTTATGCAAACATGTCAGATTGCACATTTTAGGTCTAAAAGTGCATCTCTGGGAAACTTGAAAATCATCCCTTGTAATAAGACTGTGCCCCAAATGCAAAGATTTATCATTTAGTCTAAGGCAGTTCAGATCCTGATCCTCTGCTCCCCCAGAAGGCGGCATTCCCCCATGCTTGATAATGTCATGACCTTAGACCAGCTTTTTTAAACTAGGGTGCCTTAAGGTGCGTCAGGGGTGCCCTGGCAAAATACCTGCAAATTGCAGAAAAACTGGATACAAGCCGGTGGACGGATCAAGCCTGCCTATTAGTTACACAAAGCCATAGGTTTTCATTGTGCACCATTATAACCTTCTAGTCACCAGTGTCCTAACAACAATGATGTCATCAGTTGACAAGAAGGGCGCCTGCACAGCATCCTTGTTTGCCCCTCGCCTGCCCCTCTCCAACAGCACTGGGGTCACATTAGCTGAGTGAGGAAGAGAAACCAAGAGAGAAGAGAAACATTGGAGTACTAGTCAGTAGCGGTGTGCAAAGATATATTTGCTTTGAAAGAATAAATCACCTCTAATGTTGGGTGTCCTATGCATGTGGACGTTGCTACATTATGCAAAACGAATAGCTTCGTTTTTTACATTTTAGAATGTGGTGCCTCCGGATTGTGTGGAATTTTAAAGGGTGCCTTGACTGAAAAAAAAGTTGAGAAACACTGCCATTGACTATTTGAGCTTGAGAAAGAAGATGCTGCAGGGACTGGTCTAGCAGCTTGGAGAAAAGGAGGATCAGGTAAGTAAGTCTACTTTAACAAGTACCCTTGTTAAAATTAAATGAGCAATCCACTCCCGCAGTGCGGGCACAGTTCCACTGCAACAGATCATTTTCAAGTTTCTATTAGTTAAAACCCCTCAAAATACTATATATGTCCTGAAAGCACAGACCCTGGAGAATTAATGGTTGCAGTTGCAATTACTTACGTACACATGATATTAGCACACATGTTTATCAAACCCATCTTTTCAGTAAAAAAATATACTAAATCAAATGTGATATCCAATCATATTTCCATAACCCCATTGTCTGGGCATCCTATTATTCCATCTAAAGATCCTGTGTAAAAAGAACAGGACAAGAACTAGGAGAGGATAACTGAAGAAACTGTTGTGTGGGTGAAGAGACTGAAAATTGGTGAAAGAAGTGCCAAGAGTAGAGCCTTGGAGTCCTAGGTAACAAATGTTTTCTTATGGAATGTGGGATTATGTTACTTCAAGAAGACCCTCAGTATGGAAACAAATCTAAAGCTAACTATACACTGATGGAAGTCCAGTCGGTTTAGCAGAAAATTGTGGCATTCCATTCAGTGTGTGCCCATCCCCTGCTCAACAGAAGCCAATAGTTTGATAGACTTCTATCGAAGGAACATGTTAGAAAAATTTGTCAATCAGCATCTGCCGCCAATCAGCTGCAGCTGCCGATCAGGGCCATCTTAATAGCATCATGGGCCCCCTGGCAAAGTAATGTACTGGGCTCCTACCAGCCTTCCCCAATTTAAGCACCTACTCTCAAAAATTAAAGTATAAATAGTTGATATAATTAAACATATATTTATTAGTACTTTCAATAAAATCAATTCTAAACAATATAAAAAGCATTCTATAAATCAAAGACTAACCAGCAGTACAGGGGTGAAGGCAGAAGGGCATAGAACAGGGAGGTCAAAAGGGCATAATACTGAGATCAAGAGGGCACAGTACAGGTTCCTGGACTCTGTTCAGGACACTGCCATCTTCTTGAGACAGCTTAGTAAAAAGCGTGACTGGCCTGGCAAATCCAGGAAAGTTGGCAACTATGATGTAATGCAAGACAATAATGGGGCCCCCATGCACCTGGGGCTCCTGGGCACTGCCCAGGAGTGGCCATACATTAAGACAGCCCTGCTGCCGATCAGTGTAAGTTGACTACAGCTGGTCCTCCTATTAAAATAAAATGTCCCAAAGTAAAGTATAACTAAAACCAGGGCTTTTTTTAGCTGGAACTTGGTGGAACTCAGTTCCACCACCTTTGGCTCAGGCCTCTGCTCCCTGCTCAGCTCTACCACTTGTAAGCACAGAAGTCCGGCTTCTGTGTTTACAAGTGACAGCTTGTCTAACAACGGCTCCCACAGATCTGATCTCCTGAGTAGCTCCAACTGAGTGCAGGATGGGGACAAGGGAGATGCAGGTGCCCAGGGTGCAGTGCAGATGCCGACACCCCACTAGATGATCTCTCTGCAAGTGAGAGAGGCGGAGCCAACTACAGTGTGCGGGTAGTTCAGCGCTGAAGAGGGTTGAAAGTGAGATGTCGATTTCAGGTGGTGGGGGTTTTGGGGGTCGTGGTTGAGTTCCACTACCTACTTTCTGAGAAAAAAAGCCCTGGCTAAAACTATTCTTAAAGTATAACTAATGGCATTTTCTTTTTAGTTTTGGATAGAGTGGAGAGGGATTAGAACACCTGTCAGATTTTATTGCTGTCTGTGCCCCCGTTAGGGAGATTCACCCTCTCTGTTTGTCCTGTTTACCCTTATAACTGAAAGTGACAGTAAAGAAAACCCCACATTTTGGATTGTCCCAAGTACAGTAATAGTAAATAGTAAATCTTCCAATGGGGACACTAGTTCTGGGGACCTTCATTTGTGGGCATTTCCTCTCACTTCCTGTTTGGTTTTGGGGCAGAAAGTGAAGGGAAATCTCTGCAATGGGACACAGATGGCAAAAAAAATCTGACAGGGGTTATAGCCTTCCCTTGCTCTATGCAAAATGAAAAAAAAAAGTTTTGCCTAGAGTTCCACTTTACAAATACTTAAATTCTGAAGTCTGCTATCATCCCATTTGACCAGCTCAAGCATAAGCTATCCTGGCTCATGATCAATGAAACTCTTGGCAGTTCTAAATGACAAAAGGAAAGTGTTTGAAAAAGTCTGGGGTCCGTGGATTCAATACTTGACTAATGATCCCCGGACTATACCTGACTAGTATACCTTTGGGTGACGCACACCAGAATGCGGGTTCCCCCCCTCTCTTTCCCCCTCTCTTTCTTGTCTTCCTCTTCTTTTTTTCATTTGAGCATTTGAAATATTTTGCATACGCAATTCCAGTTGCAAAAATAGACCGTCCCCTTCCGCTTTGAGGAGGGTACCTTCTTTTCCATAAGCAAGAAGGCTAATTTTGAAACCCATCAATCTAAATTGATCTTATGCCAATGATTTGCCATATTGAGTTATCTTTGTATTAGTAGCCTCTTTGTAATATATAAGGGCTTGACCGATACTGTTCATTGAATAACAATGAAAACTTTTTCTATGGTTGATATATGAGTATTTTATGGTGGAAATTGTGTATTGCTCAGAATCGCTATTGTCAATGTTCTATTTTTTTTGTGTGAAAACCTTTAATAAAAATATTGAAACAGAAAAATACTTAAATTCTTACTTGCCCTGGTATCCTCCACTTATCCTGCCTAACGTGTCTAAAATATATCTGTGTACTTACCTACTTTAATCTTCTCCAGTCTGGTCATCTGTGTCAGTGAGTGGCTACTGCTGGGGAGAGGATGGAGAACTGACAATGGCTGGGCCATGGGAGCCTATGGGTGATGACATGGCTTCCAGAACTCACAGCCGTTGTCAAGTGCTTCCATACACAGAGCTGCAAAATTGTGTGACTGGACCAGAGTGGACTAAAAATACGTAAGTACATAGATCTTTTTTATACAGGTTGGGCAGGGTAGTATGAGGAGGTAGAGGGAACATTTTTAAGAATAGTTATAGTTAGGTTTTCTTCGGCTTTAAGGATCGACCACATTTCCTGTGCAGTGCCCAGTCCTGAGAGCAACGAGGAATCTCACAAATGGACATTCCATCCAAAAGTACTGCATCCAAAACAAGCAAACAAGTATAGTCTGAAGATTGATCTGTAATGTGAAAGGTTTGGCATTCTATTATATGATCATGGTATAGGAAAATAATAAACATGGGAAAAAAAGTGTACGTGTTTACAAGCAGAATGCAAACAAATTACAACAAATTTCATTCTAAAAAAAATTTGGTCTGTTTCACTATTCTTTGTTTGGTTTTATCCTGCAAATAAATTTCACATTTTAACCTAAGGTCTCACTGATATGTAGCAGTTAATGAAGTAAAGATCTATTGAGAACATATTGAGCGTTGCTGAAAGAGATCCTCACTGTCATTGGGGTCCCTGCGCTCAGCAGCACATCAATGCCGCACATTGGCTTAATTAGTAAACTTAAGATTGATCAGCAATAAACAATTTCTTTCCATTCAATGTGCTTACTGACCCGATTTACTCCATTTAATAATAGCAGCTGCCATTCAAAAACTATTATTGTGCTAAAACAGAAACAGAGACAGGAGAAAGGGAAATCAAGTATTGTGAGACATTGTATTGTGTCCAAAGTTCTGAAAAAAAACAAATGAATTTTCTTGATTGCATTTTTAGTATTAAACGTTATTACAGTGTTAAATATAAAAGGTGAGACTCTAGAGCAGGAATCTTCAAACTACGGCCCTCCAGCTGTTGTGGAACTACACGTCCCATGAGGCATTGTTAGACTCTGGCATTCACAGACATCACTAGGCACTTGCTTTAACTGCAGACTTTCAGCTTTAAATTTTGCATTTTTTTAATTAATGCAAAGCATTCTCTTATTGGACGAGGTGGACAGTATGAGGCCACCACCACCTGTGCTGAACGGCTAACCTCCGTTGTTCAGAATGCATCAGGCCAGCATGGGACCTGGAAATAAGTGGATATTCCCGGTGTAGTGATGTCTACTTTAGTCATTTCCAGCTTCCAGGGGTTTCAGCCAGTTATGGTATACACTTAGTTGCATTGGTCCAAGCAGGATCAGTGTAACAATGTATAACTTATCTATTCCTGGAATTCCTCTTTCAAGCCATAACTTCTTTTTTTTCATTTTTGGACAAAGTAGAGATGCATTAAAACCCCCTGTCAGTATTTTCCTTTCCCATTTGTATCACATTGGGGAAATTGAGAGTATATCAATTGATTAAAACCACTCTTAGATGGTATTCCCTGCAACAATCGATCCATTACAAGATTTCCACAACTCAAAATTTTGGATTTTCCTTCACTTTCAGTTTAGGTGTCAATGGTCACTAGGAGAAAAAAAGGAAGTCAATCTCCCAAATAGAAACACAGGCCACAATAAAAACCTAATCCTAATTCTAATCTTTCTCTATCCTTTCCATAACATTAAAAAGTATTGGCATTAGTTACACTTTAATGCATGTGTCCCTAAATTTTCAAAGTGCCAGTTTGCTGTCCTTCAAGCCATTCTATGGCCAGTGGGAGTAGAAAATACTGCAGCATTATTTGCCAGTGTCTCAGGCTCAGTGGTCAATGAGGGTAGAAAATGCTCTAGGGTTGGTGGTCAGTAGTAGAAAAAAAATATCTAGTGCCTGTGGTCAATGTGAGAAGGTATAATGCCCCATGACTCGTCCCAGCAGATGGAATACTGCTCAATTGTTGGTATCAATGGGAGTGAAAAAGCCCCATTGTTGGTATCAGTCGGGAGGATAGTGCCCTATTGTTTTGTGAAGTATGCCACATTCTTGTTAGTGGGAGGAATTTTGCCCCATAAATTGTGTCCATGTAAGAGATAATGTCCCATCGTGTCAGTGGGAGAAAAGTATCCCAAGGGCTTGCTAAAGGCAAACAAAAGGCTGCATGGACCACTGTTTTGAGAACACAGCTTTAATAGAAATAAGGAAAAAGAATAGCCTTTATATGACAGCCTCCTTCATTTTCTATCTCAGTTTCATAATAATAAAATGTAGCAAGCCTAACTTATTACTCTTTGGCTGGTTGGCAGTTTTAATTACTTCCTACTGTTTTAATAATCTTTTTATTCAATCATGTCTACAGTATAGATAAAAACGAAATGTGCTCAATCAAAGATGCCTTCATGATGAAAATTCCTCCAATATGGGTACAGCTGTGAAAGGGTTTGAGCCATTGGTTCTATCACACTGTCTGTGATCCCCTGTTTATCCAAATGATTGGCAGGGGCTACTGCATGACTCACCCTGTGTCACTGCAGGTGCATAGTTCAACAGTCCAAAAACTGCATAAAACTGCATTCTGGCTGTTAACTTGTTGTCCTTCACTGACATGTGGTGTCTCTTGCAGTAACCCTAATTTGTCAAAGAGAAGACTGAAGCTCAAAAAAGAGCCAATGGTGGCTCTCAATGTCAGGGCAAGGGAGTGGATAGCAAGATCTCAGACCGTTCATGGTAATTTAAGGGCACTTTTATTGAGTCAGTAACCAGGAGCAAGCATATTGCCAAAGATGTGTTATTCTGCCAGGTCAATGACTCGCTAAGTAGGGTAAGAACCTTGAGCTTAGAAATTCAAAACAACTGTCCTGATTATTAACTTATTAATATTCGCATATATTTCAGATTATAAAGACCATTGTTGCTCAGGTAGATGGACAAATGTGAATGTTAGCCAGGCCTAGACTAGCAAGCTAATAAATGTTGTTTGTAGCCCACAGACATGGCTAGGTTATTAAAGATGATTTGTCTACAATACTGCTTCACCACTACTCCACCATATACCTAGGTAATCACATATGGAACACATGAATGGCCATAGCAACCCTTTATTAACAAATTGTATAAGTAACACATTGGCATTTGATACAGTATTAATGGAGTCCCAAGGTCCTTGTAGGCATCTCTACTTAACAGAGTACCTGTCTAAAACCATAAGGTAGTTCTCTAGACGCAAAACACTGATCTGGAGACAATACTACTGACAAACACACATAAATCCCAGAATGACCCACATTTTACTGTCACTGAACCATACAAAATATAAAAATCTGTACCCAAGTCCCTACCAATGTACATTTTGCTCACAATGACCACCTTCAAGGACCTTGTACGCTGGCAGCTACTATGACATATCCACACCAAACCCTTAACTCAACAGAATGCAAAATCATTCCCAGAACTAAAAAAGGGAGGGAGTGTGGGAAGTTTTACCAATGCCAGCTCTCCTCTGGCTGAAGACTTCCTAGGATTCTTCTACTGACCACCCACTGAAGCCTCACCTGTTCCTTCTTGTCCCCCTAATCTGGTAACTACCCCTTGATTCATATTTACTTTAACCTACAAAAAATCCTCCTATTCCAAACCCCTTTTACCCCAGTCCTGTTGGCCCTGCACCCATGCTTCTGTTTCTCCTAACTTTCTGCTCTTAGGTCCTAAGAACTGAAAATGGCACCAATATGTACACATATCTGCTCAGCTTCTGAGTGAATGTAGACTGGTGTGCTTTGTTTGTCAGGCCTGTTTTTTGATCTCCTAGATCTTAGCTTTTGCAAAATTTGGCCTCACACACAACATTTCTCTCTTTTTCCTCCCACTTTGTGTAATCACTGCTGCTCATCCATGCTAACTGAAAAGAAAACCTTTCCCTTTTTAAAAGGGGCAAATTGACTGATCTATGATGAAAAAACTCACCCTGCGAACCACAAGACCAAGGCTGTTGTTCAAAGTACAACAGCACATAAAATGAATTAGAAATGATGGATGCTGTAAACTAAAACCTTATTGGATGCCTGTTTTTGTTTTTTTTGTAGCATTGAACTGAATCGAAATAAACCAACTTGCCATAGATTTTTTTCCAGCAGGTAAAAAAATCATTGTTTAATGCCATAGAGTATTGTCCGTCTTGAGTAAATACTTCTCTACTACTTTTAACCACTATTTTACAGTTGCATTTAGTGATCTTGAGTCTTTCACTGATGAACTTTCTTGGCAGTGTGATATAGCCTTAATATACATCTGTTATGATACAGCCAAGCCAAACTATCTCTGATGGAGTTGCCCTAGAGACAATTTATTACAATACATGTATAAATGCACGTAACCCTGCCCTTTATATGACAAGCACTGCTATAATAGACTTATTGTGCCCTGTGTTGTACATGTTATGAAATGGATCTAAGATTTTAAGTACTATAACATCCATTACAAAATTGTATTGTGTCTATCTACGTATCTATCTATCTATCTATCTATCTATCTATCTATCTATCTATCTATCTATCTATCTATCTATCTATCTATCTTTCTATCTATATGTGTGCAGAGTCTGTAAAGGGACAGTTGGTTTTCTACAGAAGGGTATAGATGTGATTTTTACAGTGCATTCTAGTTTCTACTGTATTAAATGTGTAACTACAGCTCTTCTTTGAATTAATTCCCAACCCGTGAAAGGGATACAGGATGGAAAATTCAGGTATGGTAAAGCTGTCACTTAGTAAGTCATGTCTCGGAGTCACTCACTACAAAAGGAGCCAGCTCAATATTCTGAAACTGAATGAAAACGTTCATGGAAGCTGTCTGAGAGATTAATGATGATCTTGGAAATCATGACCCATAAAAAAGACTAATAAAGTGAAAGAATCATGGAGGCATGTATAGGAAAGTGGAAAGCGTTTCCTTGTAGTATATCTCATGCAACATTCAGAGATGGCAAAAAAATGTTGGTAACTTAATAGCAGTATTTGGCTATATCGCTCACTGGCAGTGTCAAGACAATTTTTTAGGAGTCCTTATACAGAGAAGCAGCATTTCAACAAATATAAAAAAAAAAATATTCCTGCACTGCCTAAAATGAATAGGTAGTATATAAAAATGCATAACAAGTGCATGCCTACAGTACTGATCACAGAAACAATCCAGCATTCAAATGAATCTATTTTCGTAGAGTAGAGTGGGATGGAGAGGAGTGGAGTAGAATATAGTGGGGTGGAGTGGAATAGAGTAGAGTAGAGTAGAGTAGAATAGAGTTGGCTGGAGTGGAGTTGAGTAGAATAGAGTGAGGTAGAGTGGAGTAGAGTAGAGTAGAGTAGAATAGAGTGAGGTGAAGTGGAGTAGAGTAGAATAGAGTGAGGTGGAGTGGAGTAGAGTAGAGTGGGGTGGAGTGTAGTGGAGTAGAGTAGAGTAGAATGGAGTGGAGTAGAGTAGAATGGATTGGAGTAGAGTAGAATGGAGTGGAGTGGAGTAGAGTAGAGTAGAATAGAGTGGGGTGGAGTGGAGTGAAGTGGAGTGGAGTAGAATAGAGTAGGGTAGAATGGAGTGGGGTGGAGTGGAGTAGAGTAGAGAAGAGTATAATGGAGTGGAGTGGGGTGGAGTGGAGTAGAATAGAATGGAGTGGGATAGAGTGGGGTGAAGTAGAGTAGAGCAGAATGGAGTGGAGTAGAGTAGAGCAGAGTGGAGTAAAGTAGAATAGAGTGGGGTGGAGTGGAGTAGAGTAGAATGGAGTGGAGTAGAGTAGAATGGAGTGGAGTGGAGTAGAGTAGAGTAAAATGGAGTGGAGTGGAGTAGAGTAGAATGGAGTGGGGTGCAGTGGAGTGGAGTAGAGTAGAAAAGAATAGAGTGGGGTGGAGTGGAGTAGAGTAGAGTAGAGTAGAGTAGAATGGAGTGGGGTAGAGTAGAGTGGAGTAAAGCAGAGTAGAGTAGAAATGGGCAAACTGATCTACCAAGATTTGACCCAAATTGTAAGCTCTAAGGAGGAGGGCCCTCTGATTCCTACTGTATTAAACTGTATTGTATTTGTACTGTCTGCCCTCATGTTGTAAAGCGCTGCATAAATGTTTACTGCTATATAAATTCTGTATAATAATAATAAATTGAGGTGACTTGTGGAGTAATTTTACAGAGAAGCAGCATTTCAACAAGTATAAAACAAAATATTCCTGCACTGCCTGCAATGAATAGGTAGTATATAAAAAATGTATAACATGCCTACAGTACTGATCACAGAAACAATCCAGCATTCCAATGAATCTATTTTTGTAGAGTGGGATATAGAGGAGTGGAGTAGAGTAGAGTAGAGTAGAATGGAGTGGAGTAGAGTAGAATGGAGTGGAGTAGATAGAATGGAGTGGAGTAGATAGAATGGAGTGGGGTTGAATAAAGTGGAGTAGAGTAGAGAAGAATAGAGTGGGGTGGAGTGGAGTGGAGTAGAATGGAGTGGGGTAAAGTAGAGTGGAGTAATAATACATAATTGCATAATAATAATACATTGAGGTGAATTGTGGATAGCAGATACTGTATTTGCGGATTATAGCGTGTATCTGCTTTTTGATCCACATCTTTTCTTTTTTATTTCATCTTTAAATAAGACAGCCTTGCTCTCCTTAGAGATACCAACATGCAGGCTCCTTGCCATATTAACAGCAAACCTATTGGCACTATTAGGATATTTTTTGAGTGCTCACAAAAACTGATGATGGTAACGAGACTTTAATGCATAACCAAAACTCAAAGGGGTTGATTTACTAAAGACAAATAGACTTGTGTGCACTTTGCAAAGGGCAGTTGCACTCTGCAAGCACAGTTGCTCCAGAGCTTAGTATAGGAGGTAAAGCTTTATTTTGTAAACAGTACCCAATCACATGCAAGGAAAATGAAAAAAAAAAAAATGCATTTTTGCTTGTACGTGATTGGATGATGGAAGTCAGCAGAGCTTCTGCTCATTTACTAAGCTCTGGAGCAAACATGCACAATCTATTTGCTTTTAGTAAGTCGACCCCAAAATGTGGTGAAAAAAATGGGCAGGGGGTATTTATATGCAATTTGCCCCCACCTCCCACTCCCACCCAATAGAGGACCTCTCTGGTGAACTAGTAAAGGGGAGCACTGGACATTTACCCGTTTAGCCTACATAAGTGAGAGTAACAAAGAAATCTTGTAGCACTAATTTTTATTTAAGGTTTCTTTATACCCCTGGCTTTTTCACACTGTATTCTTAAAGACTTAAAATAACCCTTACTTTTTCCTTGCCCTGTTTAAACTCATCTTCTACATTTAAAAAAATGCCAATGTGAGAATACTACATCTTTATTGTGAGGCGCCCAGCCCCAGAATGACTCTCTCTAATCTCATAGAGATTAATTTTGGTAACTGAGGCATAATGAATGATGTAATTAAAAAGCAATTTCAGGTAAACAAGTGAGACCAATAAGCTACTAATGCTATCCAGAAAACATTGCAGCTGTGATAAAACAAGAAGTTCACTCAATTTACTGTAATCTGAGTTCTATGAAATCCACTCTAGCCAGAATCTAGACAGTGGGGTTGATTTACTAAAACTGGAAAGTACAAAACCTGGTTCAGTTCTGCATAGAAACCAATCAGCTTCCAGATTTTATTGTCAAAGCTTAATTGAACAAGCTTAAGTTAGAAGCTGATTGGCTACCTTGCACAACTGAACCTTTGCACTCTCCAGTTTTAGTAAATCCCCCCTATTATGTCACAGTCTCATATTCGTCATATTTGGGAATAGCTCTCAAGCAACATCAGTAATTGATCTCAGATCATCATTATTTTTTAGTTTTGACTGGATTAAGCTTTTCACCAATGTCTGCATATCAGCCGAAGCTTGCAGATGTCCCATAATCCATTTATTATAATAAATTCCTATGGCATTCATTCTTTTTGGGGGAAGGGGGTATTATATGAGAAGGACCCCCTTTAGCACAAAGTATGAAGGTAAAGTACACAACCTTGTCATGGCCAAAGTCATGCAGACTGAAAAGGATTATTACACCAAAAATGATTGGTTAAACCCACAAATACTTTTTTTCAACACTGGTTTTAATTTAATGGCTGGATGAACATTTTAGCATAGTATACCAGTTTTGATAAGTAAATAGTGCATTTTTATATAGGACTAGTAGATTAAAAGAGGGGCAAATGAGGAGGAAAGAGGGACAGAGGGATTTGGTTCCAAGAGAGAGACAGTCTCTTTAGATTGGGGACAGTTGGGAACTATAGGATATGTAAGTTCTTCAGCCCTTGTGAGATCTGGCTTACATCCTTACATATTTCCATTCTTTCTAAGTTCCCATGTAAAGTGAAAGGAAACTCAGACTCCTGGTACAGAAACTGGAAGTGCCAGGGCTGGAAAGCAGAGTGCCAGCATTTGGCATGAAACATTTTGTGCACCAGTGCACAAACAAGGTCCATAAAGACATACGTGAGTTTGGGGTGGTGGAACTTCACTGGCCTGACCTCTACCCAACAGAACACCTTTAGGATGAATTAGAGCAGAGACTGCGAGCCAGGCCTTCTCAACCAACATCAGTGCCTGACCTCACAAATGCGCTTCAAACATTCCCACAGACACTCCTAAACCTTGTGGACAGCCTTCCCAGAAGAGTTGAAGCTGTTATAGCAGCAAAGGGTGGGCCAATACAATATTGAACCCTATGGACTAAGACTGGGATGCCATTAAAAATCATGTGTGTTTAAAGGCAGGCGTCCCAATACTTTTGATAATATTGTGTATGTCAAAGCATAAAAATGAATCTCAAAGAGAACATCCTTATGATTTATTTAAATCTTTAGTAATAAAGTGGTTGTAGCTGGATTCTGTATATAAAATACATTATTTTGCTTGTGTTTAGTTATTTATTTATTTTTTTCGGTTTGAATGGGTAAGCCATTATAGGTTACAGAAGAATGTTTTGGTAGAATGAGTAAACCTCTTTTTATTAATATAACATTTGCCTATAAGAGAGGAATTGTTGCCAATATGTATAGGACAGAAGTATGACAACAAAAGCTAGGCTTTTTTCCTCCAAAAAGTTGGCCATTATATTTACAGCCGCATCTGCAATGTTTCATTGTTATTGTTATTCACTTAAATTATATACTATAAAATATCTTGATAGACAAGACTGTAAAATTACTCTCACAAAGTAATTGCTATCAGGCATTTTAGACAGATTCAGCCAAAGATAAACAAGATGTACCGCTACGTCTCCTGAATAACGGAGGGGTAAATGGTTCCCCAGGCCAGAAAACTGTTTCAAAGAGTACTTTTTGTAAGAATGAAATTAAAAGTTGAAAATTCACTTCAACCGTGTAAGTTCTTCTGTATGTTTACTGGAGAGCATTGCAAACCAAACCTTAGCAAACCTCAACCTGTCAAAATGAGAAGGTTTATTCAACAGCATAGTGGGAAAAATTATAATCTGCTAAATGCGTTATTTCTGCCAACCAATCAGATTTCGCTTTATTAGAGCTGTGGATACGTGAAAGAATGTATACTGTCTTCTGCATGTTTGCGTAGTTTAGACTCAAGCACTTTTACTTGTACAGTTCCTAGAGTACATAGAAGGATGGCTGATATATAACACCTTATCAAATAATAAAATATGTTACATGATTTAGTTGCACTGTTAACAGAAAAATGTTGCTTGTCCACAGCACCCAAGGATAAGCCTTGGTAAATGCGCCAGTGCTAGTCCAAAACTCTAATTTGTTTCTCTATACCAGCATTTCTCAATCTTTTTCAGTTGAGGTACCCTTTAAAATTATAGACAATCTCAAGGCCAAGGGCCGGCCCGTGCATTGTGGGCGCACGGATGCCACCCCCTCAACACCTCCGCCGCCCTCCCTATCCATGCGCCCGGCCTCTTTCAGGACGCTGGGCGCATGAATTCCTATGGCGAGGATGGAGGGGGTTGTTTTTTTGAAGCACCTGATTAGAGCCAGAGGCTCTAATAGGCTTCAAAATAGGGTGAGTTCAGGTTGCAGGTATTGCCTCTGGGACCCACCCAGGTGTGTTGTAACAGCGAATGAAATTCGCTGTTGCAACACTGATCGTCCTCCTGGCCAATCAGGAAGCGGGTCTGATACCCGTCACCCGATTGGCTAAAAGGACAGGCAATCCTATTGGATGTCTATAGGAGGAGGGGGGGAGATGCATAGGCAGAAGCCACCATAATCTCAGAAGAGAAGAGGACACAGGAGCCGCAGCCTGATCCCTGCTCGATGTGCCCGCCGATCCCCACCCAAAGGGCCCGCCAATGCCTACTGCAGAAGGGGTAAGTGCCGGTGGACTGGAGGACAGCGCGGGGGGGAGGGTTGTGGGGTTTTGAGGTGCTGCGGGGGAGTGGTTGTTTGCCATCCCACCAAAAACTAAAAATTACCAGCTGCCACCGCTCAAGGCACCCCATTCTAAAATGTAGAAGACTATTCTAATAGCTTTACACAATTCAGCAACATCCACATGAAGGACACCCAACATTAGAGGTGATCATAGGCGTGCGTACATAGGGTGGCAGGTGTACCTGGGCACACCCAATCACGCTTTACTGTGTAGATTCTGCCTGCTGCCTGGCTGCATAGAAAGGGACGTGGGAATCTCTGCCCTCAGTTCCTTTCTCTGTCTCAAAAGTGAGACATCATGGGTCTGTTTAGACACCTGATATTTCACCAAAGCCCCCCAGCAGGGCTCCTACATAAAATTGTAAAAAAAAATAATAAAATATAATATTGTAAAAAATAGTAAAAAAACTAAATTGTAAAAAAATCTATAAAATGAAATAAAAATAAACTACTGGTGAATAAACTACTCATGTTTGTTTGCACTTGGTGGTGCACACCCTAATGCAATAGGCTGTGCACACCTATGGAGGTGATTTATTCTTCCATAGCGAATACACTTTTGCAAACTGGTACTGACTAGTATTCCAATGTTTCTCTTCTCCCTCAATTTCTCTCCATCAATCAGCTAATGTCACCCCAGTGCTAAGGGCGAGGGGCACAAGAGGGTCAAACAAGGATGCTGTGGAGGCAACAGACATCCTCCTTATTAACTGATGTCATTGCTTGTTAGGATGCCAGTGTCTAGAAAGGCTTTGTGTAACTAAAAGGCAGGCTTCATTCACCTGCTGGCTTGTATACAATTTTTTACCAATTTTTAAGCAATTTGCCAAGGCATTCTTGAAGAAACCTTAAGGTACCCCAGGGTGCTTGGACATCCAGGTTGAAAAAGGCTACTCTATGCAACGAATCCCCAACTAGTGGCCTGTGAGCCACATGTAACACGCCACTCCCTCTACTCTTGCTCATAACTATATTTGACTTGATATACAGGGTGGGCCATTTATATGGATACACCTTAATAAAATGGGAATGGTTGGTGATATTAACTTCCTGTTTGTGGCACATTAGTATATGTGAGGGGGGAAACTTTTCAAGATGGGTGGTGACCATGGCAGCCATTTTGAAGTCGGCCATTTCGAACCCAACTTTTGTTTTTTCAATAGGAAGAGGGTCATGTGACACATCAAACTTATTGGGAATTTCACAAGAAAGTGCACCACCACATTATGGGTGTCAGGTCCGAGCATTCCTAGATGAACAGTTTCCTGGAAAGTGGATTGGTCATCGTGGGCCAGTTGAATGGCCCCCAAGGTCTCCCGATCTGACCCCCTTAGACTTTTATCTTTGGGGTCATCTGAAGGCAATTGTCTATGCTGTGAAGATACGAGATGTGCAGCACCTGAAACTACGAATACTGGAAGCTTGTGCTAGCATTTCTCCTGCGGTGTTGCTATCTGTGTGTGAAGAGTGGGAGAAGAGGGTTGCATTGACAATCCAACACAATGGGCAGCACATTGAACACATTTTATAAGTGGTCAGAAACTTGTAAATAACTCATGAAAGAATAAAGTTACGTTAAAACCAAGCACACCATTGTTTTTCTTGTGAAATCCCCAATGAGTTTGATGTGTCACATGACCCTCTTGCTATTGAAAAAACAAAAGTTGGATTCAAAACTTCAAAATGGCCGCCATGGTCACCACCCATCTTGAAAAGTTTCCCCCCTCACATATACTAATGTGCCACAAACAGGAAGTTAATATCACCAACCATTCCCATTTTATTAAGGTGTATCCATATAAATGGCCCACCCTGTACATCTCCTGTAATCCCCTTTACAGTAGAATTGGTAAGGAAGGGCACCACTAAGGGTTAATCAAGTTTGCTGCATCTGCAGAAATGAAACACACTAAGAGAAAGAGAGAGCAGGGAGATGAGCTTAGCAGTCGTTTACTTCTCTTTCACTATCCAATGAAATGCTGCAAGCAGGGAGCTGACCTAGCTGCATTGTTTAGTAATAAAGTGGTTGTAGCTCCATTCTTTATATAAAATATATTATTTCAAACTTAAGGTTTACCACTTCAGCCCCGAAAGATTTACCCCCCCCCCCCTTCAAGACCAGGCCATTATAACTGACAATTGCGTGTTCATGCAACACTATACCCAAATAATATTGACATCCTTTATTTCCCACAAATAGAGCTTTCTTTTGGTGGTATTTGATCACCTCTGCGGTTTTTATTTTTTGCGCTATAAACAAAAAAAGAGCGACAATTTTGAAAAAAAAGAAACAAAAGCATTTTTTACTTACTACTATAAAACATATCCAATAAAACATGTAAAAATCAAATTTTTTCATCAATTTAGGCCAATATGTATTCTGCTACGTTTTTGATAAAAAAAAAAAAAATCACACTAAGTGCATATTGATTGGTTTGCACAAAAGTTATAGCGTCTACAAACTATGGGAAATATTTATGGATTTTATTTATATTTTTTACTTTTGTACTAGCAATAGCAGTGAATTGGACACTAACTGACACTTTGACACTTTTTAGGAACCAGTGACACTAATACCGTGATCAGTGCTAAAAATATGCACTGTGACTGTACTAATGGCACTGGTTGAGAAGGGGTTAGCATCAGGGGCAATCAAAGGGTTAACTGTGTTCCTAGCCAGTGTTTTTGTAGTGTGGGAGGTGCCTATACTAGGGGAAGACATAGATTTTTATCCCTGCTTTGCAGGAACACAGGATCCATGCCTTCCCTACTGACAGAACGACAGTGTGCCTTGTTTACATAGGCAGACTGCCATTGTGCCTCAGTACTGAATGATCAGCGGGTGCCGGTGGACATCAAGTCCACTGTACCTGCTGATCGGCACGCATTCGTGCTCGCTACCCAAAAGTGCAGGATTGTGTATATATACGTGATCCTGCGGTCGACAGATGGTTAAGAAATGCAATCTGTTGCAGTTGAGGGATTTTCAAGTAATTGCTCATACATTCGTTAATCTCTTTGAACAACTCTGTTCTTGTCGGTGTCCTGGTATACAGTAATGGCAAACTGGAATTTACCATTTTATTTCCACAATAGGATGGAAATTGGTTCTGTCTTTTTCCAGCGCATAGCTATAGCTCTTTTTTAGCATAAAAGTGCAACAGTCCTAGGAGTGTCCTTTTAGCAATGGAGGAAGCCATGTCCTCTACTAGACCCAACTTCTCAGCAGTTTTTTGCATAATAAATGTGGCTCAGATATTGAAACAGTTTGGGGTTCTCTGTTTTACAAGGTGGCAACAAAATGCTGTGGTTCAGGTTCTATGTTACTGGACTCTAAGGGCTTGTTTACACTTTGCTGCAAAACAGGGCGTCAGACAGGCGTTGTTAAAGCTCCCTTAACGCCAGTCAAAGCTCCTGTCACTAAATAAAATGGTTAGCATACAGTCCTGTTTACACCTTGCGTTGGCTTGGCTGGGCTTCAGCTTTGTGTCAAAAATTATACCCCATGTAGCTTTAGCCATGCTTCAAAGCCTCTCCAACGCCTCCATAGAAGTCTATGACAAAGCCGTTTGAAGCACCTGCGGCTTTTCAGAGGCTTTAACCACTTCCTTACTGGGCACTTAAACTCCGCTCCTGCCCGGACCAATTTTCAGTTTTCAGCGCTGTCGCTCTTTGAATGACAATTGCGCGGTCGTGCGACGTTGTACCCAAACAAAATTGGCGTCCTTTTTTTCCCACAAATAGAGCTTTCTTTTGGTGGTATTTGATCGCCTCTGCGTCATTTCTGATCGTCGCTATAAACAAAAAAAGAGCGACAATTTTGAAAAAAAAAACAATATTTTTTACTTTTTGCTATAATAAGTATCCAAAAATAAAAAATAAAAAAACAAATTTATTCATCAATTTTGGCCGATATATATTCTTCTACATATTTTTGGTTAAAAAAATCACAATCTGCGTTTACTGATTGGGTTGCGCAAAAGTTATAGCGACTACAAACTATGGGAATTGATTTATGGCGTTTTTGTTATTTTTTTTTTTTTTTACTGATAATGGCGGCGATCTGCGATTTTTATCGGGACTGCGATATTGGGGCGGACATGTTTTTGACACTTTTTTGGGACCAATGACATTTATACAGCGATCAGAAATGTAAATATCCACTGATTACTGTATAAATGTCATTGGCAGTGAAGGGGTTAACCTGCAGGGGGCAGTGAAGGGGTTAACAATGTTCCCTGGGTGTGTTCTAACTGTGGGGGGTGGGGTTGGCAGGGACATGACAGATCTAACTGATCCCAGTGACAGGGATCAGTAGATCTGTCATGCCCCCCCCTCCCAGAACAGGGAACCGCCGTGTTTACATTGGCGGTTCCCCGTTCCGGCTCTCTGGAGGGAGATCGCGGGTCTCCGGTGGACATCGGGTCCGCCCGACCCGCAGGCACGCTCCCGCAGCGTGCGGCGGCACGTGCACGCGCCGCTCGCACCCGCGGGAGCGCGCCCAGCACAAGCCAAATGGGAGGACGTCTATTGACGTCCTCCCGGCATTTTAGAGCCGCGCTGTAGCCGTCATTCGGCTATAGCGCGGATAGGAGGTGGTTAATTCAGCTTTAGCTTCGTTTTGTTTTGGAGAAATTGCAGGTGTGAGATATCAACAAACACACAGGGCATCGGCCAAGCTTCAACAAAGCTTCAACAAGGCTTTAAAAGTGCATCGTTGAAGCCTTGTTGGAGCCTCACTACAGCCTGTTCAAAGCACCGCTGAAGACTCAAAAACACACTATAAAAGCTTGCTGAAGCTGTATGGGCCTTATTGAGTGTTGAAGCCGAAGCAAGTGTAAAGTAGCCCTTACTTCTATTGCATACACAATCCTGATATAGTTGTAGGTTGGTAGCAAGTAGAGTACAGCGTATCTTGTCTCTTCTGGGAGGGTATTGGAAATAGTTTTTTTTTGATGAAAGGCACATCCCTAACCTAAGGTGCCATATTCAGGTTTTTGTAAAAAGGATTCCTATGAAAAAGTGCTTATGAGTAGTGTTGAGCGAACCCGGACTGTAACGTTCGGGTCCGTACCGAACTTTCGGGTGTCCGTGGCACGGACCCGGACATTTCAAAAATCGTTCGGGTTCGGTCCGGGGTTCTGCTATTTTACTCCACGTGTTGAGAAGCTGCAGGGCAGCCAATCAACAAGCGTTTCACTGGTTTGCCCTTAGAAGCCATCACAGCCATGCCTACTAATGGCATGGCTGTGATTGGCCAGTGCATCATGTGACCCAGCCTCTTTATAAGCTGGAGTCACAGTGCTGCAGTCACATGCTCCTTGGGTTAGTGTAGGGAAAGGAAGCTGAAAGCGTGAGGGAGAGATTTGAGACATTTTAAGACCTGATCCTGCATCCTGAGATAGATTACTTTACTACTGCTGTCTGTGCTGTTGCTCTGAGGACAGATAGCAGAAATTAGAGATTTCAC
>BLSH010134394.1:1551275-1583962 GCA_018402905.1 Glandirana rugosa
AGTGGTGTACGATCGATCCGGACCTTTCACAACACGTCCTCTCTCTTTCCTCTCTATTGACGTTCGTTCAAACACGACCTCCTCCTTTCAGTACATATATGTCCTAACATATATCACACCAGGACAATTTCTTGACAAATTATACGACCCGTAGGGTATTTATGGGATATGGGGTAGGTTCAATTTGGGGGATTATTTTTTTTTGTGTTCATGTTCGGACAAGAAGGACTGAGGTCTACACACCTTTTCTCACTAACTCCCGTCACACTATCCACTTCGTGTTGAAGGTCGTTGGGGATGCCTTCGTACTGATGTATACTATTATTATGTCGGTGGAAGATCGTCCGTGCGATCGTTCGGGTTCCGTCCGGACCCGGACCCGGACTTTGTCCCGAAGTTCGGACGGACCAGCAGAACCCGAACTTCCAGGTGTTCGCTCAACTCTACTTATGAGTGTCCATTTTATGGTCCTGATTATGGTATTGAAGAATGTTCAGTAAAAGTGATGCTATAAATAAAAATCTATTCAAGCATAAATTAATCTTAAATCTTAATTCAAAAAGTCCCATCTTTTATTCCCAGCCTCCTCCAAATCTACAAATTCTTTATTTTTTGCTGTTGTGATTTGAATTCCTGCTAGAAGGTGGCTGTATTATTATCATATGTAGTCATGCTTCCGTAGGGGTTGCTGGAAGTTGTGCTTCACCTATCACACTGCCCTCAATCACTCTTTTCCACACATCTGGAGTCAGGAAGAACAGGCTTGTACTTGTGTTTTTTTTTATTAGGGGGTTTAACTTGGATGGGGTATAGGGTATTTATGGGATGCCCAGCATATTAAACAGTTCTTTAACAGGACCACACTATATACAATCCTGTATATACATGACTTTCCTCCTCCAGCACAAACTTGCTTGCAGTTATCTCTCCTTTCTCTCTCCTGCACAACACTTTCCAGGCCTAGCTAGCATGTGGTGAGACCTGCCTTTTACCTGCCCATTACAGGCAATGGGTCATGGACTCCTCAGGTGTAGCAAAAAGTACAAGTGTGCTAGCTAGCCGTGGCGGATTACTGCTCCCAGTCAGTCCCTTCTTCAGGCCCTGCCAGCCCTCCTGGCTGCAGCGACCCAACACCACTGCCCGGTGACACCACAGTCCCAACTGGCTCTTGCACCCTTCTCAGACTGTCTCTCTCTCTCTCCCCACTCTGCTCTGGTGTGCCTCTTCCAGCTTCCCTGGATGTGTGTCACTCACCGACACCTGGTGGATCCCTCCTGGAGACTTGCCCGGCAGCACCACTCCATTGCTCTCTCTTGCTCCTTGGTCAGGACTCCCCATGGGATCTACTGAGGGGTCCCTTCCACTCCCGAGCCTCCAGGCCCAAGGTCATCCCCCCAGACTGGGGGCTCCCTCAAAGGCCTCCACTACTAGTGCTCCATCTTCCAGTTCTTCCACCCGAACTCTCCTCCCGGGCTGGGCTGACCCCAGGTATTTAAGGAGGCCTGCCCCCTGCCAATCCAGATTGGGGACCAGTCAGGGCTCCCCAAACACCCCAGGCAGCTCCACCTCTCTTCCCCACCCTTTCTTCTAGAACGTTCTAGAAGATAAGAGGAGGTAACAAAGAGGTGTCACTGCCTGTTAGTGACCAGCCCCTCCCTGAGCGACTCCCCTGCCCAGGATCAAAACAATCAGGCCTGAATTAAAGTCAGGCCTAACTAAATTTACCTCACCTACCAAAAATCCTAACACTCAACAACACCTAAAGGTAGAGGGTGCTATACACACCTCCCAACTTTCTGAGATGGGAATGAGGGACATCTCATTATGACATATGTCTCAAGTATGTAGGCAAAGTTCACAGCTCCTGTCACACTCCCCTTAAAGGAGAATTGTATAAACAAAGATTGGTTTAACCCACAAGAGCTCTTTTTTACCACTGCTATTGCTTTATATTGCCTTTTGGAATTTACAAATGCAGCAGTTTAGAAATTTGATGAAAGGTTTAGAGCTGGGAAACACGTTTTGATAGATAAAAAGGGCATTTTATATACAACTATATAGATCAGACCAAAATGAGGGACAAATGGGGAGGAAAGAGGGACTTTGTTCTAAATGAGGGTCAGTCCCTCGAAATCAGGGACAGCTGGGAGCTATGTTATTATTATTATTATACAGGATTTATATAGCAACAACAGTTTGCTCACATACAGGATTTATATAGCACCAACAGTTTGCTCAGTGTTTTACAAAATGAATGCTATGTTCATCATCTATGGTACCGCTGTATGTAGGAATGTAGTCATTCTCCCTTGCTCATTCTTGAGATGGTCTATGGCAGGGATATGCAATTAGCGGACCTCCAGATGTTGCAGAACTAAAAATCCCATGAGTCAAAGACTCTGACAGCCACAAGCATGACACCCAGAGGCAGAGCATGATGGGACTCGTAGTTTTGCAACAGCTGGAGGTCCGCTAATTGCTTATCCCTGGTCTATGGGATGTGTACTGCTTATAGAGCAGTGTACATGGCTACTGCAACTAACATGCGCGCTCATTCCAAACAAAGGTAAGTAAGGGAGAATAGTAGAGTTTTGGAGCCCATGAAGGACATTACAAGGAGAAAAAACACAGTAAAAAACAATTCAATGAAAAATAGATTACAGGGCAGATAAGAAGTGACTGTGTATCTATTATATTTGGAGAATAAGGATACCTTTTAGTGTCACTTTAAGCAAAAGCCACTGACACTAGTAGATTATAGACTGCAGAACTCAATGAACCACCTTGTTAAATATATTAACAGACAACAAGTGTATTTTTATAGATGAACATGGAAACTTCTAAACCTTATAAAACAGACCAAACAGCTTTAAAAAAAAAAAAAGAGTTATAAACCTGATATACAACTTATGAACCATGATTTGTGCTTTGAAGCATTAAGTCACAAAGCCAGTGCACAAATCTTTTCCGGGCATGCAAATAATTCTTTGCCGTAAATACATTCCAATAATCTCTGAAGTATGCTATTGGCATTGCGTAAAAGTAAATTACGGTCTATCAATAGTAATTACAAAACACTCAATACTTTAATCTAGATTGAACCACTCCTACAGTTTGAAATTAGGGAGCAATTTGTCAAAGTTTTCGGCTACTATATCTTTGTTATAACTGATAGCAGTCATTTTAGGAAGGGAAGGGTGATTACTGAAGCTCCTCTAGTTGATAGTCTAACAAGTCTTAAAAAAAAAATTATTTAAGAAAAGGAATTTCTATGAAACACAAGGGCTCGTTCACACATAGTGCAGTTACTAGCATTTTTCTGCTCTGGATGAACGCCAGTCACCTATAGGGCACATAGAATAAGAGTAGATTTCCATATGCCCCGTTTGCACTGCAATGCAGCCCGAAGGTGTGGTGCAGTAAGCTGTGGTAAAGTGCAGACATGGTGCAAGTTACACAGGTGGGTACTGACTGTGCAGCAGTGTAATGCACGGTGCTGCTGTGTGGAGAAATTAATGTTCCAAAAAGTTGTGTAATGTGATGAAACGGGCATCACACCTCCCTCCTAACTGCCAAGCTCCAGAAGAGAATGAGAAAGTCCATGCCACATCCACTGGCTCCAGATTGGATGAGGAGGGAATTGGGGACCACCTATTCAACTCTTTTCACAGAGAGAAATTGTTTGACCTGCGTTGACCCCATATTCCCCATTACTGACCTCAGGGGACTCTATTTCTGCATTTCCTCCCCTTTCTTGATGTATGGATTCCCAGACCTGTTGTTGGCTCTCATCTGCTGGGGGCCTCCAACCTGAGACTGATAAGGTACAGCTCATAAAACTGTGCTCTGTGTTGTTGGTGCTATGTGTGTTTCAGTGTTCTGTATCAGTAATCAGTAAACAAAATTATTCTCAATATGTGTTATGTGTATTACAGGGTGCGGGGTGCGACTATGTAGAGCAGGGGTAGGCAACCAGTAACCCTCCAGCTGTTGTGGAACTACATTTCCCATGAGGTATTGCAAGGCTGGGAGTTACAATTACTCCCAAAGGCATGATGGGACTGCAACAGCTGGAGGACCCCAGGTTGCCTACTCCTAATGTAGAGAGAGCAATATGTGTGTGTGTGTATATATATATATATAGACAGGTAGTCAGGTTGGCTGGGTTCCTGGGGGATAGATATGGGGGAAGATAATGGAGTTCAAACTACTGAGAGCATCCATGGCATGGGTGTCACTAGCAAACAAGAACCAAACCTCCTGTGCTCAGGTCTAATGTCCCAAAGGGAGATGTAATAAAGGTGAATATTGCTGATAGATTGCTGTGAGTATTCCTCCACACACAAAAGTTCTTGCAGCCCCACTCAGGACCATGGGCATCCAAAAGCGCTAAAAAATGATAAAACAAGAGAAGGGCGCACCGACAAAGTGTAGTACCATTAAAATATTTATTAAAAGTGAATTAAAATAGGTATATACTCACAAACATAAAAGGTATAAAAGCATGCCAAAGTCATAAAACAAACAGAAGGCCTTCCACTACTGGGAAGCTGCAACTCTGCAAGGAGACCAGATAGTGTCCATAGTGGCCAGGCTAACGTGTTTCCAGGGTGAACCCTCTTCTTCAGAGACTGCCACTAGCACCAGCCACACTTATTTTGCCTGGTGACCTAAATAACATACCCCTGATCCCTGCACTATGTATGTTACTCACACCTCACCCTTGCACTTTGTACGCAACATATTCCTGACACCTGCATTCTGTACTTTGCATACTCTTGACCCATTCACTCTGTACATTACATACTCCTTAACCCTTCCTTCTGTATATTACATAATTCTTACCCCTGCACTCTGTACATAACATACTTCTGACTCCTGCACTCTGTATGTTACATACTCCTGACCCCCATTATTTTTTACATTACATACTCCTGACTCCTGCACTCTGTACATTACATACTCCTCACCCCTGCACTCTGTACATGCAATACTCCTGACTCCTGCACTCTGTACATGACATATCCCTGACTCATGCACTCTGTACATTATATACTTTTCACCCCTGCACTCTGTACATTGCATACTCCTGACTCCTGCACTCTGTACATGACATACCCCTGACTCCTGCTCTCTGTACATGCAATACCCCTGACTCCTGCACTCTGTGCATTACATATCCCTGACTCCTGCACTCTGTACATTACATACTCCTGACTCCTGTATTCTGTACATTACATACGCATACCTCCCAACTTGAGATGGGAAAGAGGGACACACATTTGCAAAGTATGTAGGCATAGGACACACTGCCTGCCACACCCCCTTTAAGGAGTTTTCTACAAAGAAAAATGATTAGTTAAACCTACAAGTGCTTTTCTTTACCACTATGATTCTTTTATATTTGCTTTTGAAATTTACAAATGCAGCAATTTAGAATTTGGATGAAAGGTTTAGCACTGGGAAGCATGTTTTGAAAGATAAATAGTGCATTCTATATACATCGATATAGATCAGACAAAAATGAGGGACACATGAGGAGGAAAGAGGGGCAGAGGGACTTTGTTCCAAATCAGGGACAGTCCCTGGAAATCAGTGACAGTTGGGAGCTATGCATATTTCTAAACCATTCACTCTGTACATTACATACTCCTTACCCCTGCAATCTGTACGTTATATACTCCTGGCACCTGCACTCTCTAAGTTATATACAAAACCCATGTATTCTGTACATTGTTTTTTTTTCTAAGTTCCACTCACAGCCAGTTTGGACATTTTGGACAGTTGTCAGTTACTCTTCCCAATTTGTGCAGAATTATTAAGTGCTCAAGGGCCATCATCCTCCTACTTCAAATGACCATACAGTAATAGGTTAAGCAAAGCTAAAAATCACCTAGGAAAATAGCGTCTTCATAAATCGGTTCATATTCCCCCTTGGCCAACTTTATCTTCCTTAACTTTATATATTATATACAGTATGCATGCCTGTTGCCATTTACAGTAGTACACAAGTTCTTTGAATTACTTTCAGTATTTATTGAGAATATCTGTAAAGATACGGTTTCACTAAACAGTCAACAATTATTGTAAAAGTTGAAAAAGTCCGAAGTCCTTCGCAGTTTGCCTACAAGAGCTGTTTTAAGATGAAACTTTGTATTCTTATGAATTATTTTAAAACTTACAGGTGTCGAAGTATATTAAGATATTATTGTCGTCAAAGGGAAAGTTTTGTCTGAAAGAAAACTTCCAAAATAAACTTAATAGAGGAGCACTGAAAAAAACACTAAATAAAATAAAGCCCTAACAGTTCAATTATTCAGAACTACAATGCTGGTCCTCATGACACATCACAGGAAGCACCCTTGTGGCTGACTGAGGATAAAATCAAGAATAGGCTTGAAAAACTGAACACCAATAAATCACCGGGCCCAGATGGCTTACACCCAAGGGTCCTTAAGGAACTTAGCCAAGTTATTGCCAGACCTTTGTACCAAATCTTTAAGAGCAGTTTTCTAACTGGTATGATACCAGCTGACTGGAGGAAAGCCAATGTAGTACCAATATATAAATAAGGACCAAGATATATCCCTGGGAACTACAGACTAGTTAGCTTAACATCAATAATTTGCAAGCTCTTGTAGGGAATAATAAGGGATTATATACATGATTATTGTAACGAGAACGGTATCATTAGCGGTAATCAACATGGTTTCATGAAGAATCGTTCTTGCCAAACCAATCTATTAACCTTCTATGAGGAGGTGAGCTGCCACCTAGATAAAGGAAGGCCTGTAGACGTGGTGTACCTGGATTTTGCAAAAGCATTTGATACAGTTCCCCATAAACCTTTACTATACAAACTAAGATCCCTCAAAATGGATCAAAGGGTGAGCACCTGGATTGAAAACTGGCTGCAGGGGAGAGTCCAGAGGGTGGTGATAAATGGGGAATACTCAGAATGGTCTGGTGTAGAAAGTGGGGTTCCCCAAGGTTCTGTCCAGGGACCAATCCTATTCAATTTATTCATAAATGATTTGGAGGATGGGGTGAAGAGCTCAATCTCAATATTTGCGGATGATACCAAGCTAAGCAGGGCAATAAATTCTCCACAGGATGTGCAATAAATTAATGGGGTGAGCAGACAAGTGGCAAATGAGATTTAACGTAGAAAAATGTAAGATAATGCATTTGGGTACCAAGAACATGAACGCAAACTACTCACTAGGGGGAGAGCCTCTGGGGGAATCTAGGATGGAAAAAGACCTAGGGGTCCTAGTAGAAAACAGGCTCAGCAGTGGCATGCAATGCCAAGCTGCTGCAAGCAAAGCTAACAACGTGTTGGCATGCATCAAGAAAGGGATTAACTTCAGGGATAAATCAATAATTTTCCCACTATACAAGTCCCTGGTGAGGCCGCACCTGGAGTATGCCTTCCAGTTCTGGGCAACAGTCCTCAGGAAGGATGTCCTGGTATTGGAAAGGGTTCAGAGAAGGGCCACAAAGCTAATTAAGGGATTGGAGGACCTCAGTTATGAGGAAAGATTACAAGCACTGAACTTATTCTCTCTGGTGAAGAGACGCTTGAGAGGGGATATGATTTCAATGTACAAATACTGTACTGGTGACCCCACTATAGGGACAAAACTATTCACAAAGACACGTGGCCATTCACTAAGAATAGAAGAAAGGCGGTTTAACCTTAAAATGCGTAGAGGTTTCTTTACGGTAAGAGCAGTGAGGATGTGGAATTCTCTTCCACAAGCAGTAGTTTCAGCTGGGGGTATAGATAAATTAAAAAAACTACTAGATGCCTACCTAAGGGACCACAGCATTGAGGGATATACAATGTAATACTGACATAAAAGCAAACACATAGGTTGGACTTGATGGACTTGTGTCTTTTTTCAACCTCGCTGACTATGTAACCATGCAACTATGTAACAAAGATATATAAAATAATAAGAATTGCTTGGCTTTATTTAAAATCCACACAAGAGTTTAAATATTATGACTGCACACCTGTTTCTGCATATAATATGTATAAAACTGGGAAAAATTAAATAATAGAGGGTTTGTTTATTAACCAATCAGAATCCAGCTGTGCTTTAGGAACAGGCCAGTAAAGCCAGTAGCTAATGGGTTTTCGGTGGACATCTATGATGTCTATTGGTCCCCATTCACAGTTGAGCATTTGTCAGCTCATTTCCTTATGCATGACTACACCTGATTCCGTTCAACATGCAAAATCCCATCCAATTGGCCTTGTGTAACCTGAGTTTCCCTACATGGTACCTTAAAGCAGAAATTCACATTGAATATTTTTAATCCTTACACTGCTAGAAGTAGTAAATAAATAGGAAAGTATATAATATTTACTTGTTTTAGGCTGGGTTCACACTATTGAGAATTGTATGAGGAGTCAATAGAGCCGGTTCACGCATCTCCATAGTGGCTCTGGTGCAAATTGCACAGGGGTCCCGTGCATCTTCTGGTCCATTTCAGGTCCGCATTCAGCCAGAAATTTGGGCTGAAATCGGACTACATGTTATACTAGCAGAGGGGCTGGCAGTGCTTGTGTGCAGTAATGTGTGCCCTGCTCATAATGGTGCTACAGTACAGACTAGCTGACAGGCAGGGAGGGGAGGGGGGAGGAGGACACAGGAGACAGAGGAGAACAGAGAGGACTACGCATGACGGAGACACATAAACTGACCACAGTGTCAGGGCTCAGCAGCCATTATTAACCGTGATTAGTTTACAGGGAGGAGGGCAGAAACTGGCAGGATCCACCAGGTATTTCAGGTGATACGGGGGGCCAAATTACACAGCACAAGCACTGTACTGTTATTTATGCTTTTTTAGGTTAACAAATGCTTTAAGGTCCACACTATAGCAGTTTTACTGCTACAGGGGGGCATGTGTGCACCGGATCACGTATATATACGTAATCCAACCCACTAGGGTAG
The DNA here is from genome assembly GCA_018402905.1 of Glandirana rugosa. Taxonomy (NCBI): domain Eukaryota; kingdom Metazoa; phylum Chordata; class Amphibia; order Anura; family Ranidae; genus Glandirana; species Glandirana rugosa. Next base: position 1,560,242 of record BLSH010134394.1, read on the forward strand.
GGGGCGTGCTTGTGCGACGCCGGTGTCTCGCTTCTGCCGTGATTACACATAGCAGAAGCCAATTGGCGGGTGCGTGGTACCTGATGTCGCACCCTAGGTAGAGAGACAGAATGCCGATCTGCCTATGTAGACAAGGCAGATCGCTCTTCTGACAGGAGGGAAGTAATGGAATTTGTGTTTTCCGGCAAAGCAGGGAATAAATTCCATCTCTTCCCCTGGTAAAAGCACCATACACATTATAGTAAAACACTGGTTAGGCAGACGGTTAACTTCCCTGATATTAACTCCTTCCCAACCAGCGTCATTAGTGCAGTGACAGTGCATATTTTTAGCACTGATCACTGTATCAGTGTCACTTGTCCCCAAAAAGTGTCAAAAGTGCCAGTTTGTGTTTCTACATGACTAGGATATCCATTTCTGATCACCGTTTTTGACATTTTTTGGGATTGCAAAATGGACTTTAAATATTTGGAATACATATGATGTTTTGGTGTATGTACTTTATTATTGAACATTCATTTTTGCACTAAGCACATTTTTGTTCACTGTCTTGACACATAGTTTTTTCTTTTGCACTTTTCCAATAGCATTTGCGACTTATTTGACTGTCTCACAAAATAAGTTGTTTTTTTGCATAATAGTATTCATTATTTTATTTGAGACACATTGCTGATCATCTCATAGTATTGTTGGATTTAATTTATTCTACCCATGTCCAGTGAGGGACTAGGCTATAAGTAGTGAGGTCATTATCACCAGATTGTGGGATTTCAGATTTGCGCAACTTGCTTCTTTATTATTAGTGTCAGAATGTCCACCGCAATATCGCAGTCCCGCTATAAGTTGCTGATCACCGCCATTACTAGTAAAATAAATAAATACAAATATAAATGTAAAAAATATATCCTATAGTTTGTAGACGCTATAACTTTAGCGCAAACCAATCAATATGCGCTTACTGGGAATTTTTTTTTAACAAAAATGTGTAGCAGAATACATATTGGCCTAAATTGATAAAACAATTTGACTTTTTGGGTATTATTTGCAAAGTGAAATTTCATAAAATTCCTCAAGCTCTAGGGAAAATTCCCTTGCAAACTGAACTGCCTATTTGCCTTTAATAAACCAACCCCTTTATATCTAGGAGTCCACACAGTAGATAAAAATTACCTGCCATTTAAATTTCTCAAGCTCAAAATGCCGCCATCATGATTATTTTAAGTGGCACATAGTCAATTTTTTAAATTTTAGATAAATTGTTATAATTTAATCTATTTTTTTTATCAGCAAACGTCCTATATGTTCTTAATCTAAAGGTAAAATGTTTACATTTGCAGTCAAGCCATTCCCAGGTTTGTATCATCCCCCATAATGGAAGCGACCCTGCCCACCATGCGCCTGTCTGAAAATGAATAGTTCTGACTTCCCATGTCCAGAAAAACGAATCTGGTGTTATTCTACTTTCATTTACACAAGAAGAAACAAAGAACCAGACACTAGAATGCTAATTAACTGAGGGCTCTGTGAAATTGAATTTATAAACACTCTTCATGAGCCTGGATGCATGCATTATGATTTTAGGAGGAGAAACGTTAGCGATGAAGTGTTTTAGCAAACAGCTCTAGACAAATGTGGCATTGGAAAGGAAAATAAAAATAGCAAAAGTCCAACCCGTATGGACTAGGGAATTCTAATCAAATTTTGAAATCCTTTAGACTGCAGTTGTACCTGCCAACCTATCCCTTAGTGTTTCTACATCCAAATGCAAAAATTCTAATTGTCTAAAAGGTACAAGTGAAGCTTTGAGCAATATTCAGTATTTATTGCGTTGTGACGTAGTTATTTTATTTATTTTTTTACTTTTTTTAAAAAGATTTTAGGATACAAGAGAATAAAGTTATCAGGAATGAAAAGAAAACAAAAAACAAAAACAGCAACAAAAAAACAAGAGGCAGTTAGCCACAACGTAATAGTTAATAGTATAGAGTAGGGTTGAGCAGCCTAAATCCAATACATGAAAATCAATAAAATATCAATAAAACAATTAACAACATATGTGTAAATATCAATTCTTCATAAAAGTCCAATATAACGTGCAAGTGCTAATAGTTACTATAGTAAGGTTGTATATGGGTTGAAATAAAATCCATGCTCCCAGCATGCTGTATATCAACCACCTTCTTCTGCTTAGACAGTATTCACGTATTACATAAATAAACGATAGTGAACTTCTACCTCTGTGCACCATTTCCGTGCTCACAGAATTCTCACCTCAGATAAAATAACATAATAACATCACTTCCGGTGTCTGGGCCCTGCGCGTTGCGTCACGCCCACGTGACTTCATCAGGGGAGTTTCAACCGCCCATATCTACAATGTATGCATACGTGAATATGAAGAGAAAACAGGGAAAAATTTGAATTAGGGCAAAAGCCCCCTGTGGATAGAAAGTATCCCCACACCACATGAAACATATTGACAGGTCGAATATGTGTGTGTGTGGGGGGGGTGCTTCACTGAGTATCCTAAGAGCAACTACATAGCGGGGGATATCATTCAATCGATCTAAAGGAGAAGGGTCAGTATCATGCCACCATGGGGTAGTGGAGTTCCTCTGTTAAAAAAAAAAATTAAAAAAAGAAGGCATTGTAAGGGGAGGAGGGGGTGGTAGATTCCCTGCAAAAGGGTCTGATGTGGTGGCTTGCCGGGTGGGTCTTCAGCAGTGATGGCCGTCCATACGGGGCGCCGCCCCCCTAATCCATGCACCTGACCCCTAATCTACATACAGTGCACTGGACGCATGGATTCCAATGGAGTATTTTTTTATAAGCACATGATTAGAGCCTGAGGCTTTAATTGGCTCCAAAAAAGGGTGGGCTTGGTGTGCAGGTAGGGGGAGGGGGTTGCGGATGACCCGACTGACTGGGGAGTGGCTGTGGGTGCATTGTTTGACCCCCCCCCACAAAAATATACCACCAGCTGCCACTGGTCTCCAGTGTTTTGATGAGGATAGCCGGTTGTTTCCCAGGTCCACAGGACCGAAGGGCCTCCACACCCAGAGGAGGCAGTCGTGACGTGGTAAATTTTACTGCTCTCTGTTATTGTTTTATGATTGGCTGTCTTGACTGCCACAACTGCATTGTTTGTTTAGCCAATAACAAATAATAAGAGCAATTATGTTAGCTGTACTATAGAGTTACTTCTGATTAGTAGGGTGTGGGTCCTTGGACTTGCCTTGAAAGTCTTGGGCGGGGGGCACATGGCCTTATGGTCATGAGGTCTCCCTTTGGGGAAGCCCCACCTAGTACTTGAGTGGTCTCCAAAAGAATAGGGTCCACCTGGTTTTGGCTGTGTGGACCACAATATCCAGTCCTCATCAGGAATCTTGCACCCTGGGGGTTCAAGGATGGAGTCCTTTCTCTTTAGAGGAGGACTATTTGTTACAACCTGTGCATTTTTTGTGTGCCAATGCACAATCCCAACACACACATTCCTTGATAGTGGCTGTGTATGTAAACAGGTGCTGTAGCGACCATCAGCTGGAACCAAAGATAGTCAAGGCATAAAAATGTCTCCAGCACACCGTGGCTTTCCAATATGGGTCCAAAGCTTTATACAACAATCACATTGTTATGGCAAAAGCAACGTTTCAGAGCCTTGTCGGGTCCCTTCATCAGGCATGTTGAATGGTATGGAACATGAGCATCCAATTCCCATCAGGAATCTTGCGCCCTGGGGGTTCAGGACCAGCGCATTTTTTTTGGGCTTCACTTTTTGTACGCTCACTCTTTAATTGCACCTGGTGTTAGACTTGTGTGTGTGCACCGCACCACGGAGCTTACAAAAGAGTTAGCTCTCGAGTTTGGACTTGGTCTCTTGTTTAACAAGATCAAATGATAGATTTCTTTAAATATTTGAAATATGTAATCTGATTGGTTACTGTGGAAAACAACTGCCATATCATTCCATTTGTGTTTTATTTTGCTGTAGCACAAATCAGCTCTATTTAGGCCTCATGTACACTGCTGCTCCTATACTGATGTTTTGGGGGCTTTTGATGTTTTTTGCCTAAACCCCTGAACACACCTCAAAAAAAGCCTATGGGGTTGATTTACTAAAGACATAGACACATAGGGGTTGATTTACTAAAACTGGAGAGTGGAAAATCTGGTGCAGCTGTGTATGGTAGCCTCTAACCTCAGCTTGTTCAATTAAGCTTTTTCAATAAAACTTGGAAGGTGATTGGTCTCTATGCAAAACTGCACCAGATTTTCCACTTTCCGATGTTAGTAAATCAACCCCATAGACTGTGCACCAGAGCTTAGTAAATGAGGTAAAGCTTAACTTTACAAAGAACACCCAATCACATGCAAGGAAAATAAAGAAAAACTGAATTATTGCTTGCACGTGATTGGATAATGGAAGTCAGCAGAGCTCTCCCTCATTTGCTGAGCTCTGGAGCAATTGCACCTGCAGAGTGCACAGTCTACTTGACCTTAGTAAATCAACCCCTCTGTGTCCATAGATTTACTAAAGGCATATAGACCATGCACTTTGCAAAGTGCAGTTGCTCCAGAGCTCAGTAAATGAGGTAAAGTTTCACTTTACAAAGAACAACCAATCACATGCAAGGAAAATAAAAACAGAGCATCTTTGCTTGCACATCATTGGATGACGGAAGTCAACAGAGCTTCTGCTCATTTACTAAGCGCTGGAGCAACTGCACTTGAAGAGTTCAGAGTCTATTTGACTTTAGTAAATCAACCCCACAGGCTTTTACCAGAGTTTAACAGTGGTCTCAAACTGGAGGTCCTCCAGTTGTTGCGAAACTACAAGCCCCATGAGGCATTGCAAGACTGAGAGTTACAAGCATGACTCCCACAGGCAGAGGCATGATGGGACTTGTAGTTTCAAAGCAGCTGGAGGGCCGCCAGTTTGAGAACCCTGGTGTAGAATCACACAGAAGAATCATGTTCAGGAGAGGAGCTTTTGGGCATAAAAATGTCAAACGTCCTAACTGCACATAAACGTGTCTAAACTCGCCTAGGCTCATTTAGCACCTCAGCATTTATTTATTTCAATGGCCATTATACATTAAAATTCTGACCAATGAAATTAGTAAACTCCCAAACACCAAATGCAGCTAAACTCACCTAAACTGGTTTAAAAAATGCAGCATAAGTGAGTTTCTAACGCTGATTTTCTCCTGTCAGGAGAAACAGAGTTTAAAATAAACCAGTGTGCACAAAGCCTCAAAGTTCCTTATCTTGAAAGCAGAAGAATCGTGTTCGGCAGAGGAGCTTTTGGGCATAGAAAACGCCAAACGCTGTTAAACGTGGCTAAATGCATCTCAACCCGCTAGGCACATTTAGCACATGAGCATTTATTCATTGCAAGAATAAATTTAAAATCAGGCCAATTAAATAAATAAACGCCAAGTGCGCCAGAACATGTCTAATTTCTCCTAGTCACATTTTTAAAAGGCGCGGCTTAGGTGCATTTTTAACGCCAATTTCCTCCTGTGAGGAATAGAATAGAATAAACCAGTGTACATGGGGTCTAAATCTTGAACATTTAGACAAGAATGTTGGTGAGTATGTGGTTATGCCATTTGTGACTACTTCCATCTACAGCATACGTACTTTACGCCAAGGAAAAAAAAAAAACGGCTAACTTCTCACGGTTAAGACAGCTATATCACCTTCCACAATGTGATGACAATTGTAATGAAGCCGCTATAAAAATCAACAACATTTTCACACTAATAGAATATTGCCTTCTGCTAGCTTTTCATAGACATACTAGGCCCAATGAAGGAAACCTTTTGGCAAGAGAGAGTTAAAATTAATAAATATTAAAAATGATTCTCAAGTGTGATTTTTTACACCACTGATCTGAATGTTGTTAACCCCAAATGACAACTACATGGTAACATAAGCCAGAATTCCACACCTGCTTTAGAATATAAATATGCATTAGTCACATATAGATTGTTCGGAAAACAACCTACAAAGGATTCAGAAGAAAAGGGTTGAGTCCTCATGGAGTATACAATGGATACGAATGGCTGCACCAGCCAAATACTGAATCCTGATATCAAATACTGTGCATAAATATTAGATAATAGTAAGACATAAAATGTAAAGGTCAAGCATTCCAGAATTGTTTATATATAATTGTAAATGGACCGCTGTTGATGGAACAAATCATATTTATATATTATGTGGGGCCATTTTTTTTTTCAAGCTGTGTTAACGATCTAACACATGGGGTATATCCCAAACACGAGGGCCTGATGAAGTGATATATGGGTTTTCCTCTAATGACACATCCATTGGTGGTGGAATTATCATTACTGGAAAAGCATCCCAGTAGTGTTGCTCACAGACTGGATAACTACTCAAGAGACAGACATCAATTGCTAATATACTGGTCAAGTGATGTGAAGAAGGCTCTTTCTATTGACCAGAACCAGCATGCAACAAACTGCTTCTGAAATGAAAACCATTTACAGTAACATAATTTAATGACTTGGAGTTAACTTGCAACAACATAAAGTATGACCACGCCAACAGTTCCGGGGCTGATCGGTATAGTTAGCTTACTAGGTGGGCCTTTATAACTTAACTTAACTTTAAAAATAAACAGCAGATTTTTTAAATATTTCCTAAATGGGGAATCTAACATGATTTTAGTGCCATTTGCAACTGTAATTGAAGCCAAGTTGTAGACTTTTAGTAACACATTACTAGGTTTTCCATGAACAAATGGAGCAGATGCTTAACATAACAATTGAAACAGCCATTGAGGTATCTGATAATGTCCTCTTGAAAGCATTTTAAACCCATGTAAGTCTTGCTTAGTAAAAGACCCATAGGACCCATAGACCTAATAAGCATATTTATGTTGAAGTCTGTTACAAACGCTTGTTAGACATAGACTGATATTTGATAACAAATCCCCTATAGTTGGACTTTTAAGCATAAAGCTTTCTATATTTTACAGCTGATTCCATGTTTTTCAGAGATAAACCAATCCCCGTCGTTCAGAACATGGCAACAAAAAGGGTCATTATCCAGCTCGCCCATATGTGTCCATTATGACTACATTTTACACAATGTCTAGTAATGATCTCCCTAATGTTGATTGACAGAAACATTATTATAATCATTAGTTAACCACATGTACAGCAATATCAGGACCAATGTCCATTACAAGAGGAAAATCTGGAACTGGCGGAGCGTTCCTATGAAATTCAACATAGCAGTTACTATTTGCTATATATATATATATATATATATACACACACACACACACACATACTATATTGTCAAAAGTATCGGGATGTCTGCCTTTACAAACACTTGAACTTTAATGGCATCACAGTCTTAGTCCGTAGGGTTCAATATCGAGTTGGCCCACCCTTTACAGCTATAACAGCATCATCTCTTCTGGGAAGGCTGCTTAGGAGTGTTTTAGGAGTATTTCTATGGGAATGTTTGACCATTCTTCCAGAAGGGCATTTGTGAGGTCAGGCACTGATGTTAGATGTGAAGGCCTGGCCTGAAGCCTCCGCTCTAATTCATCCTAAAGGTGTTCTATTGGGTTGAGGTCAGGACAGTCAAGTTCCTCCACCCAAAACTCGCTCATCTATGTCTTTATGGACCTTGCTTTTGCACTGGTCCAAATCATTTGGTGAAGGGGGGATTATGGTGTGGGGTTGGTTTTCAGGGGTTGGGCTTGGCCCCTTAGTTCCAGTGAAGGGAACTCTTGAGGCCTCTGCATATCAAGACATTTTGGACAATTTCATGCTCCCAACTTTGTGGGAACACTTTGGGAATGGCCCCTGCCTGTTCCAACATGACTGCGCACCAGTGCACAAAGCAAGGTCCATAAAGACATGGATGAGCGAGTTTGGGTGGAGGAACTTGCCTGGTCCTGACCTCAACCCGATATAACACATTTGGGATGAATTAGAGCGGGGACTGCAAGCCAAGTCTTCTCATCCACATCAGTGCCTGACCTCACAAATGTGTTTCTGGAAGAATGGTCAAACATTCCCATAGACACACTCCTAAACCTTGTGGATAGCCTTCCCAGAAGAGTTGACGCTGCTATAGCTACAAAGGGTGGGCCAACTCAATACTGAACCCTACGGACTAAGACTGGGATGCCATTAAAGTTCATGTGCGTGTTAAGGCAGGTGTCCCAATACTTTTGGATATGCCTGTGATGTGTGCTTGTTGTTTAGACTTATTAGGTACATTCTGATATAATTGTTTGTATAAGATATAAAAAAAGGTATGGGCCCACTCACTATGCCAATAACATTGCTATTCCCCAGCTTTGATAAACAAAACCCTATATAGTCATAAAAAACGCCATATGGAAAAAGTATTAAAAAAAAACTAGCATGTGACTTATACAATTAGTCAAAGCATGTGTTCTGCTAATCATATACATTATATGAGGAAAGCCTAGACTCATGGTATACTTTACCATGGCATACTTGGGTAGTAAAAAAAAAAAAAAAAGACAATAAGAGACAACGCCCAACACTGATCGAACTTTTGCCTCCGTCTAAAGAAAAAAAACCTCATCGCATGGGCGGGAGTACCATAGTCTACTGCAGGGCAGGGTGGACAAAGTGTCGCAAAGAGTGCCATGCTATGGAAAATGGACTGGGAACTCTATACCCCTACTAAATGGCGCATTGGTGGTTGGCACTCTACTAAAGTTAAAAAAAGTAGTATTTAAACAATAAGTAATTGAACCAAAAGGTACGTAACGCAATCTGGAATCCATCTATTCCCATTTAAAATAGATTTTTAGAAATTCCATAAGGTATTTTAGAGAAAATCCAGAACATGTAATAATAATAATTATAGCTATATGTACTATATTGCTGTCATGGAAACCAAAGAAGGAGATATTATAAAAGCAAGCACAAGAAGGGTACATAGGTTGAAGAAAACATGTTAACCTGAAAAAGAAGACATATGAAACCGTTGACCTCTGGTTTACCATTTGGGCAAAAATGACCATCTTACCATTTCAAAAATGACAGATGCCTCCAAACAAATAACAAAGGCAATTCCAGTGATTAAAAATGACCCCAAACAGCTCATCTATGCAAAGACTGGAGAAAGGAGAAGGAAGATTAAAAAAAAAAGAAAAATAGATCTCGTTCCAATCACAACATGCTAGTTCTCAAGTTGCCCTCAAGTAATCGTCATCCATGATGACAACGAGTCTTAAATTATAACACCAAAGGGAAATTTCCAATTTACTGACAATCCCTGCAGATGTATTTGTGCTACAGTGTTACATAAAATCGTGCATTCAACGCTAGGCAAATCATGCTATGCATTACGCCCAAGTGCAAAGGCTTATGTTTAATTACTTTCCTGATTCCGCTGAAATTAGCCTACTACTCCTGGCTCCACGTCATCTAATCCATTTCATGTTTCCCATGCCTCACTCTATGCATTCTTGTTCACAAGGACTTTATTGCCAAATGAAATAAATAGTCTTACAGAACCCAAAATGGCTCTAAATGAGATGTTCATGAAGCATGGCAAATCTATAAACACCATCCAGGCAGAGTACCGGAGCAGGCAACATATGTTACAGCAACCTGCAATCTACAAACAAATACTACCAATATCTGATTTTTACTGGCAGATGAAGCAACAACTGTCAGCCAGAGTTGGATTGCACAAAGAACACTAATGCACAACCAGAGGCCATGTACCGTTCATCAATGCGGACTTGAATAAAGCTTTATTTTACATCTCCAGTCTCCGGTGTTAACTTGTATATTTTTTTTCCCATGATATGTCCACACACTTCCATGACACCATCACTTCCTAGGGATTGTCTGTAGTGTGTGATCTAGTTGGTGAGCTGAATATTTAAACACGCTGTGCTGTGTTTTAAATGAGAGGGTGGGGAAGCAATCTCCATGGCTCTTTCACAAATGCATAGTGTGAAAAAAAAAAAAAGAAAAAATCCTGACGACAAGACATTCAACAAACCTTCCTCCAACCAGAATGGGCTTTAATGCAAGAACTGTCTAGCAACCAGGGATTGGGACATGGGAGCACACATTCATGTATGGGTTTTCTGACGACCAATGCTTATAAATGTCCCCTACAACTCTCATCCCAAACATCCATTGATGGTGCATTTTTTTTTGTGTGCCAAAACCATCTCCTCTTGACTTGACAGATAGCACATTTTCCTTTTAAAGAACTTTACCGCCATTATAAATTATTGCAACGCCATTACTATGAACAATTCAGGAGCTTTTACATTTTCACTGCCAGTAGAAAGCTGCCAAGCTCTATATACACCAAGGCTGTGATTCATATCACTTATGGGGAATTACAGATAAAAACAATTAACCCCTTCAACTCAACAAGGCTTACAACAATACCAGATGAGTTAATGCATTACTTTACCATACAGTAGCAGCACAAGGCATGGGGCATCTGCATGGTGACCCAAACTGTCAATCATATTTACTCCATTGTTGGTGGAAGCAAACTTTGCATAAATACATTACATTGTTTTAATAAAGCAAAAAGGATCATTTTGCAGGCAGGATGAAAGTTGTACTGCCAAACTAATAACCATTAACTGAACACTGCAGTAGTTCAACAGTATATTGCAACAAATTCATGGTGACAAACAGCACTAGATGTGTGGATAGGGTGGATCTGAAGCAAAGGCACGTCCTGTCTGTCTTGGGTGTCCATCTCTCTCTGTAGACGGAGTTACAGAAAATTCAATACACACTTAACGATTATGATCCCTGGAAACCAAGATTCCCAAATGCATGCTTGCATTGAAACCAAGCATGCCTTAAGGAACCTAAAAATATTTATATATAAAATTACCTTCTTTAAGGCATGCTTGTCTCCAATCCCCTATATATATATATATAGATATATATATATATATATATATATTTACACACTTAACTATTACACACTTAGAAACCAAGATTCCCAAATGCAAGCCTGCATTCGAGCCAAGCAAGTCTTAATGAACATATATATATATTTGTTGCAGGGTGCAAAAAAAAAAAAAAAAGAAAGAAATCACAGCATAGCCAAGCAATAGCACACAGATGCCCAAGCTACTGCACCTGGCACTGGGCTCCAAAGACCTACCACCATCACACACAACCTATAGCCCCCCCATGTATAAAGCAAGACTTACATAGAAATGATGTTCTTGGAGATGTCAGTGATGTTGAGGCTGCTGCTCCCATTGCTGGCTCCTGATTCCTGCCCTTCCAATAGGGGAAATAGGTTGCCTTCGTCCGGTTTAATGCAGGAGATATCAGTCTTGTTGCAAACACAATTCGCTGGGCAAGCCACCACCGAACCCATGTAGTCCAGCCAAAGGCTCCATAATAAGAAAATCCTCCAGAAACTGCACTTTGTAGGGCAAAGACACAGATCCATGACAACCAGTGGCTCTTCAGCCCCCCCAAAAAAAAAACCCAAAAAGGGGGGGAGGGGGGAAAGAAAAGGGAAAGGGGGGGAAGGGAGGGGAAGGAAACCCAAAAAATAATAATAAAAAAATCTCAGCTTCTGATGATGATGGGCGATCAGATGCAAAATCCTCCAGCAGCTAAAGTCATCCTGGAATGGCTCAGTAGCGCAGTGCTCTCAGCCTACCGACATGCATGGGTCCGGATGATGCTGCTGCTGCTGCTGCTGCTGCTGCTGCTGCTGTCTTCTTGATTCCAGATTGCCTTTTTTTCCAGGAGAACTATAAGACTTCTGAGGAATGCAACAGAAGATGGGGGAGACAGTGAAAAAAAAAATCGGGTGCTAAAGTCACCAAGTCCCACCTACTGGGCAGATTTCAAACTGTCACACCTGCAAAAAAAAAAAAAAAAAAGAAAAAGAGGGGGGCAAAGAGGAATCAGGGAAAAGGGAGTGATACAAAGACAAGATCAGAGATCAAACAGCACCATTTGTAACCTGATGTATGCAAAACAATGAGACAAACACACTACACCTCCTCTATAAAGCAAGCCAAAGCTTCAAGCTTTCCTACAGACATCCCTCTAAGGATGGTTCTTGGCTCATCCCTGGGATCTGCAGAGCAAGAAAAAGTTCAGGATCCTAGGCTGGTGATCTGCCTGGCATGCTGGCAGTAGGGATGGGTTACCGACACCATATGGTGGGATCAGCTGGCCAATTGGAGTATTTTTTTTTTTGTGCAATGGAAGGATGCAAGCTTTAAGTGGAGATTATTGGAGGTGGATGATGGGGGTTGGAGTACTGGTCATCTGATCTGATCTGCAGCCAGTGTCCAAAAATGAAAAGGGATGCAAGATTAATGAAGACTAAAGGATAAAAAAAGAGAAATGAAGACTAAAGGATAAAAAAAGAGAAATGAAGACTAAAGGATAAAAAATAAAAGGCAAGGGGAGCTTCCAGCGCTGAAGGCAGCAAATTAAGATGCATGATGCATTTTTTGGCACCCTGAGCAAGGCTTAATTTGCGGTGCCCTTCATGAAGGGTCCCTTGGATGCTGCACTGTAACCTGCTCCTATTGCAGACACATCACATCAATAGAGAGACACAACACACAAGACATTGAGAACACAAGATGGACCTGCTAGTAGTAGGAGGGGGGTACAGGTGCATGCCACTGTGCCCCAGGTTTGTAGCTCCAGACGATCTGTTTTCTCTTGTCCAAAGCAAAAGGGAAAAAAAAGGTGGGAGTCTCAGCTGTTTACTGAGAGCCAGAGAATCAAAGCTGTGTGATCAGTATGAGGAGAGAGAGAGAGAGAGAGAGAGGGAGAGAGGGAGAGAGGGAGAGAGGGAGGAGAGTGGCAGCACACACACACACACACACACTCACACACACACACACTCACACACCAAAACTAATTCTCTATGCAGTATGATGAAAAGGAGGGCAGCAAGGAGGAAGAAAAAAATCCCCTTTATCCTAATCCCCTACTTCATGCACACTTGTGGAATCCCCTCTCTACCCTCTTCATTGCATGCTGAAAAAATACAATCCTGGAATCCTAAAGGAAGGCTGAATCATTATTATTCCTGGGATCAAAAATGCCTGCTAATTCCTTCTCCTTTATGTAATAGGAGCTCACTAAAGGATTGCAGATTTGGATGACATAGGACACTTCTATTATTTACCAATAGCAATCAGCAGTTCTGTACATTGTAAATGTTCATTGTAAATATTTAGAAAGGATTTTAGGTTTTATACATAATAACATGTATTACTTTTTTTTTACATATATATATATAAATACGGTGAATTGCATTGACCTATAGCTTGGTGTTGCACAAAAAAAGTCCCAGAATCCAAGATGTATGTGGCTTCTACATATATATATTGTATATATTTAGTCAATTGTTCTGACCTATTGCATGGGGTTGCTCAAAAAGTCAAGATTTATGTGACTTCTACTATTTATGACATTTTATTTACTAACCACTTCAGCTCCGCAGGATCTCACCCCCTTCATAACCAGGCCATTTTTTTGCTATTCACCACTGCACTATTTTAACTGGCAACTGCGCGGTCATGCAACGCTGTACTCAAACGGAATTTATATCATTTTTGCACACAAATAGAGCTTTCTTTTGGTGGTATTTGATCACCACTGATTTATTTTTTATTTTTTGTGATGTAAATGACAAATGACCACTAATTCCCTCACCTTTCGTCATCAATAGCAATCAGCAGTTCTGTACATTGTTTGTAAATGTGCATTGTAAATATTTATAACTGATCATAAATGATTTTATGTTTTATACATGATAGAATGTGCAACTTTTTTTGCATATATATAGTGAATTGCATTGACCTATAGCTTGGTGTTGCACAAAAAAAGTTCCAGAATCCAAGATTTATTATATTTATTTCAGGTACTTATATAGCGATGTCAATTTACGCAGCGCTTTTATACATTATACATTCACATCGGTCCCTACCCTCAAGGAGCTTACAATCTAAGGTCCCTCACTCACATTCATACTAGGGTCAATTTAGACAGGATCCAATTAACCCACCAGCATGTCTTTGGAGTGTGGGAAGAAACCGGAGTACCCGGAGGAAACCCACACAGGCACAGGGAGAACATGCAAACTCCAGGCAGGGAGTGTCGTGGTTGGGATTGGAACCAGCAACCCTTTTGCTGCTAGGCGAAAGTGCTATCCACTACACCACTGTGCCGCCAAAGATTTATGTGGCTTCTACTATTTTATATATATATATATATATATATATATATATATATATAGATAGATATATAGACATATATATAGATATATATATATACTTTATATATTTAGTCAGTTATACTGACATATTGCTTAGACTTGCACAAAAAGTCCAAGAATCCAAGATTTATGTGACTTCTACTATTTATGACAGTTTATATTTATTTATGACATTTAATTTACTTAACCACTTCAGCGCCAAAAGAACTTATCCCCTTCATAACCAGGCCATTTTTTTGCTATTCACCACTGCGCTACTTTAATTGGTGACTGCGCGGTCATGCAACGCTGTACTCAAACAAAATTTATATCATTTTTGCACACTAACAGAGCTTTCTTTGGTGATATTAGATCAAAAGCTGTTTTTTTCTTTTTTTTGCGATATAAATGAAAAATGACCGCTAATTTCCTCTCCTTTATGTAATATGGGCTAACTAGGATTGCAAATTTGGATGACATAGGACACTTCTAATATTCATCAATAGCAATCAGCAGTTCTGTACATTGTTTGTAAATATTTATAACTGATCCTGAATGATTTAATGTTTTATGCATAATAAAATGGATGACTTTTATTTTACACATATATACAGTATAGAATGAATTGTATAGACCTATATCTTGGTGTTGCACAAAATACCCCAGAATCCAAGATTTATGTGGCTTCTACTATTTATGACAGTTTATATTTATGACATTTAGATTTACTTAAAATAAAGAACTACTTTGTTACTTGTTATTGTAGCCAGTTTTGCTTTTACATTTTTGCACATATGTTAAAATCTGAATCTTTGGCTAAAAAACTAGCTTTCTAAATGAGAGACTATTAACCACTTGGCTACAGGGCACTTTTACCTCCTTCCTGCCTGGCCCAATTTTCAGCTTTCAGCGATGTCGCATTTTGAATGACAATTGCGTGGTCATGCAACGCCGTACCCAAATTAATTTTTTATCACTTTTTATTCCCACAAATGGAGTTTCTTTTGGTGGTATTTAATCACCATTGGGTTTTTTTTTGTTTTTGCTCAAAATGAAAAAAGACTGATAAAAATGTTTTTTAGTTAATTTCTGTCAGAAAATTTGGTAAATAAGTATTTTTTTCTCCTTCACTGATAGGGGCTGATGAGGTGACATTGAAGGGCACTGATTAGGTGACACTGATGAAGAGGCACTAATATGCAGCACTGATAGGTGGCACTGATGGGCACTGATAGGCAGCACTGATGGGCACTGACAGGTGGCATTGGAACATATGCGTGTGCAGAAGGTGTTCCAGGTGGGCACATCCTACTCACTCTGTGCAGTGGCGATTCCCCCCTTTTGCCCTGATTATACCCTGCGTTGTGCACCCCCCCCCCCCCCCCCCCACTGCAGTGCTGCTGGCTTCTCTCCTCTCCTCTCTCCCTGGCTGCTGCGGGGGATGTTTCAGGATGGAGAGAGGGAGAAGCGGCTAATCAATAAGTCATTTACCAGCCCCTTCCCTTTTCTAAATGAACATAGTGAATACAATCATTCACTGTGTTCAATCATAACGGAAGCATAATAAACTGTGTTTACTATGCCTCAGTTTATGAGTGAATAGGAAGACACTCAGCACAGAGAAGGCATGTGGGGTTCACACCCTAAATGCAATAGGCTGCACACACCTTTGGTATAGCACAGGGGTCTCCAAACTTTCTATACAAAGGGCCAGTTTACTGTCCTTCAGACTTTAGGGGTCCAAACTGTGGCCATTTGGAGTAGAAAAGGTCCCAACGTCAGTGGGAATAAAATAATGCCCCATTGTTTGTTTCAATGGAGGTAATTGTACCCTATCATTGATGTCTTTGGGCCCCATTGTTGGTGTCATTGAGAGAAATTGTGCCCCATCAATGCTGTCATTTGGAGGAATTGTGCCCCATCATTGGTGTCATTGGGAGGAATTGTGCCCCCTCATTGGTGTCATTGGGAGGAATTGTGTCTCATCATTGGTGTCATTGGGAGGAATTGTGCCCCTTCATTGGTGTCATTGGGAGGAATTGTGTCTTATCATTGGTGTCATTGGGAGGAATTGTGCCCCTTCATTGATGTCAGTGGGGGGGGGGGGGTTATGCTCCACTGTTGGTATCAGTGGATGAAATATCCCCCCGAGGGCTTTGTCATCTTGGGACAGGGAGTGTGCTAGGACTACATAACATTATGTTAGGACTACATAACACCTCCCTCTCTTGTACATAACAGGGATATGCGTTTATAGCTTATGAAGATAGCACTGAGCAGCATTGTCACTCTAGGACAGGGAGTGTGTTAGGACTACATAACATTATGTTAGGATTATATAACACCTCCCTCTCTTCTCCATAACTGCTTGCCGACCGCCTCACATAGGGGTACAGCTGCAGCGCGGCTCTCCTGTGCAGGATCACATATCTAGTACATGATCCGGCACACCATTGTAGGGGGCGCGCCGGCTGTGCTGTGATTAGTCACAGCACAAGCTGATCAGTGGTTGCCGGCCAATGGATGACCACTGGCACCCGCTGATCAGTGAGGAGGAAGATAGGACAGAGCTCTGCCTATGTAAACAATACAGAGCTCTGTCCTGTCAGCGGGGATGGGCTTGGTATTGTTTCCCTGCAAAGCAGGGAATAAAAACCGTCACATCCCTTTGTGAAAGCACCTCACAGTACACACATAAACACTGGTGAGGCACACAGCTAAGCCTTTGATTGCCTTACATGTTTAAGTGATTGTAAAGTCAGAAGGCTTTTTTTTAATCTTAATGCAGTCTATGCATTAAAATAAAAAGCCTTCTGTGTGCAGCAGCCCCCCTTAGCCCCTCTAATACTTACCTGAGCCCCCTCTTGAACCAGCGATGTCCATGAATGCCTCGGCCATCCGGGACTCTCCCTCCTGATTGGCTGAGATACAGCAGCGGCGCCATTGGCCCCCGCTGCTGTCAATCAAACTCAGTTAGCCAATGAGGAGAGAGAGGGGGCAGGGCCTAGGTGTGGCTTGATGTCCGAATGGATACACAGAGCTGCAACTCGGCTCGGGTGCCCCCATAGCAAGCTGCACTTGGCAGGAGGGAGGGGTCAGGAGCTCCAGCCAGGGACCCGAGAAGAGGAGGATCCGGGCTGCTCTGTGCAAAACTATTACACAGAGCAGGTAAGTATAACATGTTTGTTATTTTAATAGAAAAAAGGAGACCTTACAATCACTTCAACCCCTTCCCAGCCACTGTCATTAGTACAGTGACAGTGCATATTTTTAGCATTAATCATTGTAATAGTGTCACTGGTCCCCAAAAAGTGTCAAACATGTCAGTTAGTGTCCAAATTGTCCACCAAAATATCACAGTCCTGCTATAAGTCACTGATCGCTGCCATTACTATTAAAGCAAAATAAATAAATAAATAAAAATAAATGACAATATCCCATAGTTTGTAGACGCTATAACAAATATGTAGAAAAATACATATTGGCCTAAATTGATGAAGAAATTTGATTTTTTTTTTGTTGGATATATTTTATAGCAGAAAGTAAAATGTGTCAGTTGGTGTCAGACTGCCCACCGCAATATCGCAGTCCCAATATAAGTCACTGATCGCCGCCATTACTAATATTAAAAATAAATAAATAAAACGTCCAGTATGTATACCATAGTTTGTAGATGCTATACCTTTTGTGCAAACCAATCAATATACGCTTATTGGTATTTTTTTCCAAATATATGTAGCAGAATATGTGCCGAATACAAAGTCACTTTCGTTTCTCAGTCTCTCATGTGAAGGTAAACCCATAAAGGAGCCTAATCAAAGGTTACAAGAAAAGATACAAAGAAAACACATTTGTAGCAATATAAGACTGCTTATTATATGTTGAAAGAATCCTTTTCCAAGAGTGATACACAGAAGTCACTTAAGGACATTTTATTTTGTTACATATGTTTTGTTAAATATATATTTATTGTGTTCTCATTGAAGTGGATTCCCCTCCCTTCCTGCCCCAGTGACACCAGGACAAAGAATATGGGGGTGCCACTGGGACAGCGGGTCTCAGAGAGCAATACAAAGCTGACAAATGTTATAACCCACTTTATGAAACAAATGTGCTTTGCTGCATCTGTTCCCACCAGAGAGATATCCAATCATTTATTGTCCTTATGACACAGTGGGGTTGATTTACTAAAGGCAAATAGATTGTGCACTTTACAAACTGCAGTTGCTCCAAAGCTTAGTAAATAAAGGGAAGCTTCACTTTACAAAAAAATACCTGATTGGATGATGGAAGTCAGCAGAGCTTCTGCTCATTTACTAAGGTCTAGAGCAATTGCTCCTGCAAAGTGCACAGTCTATTTGCTTTAGTAAATTAACTCCCCTGTCACTGGGGTTGGAAGTGCGAGTAATGGCCCGTACACACGGTGCAACTGTCTTACAACAACTTGTACGATAATCCGACTGTTAGTACGTGCGATTACAACAGCCGACGTGCGACAGTAATACAACAGAAGTTGGCTGAACAAACTAGAAAACCTTTGTTGGCCAACAAGCCATTGCACGACTGTTGATTCGTGTGTACAGGAGTTGGCCCAACAAAAGTTGAAAGTGCAAAACACGCATGCTCTGAATCAGTGGCCGCTGGTGAAATTTTAAGTTGGGGGGCACCCCGCCCTTCCTTTGACCCCTCCCGCTTCTCATAAGCCACACCCCTTATAGTTTCCACCCCTTGTGTCAGGAGTATACAGCCCAGCATCACCAGATAGGGTATACAGCATCACTAGATAGCAGTATACAGAGTCACCATATAGCAGTATACGGAGTCACCATATAGCAGTATACAGAGTCACCATATAGCAGTATACGGAGTCACCATATAGCAGTATACAGAGTCACCATATAGCAGTATACAGAGTCACCATATAGCAGTATACAAAGCCCCAGATAGGGTATACAGGGTCCCAAATAGGGTATACAGAGCATCGGATAGGGCATACAGAGCACCAGATAGGGCATACAGGGCACCAGATAGGGTATACAGGGTCCCAGATAGGGCATACAGAACACCAGATAGGGCACACAGGGCACCAGATAGGGTATACAGGGTCCCAGATAGGGTATACAGAGCACCAGATAGGGCATACAGGGCACCAGATAGGGCATACAGGGCACCAGATAGGGCATACAGGGCATCAGATAGGGCATACAAACTACCAGATAGGGCATACAGAGCACCCGATAGGGCATAAAGTGCACCAGATAGGGCATACAGGGCATCAGATAGGGCATACAGAGCACCAGATAGGGCATACAGAGCACCAGATAGGGCATACAGGGCATTAGATAGGGCATACAGAGCATCAGATAGGGCATACAGGCAGGGGTAGACAACCTGTGGCCCTCCAGCTGTTGTAGAACTACATTTTCCATGAGGCATTGCAAGGCTGGCAGTTACAATTACTCCCAGAGGCATAATGGGACTTGTAGTTCTGCAACAGCTGGAGGGCCGAAGGTTGCCTTCCCCTGCATACAGGGCATCAGATAGGGCATATGGTGCATCAGATAGGGCATACAGGGCACCAGATAGGGCATACAGAGCACCAGAAAGGGCATACAGGGCATCAGATAGGGCATACAGAGCACCAGATAGGGCATACAGGGCATCAGATAGGGCATACAGAGCACCAGATAGGGCATACAGGGCATCAAATAGGGCATACAGAGCATCAGATAGGGGCTCGCGGTGCCCCCCCTCACCTGAAGTCAGGACAAGTCCTGCACTTACCCCATCTAATAGCAGGCAGGCCAGGTCTATGCAGAGTTTGGCTTGCGGTCAGCATGCTGAACAGCTCGGGACTGAAACCCCACGGAGTGGTGCGCCTGTGTGAGTAATCACACAGGCAGCACGTCTGCCACAGTTCCGCCCCCCACCCACAGCAGCCAATGACAGAGAGTCATTGGCTCTGATGGTTCAGGGGGCAGACAATCAGACTATGTGTGTGCGCTTGTTCAGCACACATAGACTTTAATGACTGGCCAATCGGCTCACTACTTGCTGTCAGCTGACAGCAAGGAGCCGAGGAAAAAAAGAAAAGTCAATGTACCGGCACCTGCAGGGGGGCTGGGCTGACTTTTTTTTTTTTTACTTGTCAGTGGCGGGGAGGTGGCGCCCAAGCACCCCTTATGCACCAGCCACGGCTGCTCTGAATCCGGGAAGTGTTCTGTCGTGTAACCTGTGTTCCTAATTCACAAATCCCATTCACCTGAACTTCCTCGTTATACTCTCGTAACACGTCACTACGTTCGGCTTTGTTGGACGATTACTTGACTCATGTCAGTACGCTAGACACAACCACCAACAGCCGATTGTTGAACATGCGGTACGAGGCATAAATCTCCTCAACAAGGATCTCAGTAAGAACCTGACAAAGGTTCTAATCCTTCCCTCATGTGAAGTAGCTTAGTGGTTAGCACTCTTGCTTTGCAGAGCTGGGGTCCTTGATTCAAATCTCAACCAAGGCGCTATCTGCATGGAGTTTACAAGCTCTTCCAGTGGTCTCCTCTGGATACTCTGTTTTCCTCCTACATGCTGATGTCATGCTTGTGTGGTTCTAAAGCTTGAAGGTTTTCTACCTTAATGCATTCTCTGCATAAGGCTGAGTTCACACATATGCCGGTGCGGGTTCGTGCCTGGGGTCCGGTGTGTATCTGGTTCAGGTACGATTCAGGTCCAAATTTTTTGCCTAAATTCACACATGAACTGGATTCAAAGAAGCATCGGACCCTTTTTCAATCTGGACCGCGGCCGCCCCGGACATGTGTGAACTGGCTCCATTGAAACCCGGTCACACTCGCATACCATGGGAATTAAATGCAGGAAAACCCACATCCAATTTGCATATGTGTGAACCCGGCCTTAAGGTAAAAAACCTTTAGTATGCTACTCCCTCCTCTCAGTCTAGCGATGTGTACAAGAGCAGAAGCTCTCTTAGCTCCCTCTCTCCCTCCTCATCGGCTCAGGCACTGCAACTGGAGCCATTGGCTGCAACTGATGTCAATCATGGCCAGTGAGGAGGGAGCTGGGTTGAGGGCCGAGTCACACTCTGTGTTAATGGACACACAGAGTCGGCTGGGCAGCAAGCATGCACAAGTGCCCCTAGAGCAAGCCGTGTGTTCTGGGGGCACATGGTGAGGGGAGAAGTCAACAGAGCCGGTAGGGGACCCAAAAAGAGGTAGATTTGGGGAGTTCTATGCAAAACCATTGCACAGAGCAGGTAAGTATTCACTTGACGACCATGATCTGTGCCCCCCACCCACCACCCTTGTTGCGTGGATGCAGAGCTCCCCCCTTCTCCTACCTCCCCATACACAAAGCCCACCCCTCTCTTCCCCAGTAGCCCCAATACACAAATCTGCTCCCACCTTCAAGTACCCCTCAATACACAGAACTCTCCCACCTCCTAAAACACAGGGCATCCACCACCTTCTAGCACCTCCAATATGCAGAGCCCCCCCACCTCATAGCACCCCTCAATACACAGAGCTCCACCCACCCTCTAATACCGCCAAAACACAGAGCTACCCCTAAATCTTAACACCCCAATACACAGAGCTCCCCCCACATGCTAGCACCACCAGTGCACAGAGATTTCCCCACCTCATAGCACCCCCCAATACTGTACATATAGCTCCTCCCACCTCCTAGCACCACAAAAACACAGAGCTCCCCCCACCTCTTAGCACCCCCAATACACAGAGCTTCACCCACATCCTAGCACCACCAGTGCACAGAGCTCCTCCCACCTCCTAGCACCGCAAAACACAGAGCTCCCTCCACCTCCTAGCACCACAAAACACAGAGCTCCCTCCACCTCCCAGCACCAGAAAACTCAAAGCTCCCCCCACCTCCTAGCACCCCCAATACACAGAGCTTCCCCCACCTCCTAGCCCCCCAATACACAGTAATTCGCCTCCTCCTGGGGCTGCCCAGTACACAGAGCTCTCCCCTCCTCCTGTGGCCTCTCAGTACAGTGCTACTGCAGAGCACTCCATGCCTAGCCTCCTGGCAACTGCTTCTCCTGAACTGAGGAGGCGCTGTCACTTGAGGTGCACTGTGTCATATGTAAACACAGACCTGCATAGGAATCTGGCGAGGAGTAGAGGGTTAGGGTTCCATTGTGCTCTGGATGTAAAAAATCCCTGCTGACAGCATTGACACTGCAGTCACTTCTGTCAGTGAGGGGCAGAGAGAGGGGAGCTCCCAGTGCACCCTCCTATGCTGCACATACAGCCAGTGCCCGGGGCAGATGTCCCCTTTGGGGGGGCCCCCATCCCGGCCTGGTTTATATTCCCTGTGATAACATTAAAAGTGATTTTTAAAAAATCAAAGCGACTGTGTAAAAATAATGATAAAGAAAAATAAAAAAATTAAATGGCCCCACCCCCCTGTGCTAGTGCGCAAAGGCGTCCCACACATGTGAAATATTACCGCGAATGTCAGATTGACACCAGAACTCCTGTGTAAATCTAAAGTGGTAAACTGTAAAGGCTTTTAAAGTATTGCCTATAAATAACAACATGTACATTGTTTGTCGCTGTTGCATGGGCATGCACAGTTTTAAAGCATGACATGTTTGGTATCTATTTACTCGGGGTAACATCACTGTCTTTTAAATTTTACTGAACAATTCAGCATTTTATTGTGTTTTTGTGCTTTAACCTCCCTAGCAGTAATCCCGAGTGTGGCTCAGGGTTCATTTTCAGTACCAAAAGCGGTAATCCCGAGCACACTCGGGATTACACTGCAGTATCAACTTACCTTGTCCCTACGATCCTGCGGTGTCCTCCCACTGTATCCTTTGGCCAGATCCTCCTCCCCCCGATGTATCAGAGTTCCCGGCTCTGTTCCCTGCGAGCATCGCGTCGCATAGGGC
The DNA here is from genome assembly GCA_018402905.1 of Glandirana rugosa. Taxonomy (NCBI): domain Eukaryota; kingdom Metazoa; phylum Chordata; class Amphibia; order Anura; family Ranidae; genus Glandirana; species Glandirana rugosa. Next base: position 1,583,433 of record BLSH010134394.1, read on the forward strand.
GGAGCTGGTGGGAATTTCAAAAAAGTACAAAACATTAACATACACAATACATAGTAATCTGTTTTATGGATTAGATTACTGTATCAAATCATTTGACCTCAGTTTTGTCCCTAGTAGTGTTGAGCGAACCCGGACTGTAACGTTCGGGTCCGTACCGAACTTTCGGGTGTCCGTGGCACGGACCCGGACCCGGACATTTCAAAAATCGTTCGGGTTCGGTCCGGGGTTCTGCTATTTTACTCCACGTGTTGAGAAGCTGCAGGGCAGCCAATCAACAAGCGTTTCACTGGTTTGCCCTTAGAAGCCATCACAGCCATGCCTACTAATGGCATGGCTGTGATTGGCCGGTGCATCATGTGACCCAGCCTCTTTATAAGCTGGAGTCACAGTGCTGCAGTCACATGCTCCTTGGGTTAGTATAGGGAAAGGTAGCTGACGGCGTGAGGGACAGATTTTAGCCATTTTAAGACCTGATCCTGCATCCTGAGATAGATTACTTTACTACTGCTGTCTGTGCTGTTGCTCTGAGG
>BLSH010134394.1:1587609-1604276 GCA_018402905.1 Glandirana rugosa
GAAACCTATGGAGTCTCCGGGGAGGTACGTTAATGTTGGGGTGTAGTTGCTCGTATACAGATCTGGGTGGTTCCGAACAGATGCTGGGGGGGGGTGCCTCCTGGTTTGAGATCATAAGTTCAAAAAGGAAAAGGACGTGGACAAGTGGGGGGGAGTGAGGGGGAAGATCTCATCCGTTGTCCATGGGGCTAAAGTCCAGGTGTTGAGGGTTCCTGCATTGGGAAGAGTATTCCTTGAAGGAGTCCCATTTTTTATGGAAATGGTCTTGATTGCCGGAGTACCAAGTTTTCCTTGCGGAGGAGGTCTGAAAGATCCTTTTTGACCATGGCAATGGTTGGTGGAGTAGAAGAGGTCCATTGTCTAAGTATGGTCCTCCTGGTGATCATAAAGCAGGAGGTGAGACAAGCCTTGGTGGGTCTAGACATATGCTCGTTGATGTGGGGTTGTAATTGCATGGAGGGGCCTCTGAGGTATCCAAAGAGAAGTGGAAGTGGATCCTTGGTTGGTTTGTAGTTGACGATTCGGCTGGCCTGCGATTCAACCTGCATCCAAAGGTCTCTGATGGGTTGGCAGTCCCAGAACCTATGCCTCAGAGATGGTCTGTGGAAGTTGCACCAAGGGCAGTGAAAAGGGTTTGATGACATTTGGGAGGCTGAGAAAGGCATATATGCTTGGTGGAGAATTCTAAGCTGTTGTTCCCTCCAAAATTTGTTAGTTATAAAAGTTCTTATGGTGTAAAGCATCCGTTTACATCAAAAGCGGTTTTGGACCAGCTAGAAAACAGCGATAGTGAATTAGAATCATTTGCAGAATTGAGTGATACTGATTCTTGGGGAAATTTGTCATCAGACACTGAAAGTGACTACAGTGACTATTCTACGACTGAGCAAATTTCAGGGTTTTTGATTTGATTACTTTATTGAATAAATTGTATTATTATTATTTTCTATAATTATTTATAGTTATTTATCATATTATAATTTATGATTTTGTGTTTCAAACTTTATCATACCCATACCTACTAGACTCTTGTTTGGACAGATTTAAGCGAGTTATTCCTAAGAATTACAGGTCTACAATATAAAACTATATAAATTTCCATGCAAAACAATGTACCACTTTGACATTCAAAAATCAGACATAATCATACCGCCGGGGAGGTCAAAATAATAAAAAAAAATTGCATTTGAAAAACAACTACACAAATACTGTGTGACATTAAAAATTGGAACAATCACCATTTTATTCTCTAGGACCTCTGCTTTAAAAAATATATAATGTATAATATTTTAGCAAAAAATACTGATTCTCACATGTAAACAAAAAGTGTCAGAAAAGGCTTGGTCTTCAAGTGGGTAAACGATGTTTACAATCACTTTAATCTCTCTGTGGCCCTTTAAGTGGGCTTTAATGCCTGGGTGGAAGGGTAGCTTCTCTAACAAGTGACTGCTGTGATTGGCCCCTATAGCAGTCACATTATTGGGACCCTGCCCCACTGGTTTCTGATCAGAGATTAAGAGTTGTCAGTGACAGCTCGGTCATCATAGTGGCAGCGCAGCAACACCTATCAGCACAAAGCCTGTGGACACATACATGTGGTGGCTGGTACTACAAAAAATAAACGGACAATAAGGTGCATGCATCTAATACATTACTGAGAAAAATATTTATTCAATCTAAAAACAGATAAAAGGGAGTACTAACAAAGTAGCAACTAGAATAAGCCATAAAATCACATAATGCCATGCAGTGTGGACAAAGACGTCATGGACATCAACATCAAAAAAGGGTGTAGAGCTGACGTGTTTTGGGGGTGCACCCCCTTCCTCAGAGCTGGATGTCCATGGTGCAGGAGCGCTGCCCCCCTAATCCATGTGCCAGCCCCTAATCTACATGCAGGGCGCTGGACGCATGGATTTCAATGTTTTTTGCTTTTTTTTGAAGCACACGATTAGAGCCTGAGGCTCTTATCGGCTTCAGAAAAGGGTGGGCTTGGGGCACAGAGCTCTGTGCCCTGAGCCCACCCAGTTGTGTGACATTAGCGAATTAATATTCGCTAATGTTTTCCTGCTTCTCCTCCTGGCCAATCAGAAAGCGGGTCCTGAGACCCAATTGGCTGGGAGTCTTAGGATTCCCAGTTAATCGGGTCTCAAGACCCACTTCCTGTTTGGTCCGGAGAAGAAGCAACGGGCCGGCACTGCCCACGACAAACTGGAGCAAGCTGGAGCGAGGAGCAGCCTAAGTTAAGGCTGCTGATTGCCACCTTCCCATCTGTCTCCTGTGGCCGTGGGGGGATGTCCGGTGGGCGGGCAGGCGGTTGTGGTAGTGGGGGTTTGTTTGCCGCCACCCCCCACCCCAAAATGTTGAGCACCAGCCGCCACTGCCGCACTGCATGCCATTATGTGGTTTTATGGCTTTTTCTAGTTACTACTTTGTGAGTATTCACTTTTATCTGTTTGCATATCACATAAATGTCTATCAGTAATGCACTAGGTGCGTGCACCTTCTTGTCCATTTGTTTTTTGTAGTACCAATTGGATTACCCCGTCTGAGGAAGGCTGCATCCGCCTAGCATCCGGAATCATTGCTGTCCTTCCTGCTTTCCAAGAAAGAGGACCTCATAGCGCTGGAAGAGATTGGTAGTTTATGTGGTGGCTGGGCATTAAGGCCTACTATTCCTGCCTTTGCATATACAGTATGCATTAAGCATTCAGAAAGAGGTTCATTGTCTCCTGTCTAAATTGGCCCCACTGTTGGGGAGCATGCACACTCGACTGGGCCGATTGACGTCACACCCTGGCTGCACCTCCTATTTGTGATCATGTTTTAAATATCCTAAGTACTGGTTACCAACTATATAAGTGTACATATGTTTGATATCCACAAAGGGAGGACCCCTGGCTACCAACCACTATATTACATCTTAATAACATAGTATATATTGCAATACAGGAATTTGAGCAGCGGATGATGTGACCTCAGATATCTCTAGTATTGAACATAAGTCCTTATATAGGGAATTAAGGTAAGGAGAAAAGGGTGTTTATGTCCCCCTTTCCAATATAAATACAAAGGTTAATCATCCTAATAACATGCATGATAGCATTTGGCCCCTTGTAAGGTCTGTATATGTATATTTCCTTAGGATACCCCTGTCTCCAGTTAGGATATAACCAGGGCATTCATTCCTCTACCCCGGGTTCGGAACACTACTGTTATTCTAGTATGTGTGCTGTTTGATTTTTACCCAATTTTTGGATATTACACTATTATGATTCATTTTGTTTATACCAGCTTTGCACTGTTGTTTCCCAAGTGTGCCGCCATATCTACTTATAGGAAAGGCTGGACCATCCATTCCGCCCCTCCCCTCCCCCCTCATCTGATTTATCCATGTTTTTGTAAGTGATTATGCACTTGTTATGTGACCCCTGTACCTGAATGAACATCTTGAGATACAGTGTTTGACTACTTTGCTTTCATTTCTAGATTAAAATAATTTTAACCCTTAAGCTCCCGAAGAAGCGTTATTATTATGCGAAACACGTCGAGCAACAAGGAATGTTTTTAGCGTGATGCTACCACCCCTCAACTATCCACTCTTTTGGATCTATGGTTGTCCTATGTATATTTTTTGGTATAATGTGGTATTGAGTTGGAGTCTCCCTACCCTTTTAAATTGAAGGTTAGTGGTAACACCAGCCACATTGATTATTTCTAATATGATTCTGTTAACATGTCTGTATATCCCTGTTATTTAAATATCAATTAATAAAGATTTTTTTAAATAACAATAGTATCTTCAGTATGGTGCCAGTAAACTCCCATGTTTCTCTCTTCTAATTTTCCTACTGTAAGAAATGAAATGAACACCCATTTACTAGGTACTAAGCTGGGTTTTAAAAAAAAAATCCCTCCTTAGTAAATCATTACCCTTAGCAGGTTTAGCTGTTCTACTCTCCTCTCTGCAGTTAGCTGTTTGTACCAGCTGGTGGCAGCTGTTATAAACACACTCGGTGTTCTCCTTTTGGATACAGGTCAAAGGGTTATGAGACCATTGTCCAAACTGCATTGTCTCACCACTGCTATTTAGGACAAGCTCCAGTGACAGTGATCTGTGTCCCAATATAAAAACTGGTTATAGTTTCTCACTATACATTTTGACATGCAGATATATACTCATTTATGTTTTTTTCTATACATTTATTTAGATATACTGTACTGATATACTGTATATATATATAATAGTGCTCTGCACCCCAAGCCCAACCTTTTTCAAGCCAATTACAGCCTTCCAGCTATGAGTCCCCCCCACCCAACAAGTATCCCCGCATGCAAACCTATACCTGAAATATTACTTTTCAGAGCAGATTGGTGCTGTGAGGAGCACCTCAAGTGAATAGCCATTCACATAACATTTTTAGCTTTGAAATTTTATTGAAAGTAGGATAAAGTTGTTATTAGGTACCTGGTAGCAGAACCTGATACGTTGAGGGAGGCCTCTCTTACACTTCTGACTTGGAGCTCCAGGTAGTGTAAACAGGCGGTGCAGGAGCACAGAGTGGCACAAGTGCCTGTAAGTGTGGCTAGCAGCAGGGAAGGTGTCCACGGTGTCAGAAGGATCCAGTGAGCAGGCAAGCTGGTAGGCAGCAGACTATGGCAGCCTGGTAGTGGTGACAGCAGGCAGCTGAGATGGTAGCAGACTGTAGGTCAGCCAGAACAGCAGGGTGGTAGGTGAGTACGTGTGACAGCAGGCAGAGTAGCAGGGTCAGACATACTAGGTCATACACAGACAGGATGCATCCGGTACAGGGCACAGGCAGGACCGTGGTCAGGAAATAAGTCTGGAACTGATCAGAGATGTAGGAGGCTTTGGAGCAGACAGAAGAACAGGTCAGGGAACAAGCCAAGGTCAGTGCAGGCAGAGTTCTGAGAGTAGTCAAGACAAGTCAGCAACTGGAATCAGGATACAAGATCACATGATACACAGGAGGCTGAAGGCGACTGATCCTGAGCACTGGCTAAGTTTTAAAAGGCCGTTTGGTGCCAACATCTGTCACAAGCTCATGTAAGTGCCAGTGCACGCAGTATGCACATTAAGCATTAACGAGTACCCAATTTCTGTGAGGAAATAAAGGAACATGTATTAGCCTGTGCACAGAACTTGTCCAGAGGCCATAATGTTTATTGACATGTCCATCCTTATAGTTGCACAGCCAACATGTTTTGGATGATTATAGAACACTCTTTCTTAGGGCTCTAAGTGACAACATTAGATGTTTATCATGGAATCACTTGGGGGCTGTCTAAGTGTCTTTCAGTTGAAACAATGTTACCGGTTGACACCCATGTGGAAAAATCTGGGACCGAAACTTTAACTTGTATGATCATTCACTTGAGGAATTCCTCACCACACACACACACAAAACTCCCAACCTGGAGAACTGGCACCCTTACCCTGTACCTCCAGGAGATGAACATCCCAGGATTTCCACAAGGTTCCATCAACCAGCCACCCTGAACCTAAACCTGGACTCTTGACAAAAAAGAAACCCTGAAATGCTCTTGCAAACCCAACTACTGCAATTCCTAATTTCTCTTGAATTTTAATGTTGTTTGTTTTTTTGTGAATCCTTATGTTATCTCTGCCTTAAGTGGTTGTTTTTTCCATCCAATTCAGAAACCCATTTGAAAATCTTCGATAATTGATATTTATATACTGTACATAACACTGCAAATGTTGATAATATAATGTGCATTCAAATGATCAGATGGAAGCTTGTGTGAGTAAAAAGCATAATTTTTGATTTTGAAAACTAATAAAAATGATGCATGAGATATGTTTTAACAAGTTGAGCCCAATATGGTTTATCTAGAGTGAATAAACATTTTTTTTCCTAAATGCCTGCATATAATATCAGTTCAATGAAATACCCTTGAGTCAAATAATTCATTTGAAAACAATCTGTAATTCAATACATAAGGCATCCTCACATTTTCTTCTTTTACACCAATGCTTGTATAAAAATATAATATATTTTATTTTGTATAAAAATAAGATATCAGTTTAATGGGTTTTAACCCATTCCCACCCAGTCCCAACATACCTTCAACTGGGCTATTATGCCTGGGAGACGGGAAGGTCTGCCCCATCACGTGACCACGTCACATGATCGGTTGTCACAGTGGTCACGTGCTTGGGAATCCATTCAGCCATCTCCTTATTACTAGACAATGGGAGCTGTCCCTGCACCATACCAGTACAGTGATGGAACATCACTGTACTGGTATGGTGCAGGGACTATGCTGTCAACACAGAAACCTCAGCCGTCCCACCCATTGACGCATATGTGTAGTATGTGGGCATTCTTTGCAACAGCACACAAGAATTATGTGGGCAGAAAAAGGTTATAAGGATATAAAGCTATCATAGGCTGGCCATAGATGAGCCTTTTTTGTTTTCATTCAACCAGTGGGTTGAACAGTGACAGCCTGTCCATATGGGGTGCAGGGGTGCTGCCCCCCTAATCCATGCGCCCGGCCCCTAATTTACATGCAGGGCGCCAGATGCATGGATTCCAATGGGAAGTTTTTTTGTTTTTTTTTAGAAGCACATGATTAGAGCCTGAAGCTCTAATTGGTTTAAAAAAAGAGTGGGCTCGGGCGCAGAGTACTGTGCTATGAGCCCACCCACTTGTGCGACAATAGCGAATTAATATTTGCTATTGTCTTCCTGCTTCTTCTCCCGGCCTATCCTGGTTCAGGAAATGGGTCCTGAGGCCCAATTGGCTGAGAGGAGAGCAATCCTATTGGCCGTCAAGGGGGAGGAGTGAGGAGACGCAGGGGAAGCTGCGCCGCTGTGAAGGATGGAGGAGACACAGAGGTCTAGATGGGGTAAGTGCGGGAGACCCAACCGAAAGCCCCCCCCCCGCAAAAATATACCACCAGCCACTACTGGGTTTGAACGAAAGAAAATGACTTGATTCCCCCATTCACACAGTTGATGTGGATGGGGGAATTATTGAGCCTTTGTATTCTGACTTGCAGTAAGGCATCCCTGTTGTCAAAATACACTGATCAGCGCCGCTGGCTATAGCCAAAAACACTGGTGGAGAGAAAAATTTCCAACAGACTGGTTGTACACGAGTCGATTGATAGATCGACTTGTGTACAAACAGCCTGCCCATGCATGAATGAAAATTTGTCTGGTCCCTGCTGAACTGGCCAAATTTCGATCCATGTATGGCCGCCTTTACAGCTTATTTATTTATTTAGAAAACTCATCACTTACTACATCAGACCTTTACTTAAGTGCCAATTGCACTGTGTAAATAAAGGACTTTTCTAAGCCCACTCTTCCAGATGGAATATTAGAAGATATTTATTTCCAATTGGATAGATGATGCGAGAGTTGTGTGCCATATTGCATAGGCTTGGTTTTGAACTGCTGAAAGCGCTGCTTGTAGAGTCACAACTCTGGGGGGCGCTGCCACTTACCAAATTGTTAGAATTTACATGTTGGAGAGTAGCACCCTCTTCCGAAAAGAGGAGCTCTCATGAGGCATTGGGGTAAGCTGACAATCAATGAAGTAGTCAGTGCTACTACAATCTTCCAGATCCTGTGCCAAACAACCTCCCCTCTGCTTGGGTCACTCAATCAGCACTGCCGCCAATCACAGAATGCCTTTATTATTTTAATGAATGCAATGCATTCTCTGATTGGATGAGTGGTGATCTCTACCTCCAATTAGAGAACACTTTTTATTTATTGAAAAGGCATTCTGTGAATAGTGGCAGTGCCAAGCAAGCAACACCCTGTGGTCAGTGTACAGAGGGGAAGCCGCACAGGACCCAGAAGACCAGGGCTATTACTGTTGTGGTGCCAAATACTACAATGTTTGCCAGCTTTTCCTGCGGTCTGTCAGGTATGAAATATGGATACGTATATCAGTCCAAGCTGGACCAATGTAAGGCAGGTAATAGATTATGCAGTTTTTTTTCCTGTAACCACAGTCAGTGTTGATGGGGGAATGCCTCCTGCTGAGCAATTGTGTTCTCCCGCTGGGGGAGGGTTGGGTATGTGGGAAGAACACAATAATTATTGCTAGTGACTATTGCTGCTGGCAATAATCTCATGCTAGGAATCCTACATACTGGTTGTACCCAAGTCAATCTATGAATCCACTTGGGTACAACCAGCCTGCCCATAGATGGATCTGATCTCGGCCAGTCCCTGCTGAACCAATGAGATCCAAAACATCTATGGCTGGCTTAGGCCAGCCATACATGGAGTGAATTTCTTTCCTGCAACCACTGGTTGCAGAAAATAAATTTGCTTGATTCCCCATCAACACAGACAGTGTTAATATGGGAATCCCTCCTACCAGGCCATTGTCTTCTCCCGACGGGGGGAGGACAAAGCCATCCCCGCTAGGACAAGATACTGATTATCAATAGTGGCTATAGCAGGTGCTAGCTATAATCACAAGAAAATCTGGCAGTCTGTTTGTACCTAAGTTGATTGATCAATCAACTTTGTACATTCAGCCTGCCCATTAATGCTTCAAATCTCAAATTCAAACTATGTATGGCTGGCCTTAAACACACAATAAATTTCAAACCTAGAGATCAGCTTTATCAATTGGAAACATTTCAGATTTGGGAGATTACCTTATCTCATTGATAAAGGTTGGCTTGTGCCCACAGCAGCCCATTTCTCAAACATAAATCTAAAAGTTATTTCTGTTCTTTCAAAGTCCTTCTATTGTCTTCTCTGCATTGGTTCATATTTATCTGTTGTCCCTTAGGCATTGTGTGCACAGGTGCATAAAGAGCACCTAATCCCTATTAGCTTTTAGACACACTTAGCAGAAGCTGGAGTGGGCTTAACCCTTTCCATTGACCTCAAGTATCTCCAATAGATCATGTTTTCAGAATCTCTTCAATTTCACCCAAATGATTTACTCTACCCTCTTGGCATAGAAATGAATGCATCTGTTCGAACCAAAGAAGATACTGAAAACATGACTGGTTGGGGTACGGAGTTCAGAAACACTGCAGTAAAGAACTGTGTTTAAGTAGAAGTTCACCCTAACACTAAAATCTCTAAATCCCTAAATCTACAGGCATCCATGATCTAAGACTAACCTATCTAGAACTGTAAAGAAGAAATTGCTATTTGTCAAAAAGAAAGGAACGCTATACATACATTTTTTGAAGCCGCTCCGGTCCGATCTTCAGCGGCAGAAGCTCTGCAAAGGAGACAGCCGACAACGGCTGTGAAATGAATGGGAAGCGACGTCACCCATAGACTTACTATGGGGCATCCATTGTCGGCTCCCTCCTCTGCTCCCGCCTCCACAGAGAAGCTGCCACTGGCAGCTCAGCGTGGGACCAGACCGGCTTCAAAAATGTATGTATAGCAATTTCTTCTTTACAGGGCTAGATAGTTTAGTCTTAGATCTTGGATGACTGTAGATTTACAGATTTTAGTGTTAGGGTGAACTTCTACTTTAAAAATGCACCTCTGTACACAGAGATGTAACCAATGAGTGATTGTTTCACGTATACCTAGCACCATCTAGTGGTCAAATGCAGTCATTTCCATTTTACATCAATGAAAAACATTTGTGCAGCACAGGAATTAGCCTAATAATATTATTTTTGCCTCATATACTCCTCAAGAGCTCTTCAAGATCTTTGGCGTTCGAAGAATTTAGCATTAGTCACGCTTTTGCAAGTTCTGGATTCCTGGTCCACCGCAGAAAAGTGAGAGATTGACAAACAGTGGAGAATAAATAAATAATTAAGTGGCTGTGCAATGTGCACTGGCCAGGCCGTGAAGCCTGGTAGACACAAATTGGCCCGACCTTAGGCAAAAGTCCCAGCCCTAAAATGCGCAGTGCAGAAAAAGTGTTTGGAGCTCTGACCATGTGCCAGTTCACACTGTAGGGTCTCACACCCAAGAGCACCCCTAGGGCAACCACTTCCAGGGGGCACAGACAATGCTGACTCTCTGCCTCTCCAGCCCATGGCTAGACAAGTTAGATCCACTCAAATTAGGAGGAACTGAGCAACAAAGTGGAAGGACCTATACCCCGATTCCCCGGGGCGCAAGGCTCCTGACAGGAACTGAGGCATCGTGCGCCAGGACCACCTAGCCAAAGCCGGACGACCCCCGTTCTCTAGGTGGCCAGCCGAAACTGACCGCCCCAATACTAGGTGGGACTCCCCCGAAGGGAGACCCAATGAGAGGCGGTGGATCAAGCCAGAAGGCCATACCCACCACCTTTCCAAGACGTTCAGGGTAGGCCCGAAGACCGTACACCTTACTAATCAAACGTGCAAGTGTACCCAACAATCAAGTGACACAACACTACAAACAGCAAACAAAAAACATAAAAAAGTGGGGGGAGGATAGTGGAGAAGTGAAAAGGTGCCCTTGTGCTAGACAAAGGCCGGCCTTGCGGTCAGGAATCAGAAATTCCTCTGGTCCTGACCAAAAGGCCCGGCTCTAGAGGCAGGTGCAAAAAAAAGGTGGTCATGGTGCAGTGACCTAGGTGCCATCAACTCAAAGTGCTGCCACTCACTGTGAGATTCAGGCACCCCTGGACTGCCACTCCAGGGGCACATGCACCAAAGGCTTTTTTCTCAACCCAGCCCTTCAGCCAGACCAGTGCATCTCCATACCTACCAGAAGGACCTTTCCTACTTACTCCTGGCCCCCAATGACCTATGGGCGCTCCGGTTTCAGTACCATCAGGTACTTTCCTCTAGCAACCAACAAGATTCCAGGATTCATTTTCCTTTAGTAAGTTAAACAATTAAAGCTAAACAATGTTGGTTATGGCTAACAGCACTATTACTTTGCTCTAGTCTTTATAAATTAGCCGCTCCTGTTTCAATTATCCATCAACAATATACAAAGAATACGTTTTGGTTTCCATAACGGACTGTGCATTTGCCAATTAGCTGGTTGTCAGTCTCCATTGTGATGCTATAGGCAAATGTAACTCGGTGTTGAATAGTCACAGAATGGAAAAAAACTGTTCTTTATATTCCGAGAGTAAAATATTTCTCTTGTTTCTAAAGCAAATAAGCTGCCATTTCTGAGACAGTTAGAACTACTGAAAATATAATTAATAGTTATAAATATTCAACAAGAGAATTGCATAATAAATAATATTTTTTAGCTTTTTATATATATATATATATATAGATAAATGTATATATAGCTAATAGGACTCGCCATTGACAAAAACAAAAAAAATCTAAAATCAAATATTTCATAGATAAAATACATCACAATAAGTGAACAAATTGTTTTAGTCAAAGAAACAACTTTTTTCAAAAAATGCCAACCATATTGTATTTATATTGTACATATACATTGCAATTATAACAATAGGTATTAGTAAGAGAAGAGAATTGTATACAGATACACTTTTCACGACGAGCTTCATCAGGAAGGTATGCTACATGGCTTATCTATCTGTTGTCTGAACAAGATGTAGCATCCTTCAGAATAAGTAAGTCAAAGGTGGCCAAGATAGAACCCCAAGGGGTACTTGGTCGACCACAGGGTGAGAAAACAACTACCTATTATTCATATGACAGATCCTTGCCATGTAGCATACCTTCCTGATGAAGTCCATCATGAAACACGTTGAAGAAGCATATAAATCTGTATTTAATTCTCTATTCTTACTAAAAGTTATATGTAATTCATTGTTATAATTGTGGTGTATACATACAATAGATGTACATTATTGTTTTGGATTTTTTTTAAAAATGTGTGACTACTACCAAAAATTCACTTATTGTGATGCATTTTATTTAGCTGTATGTAATTCTATTGATATTTTTTGAGTTAGGGATGTGGTCATCGGTGATTACTTATCAATCTTAACGTTTGAAATTACAAGTATTCTAACGTAGTTGCTACTTAGCAAGTGATGCTTCATAATTCAGTACTATAATGCAGTCAGGCTGCGGTAGTAAATCTGTTTTTCTTTTACTCTTTGAACTGATAAGTGACGCAGCAAGGATTAAAATAACCTGTGCAGGCGGCATATGAGATAGCACTCTCTCTAAAAAAACAGCAACCCAGTTTTCCAGTGGTCCAACATGCCTCTCTGGACACTGCTCTAATCAACTGGACCTTTGAGCCTGAGTAGCTGATTTGATTGAAGCAGTGTCGAGGGGAGGGGTGTTCGGACTGCTCAAGAGCCAGGGTGATGCTTTGTGCATGAGATAGGGTTGCCACCTCATCCCTTTAAACCCAAACACATATTAATTACACACAGTGAAAGCTTGTGGGTTTTTTTGGGGGGGCAGCACATCCCCTGGTCGCTCGCTCTCTGTCAGTTGGTCCAGCACTTACCCCGTCTAGGTTGCGGGTGGTGGCTGCGGGTTCTCCTCCAGCATGGCGGCTTCCACCGTGCATATCCTCTCTTCTCTTCCTAGGTGCTAGGCATCCAAAAGGATCGTCTGTCCTTTCAGCCACGACCTGCTTTCTGATTGGCTGGGAGGAAGATTAGTATGAGAATAGGGAATATTCATTCGCTATTCTCATACAACTGGGTGGGATTGGGGCACCCCAAGCCCACCCTTTTCTGAAGCCTATTAGAGCCTCTGGCTCACGAGCTTAAAAAAAAACACCCCCCCCATTAGAATCCATGGTCCGGCACCCTCTATGTAGATCAGGGGGCTGGACGCATGGATGGGGGGGCAGCGCCTGTATGCCCCTAATGGGTATACCACCACTGACTACACAGGTTCTAAAAGCTGATTAAGGTGGTAATTAAACACACTTATCTGCATTAAATTAGCCTCAGAACCTGTGTAATTAATATGTGTTCGGGTTTAAATGGATGAGGTGGCGACCCTAGCATGAGAGCACCAGTCTGACTCTCCTACATGGTGCCAGGGCAGAATACTTTAACCCTTGCTATGGCAATTAGCAGTTTATAAAAAGTAAAATGATAGCACAATGTAAGTATACATTATTCATACCAGATGGACCTCTGGGGAAGCAAGAAATTACTGTAGTAATTGGTGTTACTACAGTCATAGTGGCGATCTTCTGGGTCACGCTCAGTTTCTATGTGAGCGGCCGCCCCTCTGCACACTGACAACAGAGATTCTTTTGCTTGTTGTTCATAGAATACCTTGCATTTTTTCAGTGAATACAAGTGTTCTCTAATTTGATGAAGTGGAGACTTAGATGTCACCACCACTCCTCCTCCTGACATTTCCCTTCTGGCTTCTATTTCAAAATATAAAATCTTAAAATATTTGTGGGGCCTTTGGAGAGATCTGTGGGCCATATTTTATTTTTATTTTTTTTAAGAAGTCCGCTATGAAATATCATTTACTGACAATTTAATATGCATAATTTGTCTCTTCTTTGTAAATGCCACTTTTACTGTAGCACATCCTACAGCAAGAATGGAAAAAAGTTAATTTGAGTATAGAATCTGGCTGGCCAGGAAAGAGTGGAACCCCCATGGTGGGGGGACTCCTTATCACTGGACTGTGAAAGTTGGGTCAGCTACATGGGCTTGGGAGACCAAAATAAAGGGTCTGGGAGGCCAAGAAAGCTGAAACGGCTAGTGAGTCCACGGGGTCGGAGAGAGTCCAGAAGTCTCTTGAAGAGTGGGCAAGTTTGGGGAAGGGGGGCTGGGGAGTCTTATTTAGAGGCCAGGGTGGGGGCTGTACAGGTGCTGTGGAAGCATCCAGGTGGGTTAGCATTTTCTTCAGTTCTTTCCTTTTATGTTGAAAATCCTGTGTGGGAATCTACACTTTGGTGCCCGTTTATGAAACTGTGATCAGCGATGATCACAAGGATCGCCGCTGATCACAGTTCATTTTCGGTTTATGAAAGAGAGATGACCGGGGGACAACCTGTTCTCCGCCCATCATCTCCACACACGGAGAAGCTGTTTGACTGACACAGAAACGGTCAGTTTGTGAAGCTGTGATCTCAGCACTTCATTGGCGATCTGTGTCAGAATTCACCACCTCTGAGCTGGTGAATCGGGGAGTGAAGAGAGAATCCCGGGGGAAGGAGGAAGATTACTGCCTTCCTTCTTCCTCGGTAAGACCCCCCAACACAGTGACCATGTCCCCCTGCCCTGTATATGTGTTTATATGCATATATATAATGTGTGTATGTATAAATATATATGTATAAGTATATAATGTATGTGTGTGTTTATATATACATATATTATGTAGGGGGACTAATCATTTTATTAACGAGGTGGGTGGTCTCCTTTGAGAATGTCTGTTACTGAGCAGTGATAATTTATTATTGCTTAATAAACCAACATCTCTGTATTTCTGTGAATTTCTGGTACCGTAATCTCATTATGCCTCATGAGATTCCAGTATCTGGGGGCGTTCTCCACTGTTTGAAGCATTTGTAGATCACTTCACTTCACAAGAGGTGAAGCGATCTACACCGCTTCATAAACTGGCACACAGAGGAGAACGATCTCCTCTGTGAATGCCTGAGAACTGAGCAGCAGATTTTTTACAACTGCTTCATAAATGGATACCTATATTACCAAAAGTTTAGGGACACCTGCCTTTTCATGCACATGAACTTTAATGGCATCCCAGTCTTGGTCCGCAGGGTTCAATAATGATTTGGCCCACCCTTTGCAGCTATAGCAGCTTCAGCTCTTTTGGGAAGGCTGTCCACAAGGTTTAGGAGTGTGTCTATGGAAATGTTTGACCATTCTTAAAGAAGCACGTTAGTGAGGTCAAGCACTGATGTGGATGAGAAGGCCTGGCTCGCAGTCTCCACTCTAATTCATCCCAAAGGTGTTCTATTGAGGTGCAGGCCAGTCAAGTTCCTGCACCCCAAACACGCTCATCCACGTCTTTATGGACCTTGCTTTGTGCACTGGTGAGCAGTCATGTTGGAACAGTAAGGGGCCATCCCCAAACTGTTCTCTCAAAGTTGGGAGCATGAAATTGTCCAAAATGTCTTGGTATGCCGATGCCTTAAGAGTTCCCTTCACTGAAACTAAGGGACCAAGCCCAACCCCTGAAAAACAACCCACACCATAATTCCCCCTCCACCAATGATTTGAGCCAATGCACACAGCAAGGTCCATAAAGACATGGAAGAGTGAGTATGGGGCGTAGGAACTTGACTGGCCTGACTTCAACCCAATAGAACACCTCTGGGATGAATTAGAGTGGAGACTGCAAGCCAGGCCTTCTCGTCTACATTAGCGCCTGACCTCACAAATGCGTTTCTGGAAGAATGGTCAAACATTCCCATAGACACTCCTAAACCTTATGGACAGCCTTCCCAGAAGAGTTGAAGCTGTTATAGCTGCAAAGGGTTGGCCAACTCAATATTGAACTCTACGGACTAAGACTGGGATACCATTAAAGTTCATGTGCATGTAAAGGCAGGCGTACCAACATTTGTGGTAATATAGTGTGTGTTTATTGACTTTGTTTTCAATAAAATTGGGCTGCTATGCCCTTGAAAACTAGTTTGGACCGACGCAAAGCTCATTACATCTACCACCTGAGCTAACGATCCCCCAGAGCACAAGTCTTATTACTATTTTATTTTTAAGAGACACTCAAAGGGACGCAAAGGGATCAGCTCAAAGTCATTTGTGTGGTTAATGTGTGATAATGCTTTGAAAAAAACATTTTTTTTCGGTGTGACGTTTGTAATTATCTTGAAATCAGCCATGTTTGCTCATTACATACTCAGGCTCAGCCTCCTGCTGTACAGTGCTGTACATTGGTTATGCTGTACCACATTCTCTCATAGCATCTATAATAATAATCTGGAAGGTCACTGGAAAATTATACAATTCTTTTTTATTAAACGGATATATATGGCCCACATATTGGGAGTGGGACCCATCATATACTGTAAAGCTTACCTTTTCTTTATGCTACTTTCTATTTCAGAATTCTGCATTTACTCATACTATTGCTTATGCTTATTCCACAAATATCTCTGCTGGAACCTGACAGATAATGAATTATAACACACACAATTTACCTGTACCTCTCTTTTTTCACTATTGACTTTTTTTCTTCTTTGGCTCATATTCATTATTTTCTAGCAATTAACTTGCCTTTGCTTATTCTTGAGATATAGGGAGGGGGGGAATTGGAATTTAGGATATGTTGTCTTTCAGCTGACCCTCGTTTTCTCTGCATGAGCAAAGCAACAAATATTTTAAATATTTTTTTTTATTCAAACAAAGTTGGGGGTCATTGTTGAAAGAAGACAAAAAATGTAATTACATAAAAATGTATTCTATATTTACACAATGCCAGGACAAGGTCATCTAGAGCCCAGGGCGAACCTGCCAAACTGCCCCCCCCCCCCAAGATGTCGGAGCATTATGTGTCAGCAAAATCCCCCCCCACAAAAACACTCAGCACTAATCTGCATGATTACCCCTAAGCATAAATTCCCCCTCCTCCCAGTACAAATCTGCCCCCCTGTTGAAATCCCTCCTTTCAGCACAAATCCCCCCCATCTGCCAAATGCACCTCCCCTTCAAAAAAAATCACCCGCCTAGCACAAATCCTTTACCCCTAAAATTATCCCTCTTAGAACACATCTTATCCCCCTCCACTTCAAATGACTCCCTCCCAGCACAAATCGTCTTCCCCCC
>BLSH010134394.1:1611990-1622590 GCA_018402905.1 Glandirana rugosa
GTGGGGTAAGAGGAACCTTTAACCATTTACAAATATTAAACTTTTACTAAAATTAAACTTTTAATAATCTTAAACTTTTGAAAAACTTAAGTTTTTGATAAATTTAACTAAGATTTTGAAAAGCATAACTAAACTTTTACTTACTTACTTTGTTTAAGGTTTTTGCATAATTTGTTTACTTTGTTTACATTGATTTGATTAAATACGTTTATTGATCTCAACTCGCTTGGGCTTGACATTTCAAGCCCAAGCATGACCTTAAATCCCACAGGCACAGGGCTTGGGCATTTTTTCTCAAATGTCCGGGTTCGGGTTCGGGACACGGACACCCTAAATTCCAGTACGAACCCGAACTTTACAGTTCGGGTTCGCTCAACTCTAGTTATTTGCATAAATTAGTTTAGTTACATTTGTTTCATTTGTTTAATACGTTTTTGGAATTTGTTTCATTCATTCATTTTCAAATCAATACGAAAAGTTTTAGAATCAATTTAAATAGTTTTTGAATTCAAAAAGTTTTCAAATTCTAATAATTTTCAAATTAAAATCATTTTCAAATTATAAACATTTACCAATTTCCAAGGAGAATGGGGTGGAGTAGAAAGTGGAGGAATAGAATGGAAAAGATAGAATACAATAGCGGGGAATATACAAGAAAATGGAAGAATACAATGTGGTGGAGTGGAGCAGAGTTGTTTAACTCTGTTGTATTCTATTCATTTGTTTTCAGTAATATTCTTTTCTAGTCTATTGTTTTTTTATTCCTGTTCTATTCCTTAGTTATCTATTTTATTTTGTTTTCTTTGGAAATTGGAAAACTATTCAAATTCGAGGACTTTTCGAATTTGAATTTGAAAAACGATTTGAATTTGAAAACTTTTCGAATTTGAAAACTATTTGTATTTGAAAAGTATTTGAAAACGATTCAAAAATGATTTGAATTCAAAGCTTCTTATGATTTTTTTGTCATTATTTCGGAATCATTTAAATTCGGTACTATTGTAACTCGGAAATTTGGCTACATCCGAATTTCTGAAAAACGAAAATCTGTCCGAATTTTAATTCGGAACAAAATTAACCACACATGTCTAATCATACATATGGCTGGCCAAAATGACAAACTCTTTGACAAATAAACAAGTCCTTGCTTATGTTTTTGAATGGGCAACGTAATAAGCTCTTTGCCTGACCTTTCAATTGACCTTTTCCAGTCAATAAATTGTTCATTATTGTTCTCTGATTAGATCTTTGCAATACACATACATAGTAAGATAATTAGTTAAGTAGTTATCATTGTCTATATAAAGGGAAATTTCATGCCTGTATATGGGTATCTTTCATGTGCATCTGTCAGTGGTCGGGGTCTGTTGCTCATCTATTCACAATTGCTCCATCATTAAGCTCTAAAATGTAAATGAGTCAAGTGGCAGCCATATGACAATATGGTGGAGAGAATACACTTAGGCAGCCAGCCATGCCCTTTTCACTTTGCTGATATGGTAGATCTGCACTAAATTTTACTTAATTGGAACCTGCTAATAGCATTCTCACTTTAACAGATGCTGTTTAGGTGAAATTTTGGCATCTATTTTATCAGATGTGGTTATTGATCTCTTGTATTATTCAGCACCATCCACTCACAGGACTAGATGTAAAATGTAATATTCTGTTTCCTCTCTTTCCTCCCACTTCACACTATATGTTATAGTGCTATTGTTAACGTACTGTGTAATCTCCTGAGGGTACAACCTTTCACCACTGACCAATATTTGTAAGGGTAAGATGCATTTCCTTTGTGCTGACTTGTTTCATCTGTAAAGAATACACCGGGCATACGAGCTTTAATTTATAAAAGACCACAGCATCAACTTGGAGTTGATCGCCTGCAATGCAGATAAAACATATAGTTAACAGTAAGAGATACTCAGAAAGATATCTAGGGAAATAAAGACAATTGTCACGTACCAGGTCGGAGGCCAAAGTGATGAGAGGGCTTCCCTCGCAGCTCTGATCCGATCACCCATGGAGATATTGACAGGGAGTGCAAAATACAAAGTGACATGGGTGCCGAAAGTCTAGTTCATTGGTGGCTGTTCATGGAAATGATGTAGGATAGGACCAGCAGGGAAGAACAGGTGGGTAGTGGAGTTGAGGTCAAATGCCAAGTCAAGGTCATACATAGGTGAGTAGATGTAGATGAGAGAGTCGAGGCCATGAGCCAAGCCAAGGCCACACATGTGTGGTCCATAAGATTGGAGATAATGGAGTGGTCAGGAGCCAAAGACAGGGTCATGGACAATTGATCAGTAGAAAAGAAGTCCCTAAAAGAGAAGTTCGGGAATTGGAAAAAAGAAACAATCTCTTTGATGCTTCATTTTTTCCCATGATGCCTCTAAGTTTGAGAACCGAGCAATCAAACACTGCTGATTGCTCAGTTCTCGGCCTTCAGTGACTGTCCATCACTCCCTCTCTGCTAAGTCCTTCCAGTGCTCACTGGA
Organism: Glandirana rugosa; assembly: GCA_018402905.1. NCBI lineage: Eukaryota > Metazoa > Chordata > Amphibia > Anura > Ranidae > Glandirana > Glandirana rugosa. Next base: position 1,614,489 of record BLSH010134394.1, read on the forward strand.
ACGCTGGGCTGTGGAAGGGGTGGGAGTGAAAGGTTTAATCTCTTAGCAGCTCTCCAAGAGGCTGAGCCAGCTGTGGATCCAGGCATCTGTATGGATCCCAATATTAAAGTCTAGCTCTTTCTGGAGCCTGGACTGGCTATGTGACGTCAGCTGACAGCAGACTTTAGCCCACTGTCGGCTGAAAACGGGTCACAGGAATGCAGAATGAAGCGCACTCGTGTGACCCACAGGAGAACTAGTGCCAAAAGAGCTTTGGCCCTACTTCTCCTTTAAACAAGCTGGGGTCATATCTAGGAATCGGAAAAAGGAAAATCCAAGAACAGGCTGAGTTGGTAACAGGAAATACGGATAAGCACATACGATTCGGAAATACAAAAGCAGAGTTCACGGACAAGCTGAAGATCATTCGGTAACCATCTGCCACCACTCCTTCCTTTAAATAGGGTGTTTGGTGACAATTCTGAAATTTGATGCATGTACTTGTGTGCCTGCATGTGCACACATCTACGCAATGTGCCTGTCAAGCAAACCCACACAGGATATTGTCAGAGGTTCCTAGCCTGCATTTTGCACATGCACCTCTGTTCTGGATGGCTCCCTGACAGCATAATGAAGGTCCTACAATCCAAAGTCCAAAAAGCCCTACAGATATGGGGAACCTGGAAATCCAACATGAGACCTGTGTTACAGTGATATTAAAGGCAAAATATGTCATACTTACCTGCTCTGTGCAGCGGTTTTGCACAGAGCAACCCTGATCCTCCTCTTCTCGGGTCATCTGCCTGCACTTCTGGCCCCTCCCTCCTGCTGAGTGCCCCCAAAGCAAGCAGCCTGCAATGGGGCACCCAAGCAGGAGCGCTCCTGAGCCACTGCTCTGCATGTCTGTTCCCACATAGAGTCACAGCTTGGCCCTGCCCCCTCTCTCTCCTCATTGACTCACTGGCTGTGATTGACAGCAGCAGAAGCCCGCTGTCTCAACCAATGACATGGGAGAGGCCCAGCAGAGCCAAGGCTCCTGTGCATAGCGCTAGAGAAAGATCAGGCTCAGGTAAGTATGGGGGGGGCTGGTGCACAGAGAAGGTTTTTTAAAAGACAGATAAAGGGGTTTTTCCGACAGTGTCGCTCTGCTCTGCTCAGTTCAGCAGGGGATCCATGAGCAGATCCTCTGCTAAATTGGAGCAGAATGAGACAGATGTCAGTTTTTGTCATCTTTGCCCAATCAGTTGTGTCCTCATCTGCACAGTGCACAGGTGCAGACCTGTGATGACTCTATGGGTGTTGTGTTACATCAAGCTACCTCTGATCTACCACCTTTAGGTCCGGAAGAAAAGGAAGCAGTCCTTGGTTGTTGTTTTTTTTCCTGGACTTGATGGACTTTGAGGTAGGTCCAACAGAAAAGCTGATAGGCGTACTTAATCGGAAAGCCACTGTGAAAAGGCCCAAAAAAACTGGTAAAATAAAAGCTATAACATCTAAATGCAACAAAATCTGACAGCAGTGATGTACCCACAGGAAAAACTCACCAGATATCAATGCCAAGTTTAATATGCCATGCCTCAAGAGCTGTCGGGTAATGTAGGTCCATGTGGGTTCAGACTAGAGGCACTCAATTCAGCCAGGTTACATAACTTAAAAAAAATAAAATAAAATTTATGAATAAAACTTTTTGAAATTCTCACAATATAGTTGAGGGACACCAAACTAAATGCATTCTTACCAGAACCATGGCCTCCCACATACATACAGCAAGAAAAAGTGAGTAACCTTAGTTTCTACCTCCATCATAAAAAGAATGACGAGTTTCCATGTAAATATAAAAAGTTCAAAAAATAAAAACACAGCAGTATGGATTGATGCACGTCATATCCTGAGGTTGTCTTTGGGAAATAGACGTATCTGCAAGCTTTGCTGCAGAGGTTAAAGGGGTGGGGGGTCAGCCTGTCAGCGCTCAGACCATACGCCGCACACTGCATCAAATTAGTCTGCATGGCTGTTGTCCCAGAAGGAAGCCCCTTCTAAAGATGATGCACAAGAAAGCCCATAAACTGTTTGCTGAAGACAAGCAGACTAAGGACATGGATTACTGGAACCATGTCCTGTGGTCTGATGAGGTCAATATAAACGTATGTGGTTCAGATGGTGTCAAGTGTGTGTGGCGGCAACCAGGTGAGGAGTACAAAGACAAGTGTGTCTTGTCTACAGTCAAGTATGGTGGTGGGAGTATCATGGTCTGGGGCTGCATGAGTGCTGCCGGCACTGGGGAGCTACAGTTCACTGAGGGAACCATGAATGCCAACATGTACTGTGACATACTGAAGCAGAGCATGATCCCCTCCCTTCGGAGACTGGAGACTGGACCACAGAGCAGTATTCCAACATAACGACCACAAACACACCTCCAAGATGACCACTGCCTTGCTAAAGAAGCTGAGGGTAAAGGTGATGGACTGGCCAAGCATGTCTCCAGACCTAAACCCTATTGAGCATTTGTGGGGCATCCTCAAATGGAAGGTGGAAGAGTGCAAAGTCTCTAACATCCACCATCTCCATGATATCGCCATGGAGGAGTGGAAGAGGACTCCAGAAATGTGAGGGGTGTACTCACTTTTGTGAGATACTGTATAAACTGCCTGATTTTGCCCCTAATCTGAAAAAGGATGTGATGCTTGAAAGCAGAAAGACACATTTTACTCTTATACAGATGACAATAAATTGATTAATAAAGGAAATCTCAATAATAAGAAATTACATTTTACATTTAAAATGTTTGTAAAGGTTAAGATTTTTTTAGATAATAAATATGTTATACTTACCTGCTCTATGCAATGGTTTTACACGGAGCAGCCCTGATCCTCTTCTTCTCAGGTCACCCGCTGGTGCTCCTTGCCCATCCCCCCTGCTGAGTGCCCCGCTGGTGCTCCTGGCCCCTTTTCTGAGTGTCCCATAGCAAGTTGCGCACATGGGGGCACTCGTGTGTGCTTGCTCCCGAGCTGCCTCTGTGTATCTATGAGACACACAGAGCCCCACTCAGCCCCACCCCTGCCCCCTACTCACTTTCTGTGATTGACAGCAGTGGGAGTCAATGGCTTCCACTGATGTGTCTCAGCTAATGAGTAGGGAGAGACACAGGAGTGCTTCTTCTCTCATGCGCATCACTGCATAGAATGAAGGTAAAAAGCCTTTAGAACCACTTTAAAGACTAACAACACTATTGTTGAGAAAAAAAATTCCTGTCTGGGTAGATTGCAAGGACTTTAACAAGCTTTGTAGCAGAGTCCTACCTGTTTCTGTTCTTCAGAAAAAGCTGTTTGTTCCACTATTTCCTTGGAAGCCTTATCCCTGAATGCAGTGGGGGCCCGCCCATAAGGGGCGCAGGGATTGCGCCCTCTTAATCCATATGCCCGGCTCCTAATCTACAAGCAGGGAGCTGGACGCATGCATTCTAATGTTTTTTTTTTTTTAGAAGCACATGATTAGAGCCAGAGGCTCTAATTGGTTTCAAAAAAGGGTGGGCACAGGGAGCAGAGCACTGCACCCTGAGCCCACCCAGTTGTGTGACAATAGCGAATTGGCATTCACTATTGTCTTCCTGATTCTCCTCCCGGCCAATCAGGAATCGGGTCCTGAGACCGGATTGGCCAGGGAGTCTTAAGACTCACTTCCTGTTTGGTCAGGGGGAGTAGCAATGGCCCCGGAGTGAAGGAAAAGCCTATGGAACAATGTGTGCAGCAGGGACAACTCACCCACAGCCACATCAAGCACTTCGACAGTGGAGGGAGGAGGAGGGGAGATCAGTGTCATCCCGGCCAGGACTCTCATCTGCCTCCTAAGGTAAGGAGGCCTCTGATGGCAGCCTTCCCGTCTGTCTCTCTCTCTCACAGGGGGGGGGGGCGATTGCCGCCATCCCATCCGTCCGTCTCCTGCGCAGGGGGGGCGTTGGTTTGCCGCCCCCTCCAAAATATTGAACACCAGCCACCACTGCCTAAATGGTAGTGTCTGTGTTCAATATAATCATCTGATACACTTACAGTGTTCTAATGAAGAAGGTTGCAGGGCCTACATTCCTTTGGAAGTAATTAACCTTTAGGGAGTATCTCACCAAAAATATAATTTTCATTGCAGATGATGCCTAAAATTTGACTTGTATCTTAATGCAGATTTCTGGGAAAATCAGTGAGCCAATAACACAAGCAGGGAATGATATTTAGGAGAAGTTCTGTACACCAATGGTATGCAGAACAACTACTGAAACAGAAAGAGATGGCAAATCCACAATAAATGTTTGTCACCTGGAGGTGAGGGATACATTTCAGATAAGGGTATTCTCCTTTACATTAGAATGGTTTTCTCATGTTTTATCCTGGTACAGGAGGTGAGGGTGAAATATTTCCAATGGGACACAGGCAGCAAAAAAAAAAAAAAAAATGACAGGTATTTTAGCCATTTTCCTATTCTATCCTCATTTGAAAAAAAAAAAAAATTAAAGTCACCATTATAGCTTAACCACTTGCCGACCAGCCGTCATAGCTGTACGGGCTTTTTTGGGCGCTCCCACTGGCCCGACTCACGACCGTTCCCTGCCGTGACCGAACGGGGATCTGCCTGTATAAACAAGGCAGATCTCCATTCTGACAGGGGAGATCACACAGATCCTGTCTTTCTGCTATGCAGGAAGATGGATCTGTGTGTTTCCCCAGGCAGCCCAATTCCCATATACAGTGCCTTGTGAAAGTATTCGGCCCCCTTTGAACTTTGCGACCTTTTGCCACATTTCAGGCTTCCAACATAAAGATATAAAACTGTAATTTTTTGTGAAGAATCAACAACAAGTGGGACACAATCATGAAGTGGAACGAAATTTATTGGATATTTCAAACTTTTTTAACAAATAAAAAACTGAAAAATTGGGCGTGCAAAATTATTCAGCCCCTTTACTTTCAGTGCAGCAAACTCTCCCCAGAAGTTCAGTGAGGATCTCTGAATGATCCAATGTTGACCTCAATGACTAATGATGATAAATAGAATCCACCTGTGTGTAATCTAGTCTCCATATAAATGCACCTGCACTGTGATAGTCTCAGAGGTCCGTTTAAAGCGCAGAGAGCATCATGAAGAACAAGGAACACACCAGGCAGGTCCGAGATACTGTTGTGGAGAAGTTTAAAGCCGGATTTGGATACAAAAAGATTTCCCAAACTTTAAACATCCCAAGGAGCACTGTGCAAGTGATAATATTGAAGTGGAAGGAGTATCAGACCACTGCAAATCTACCAAGACCTGGCCTTCCCTCTAAACTTTCAGCTCATACAAGGAGAAGACTGATCAGAGATGCAGCCAAGAGGCCCATGATCACTCTGGATGAACTGCAGAGATCTACAGCTGAGGTGGGAGACTCTGTCCATAGGACAACAATCAGTCGTATACTGCACAAATCTGGCCTTTATGGAAGAGTGGCAAGAAGAAAGCCATTTCTTAAAGATATCCATAAAAAGTGTTGTTGAAAGTTTGCCACAAGCCACCTGGGAGACATCAAACATGTGGAAGAAGGTGCTCTGGTCAGATGAAACCAAAATCAAACTTTTTGGCAACAATGCAAAACGTTATGTTTGGCGTAAAAGCAACACAGCTCATCACCCTGAACACACCATCCCCACTGTCAAACATGGTGGTGGCAGCATCATGGTTTGGCTGCTTTTCTTCAGCAGGGACAGGGAAGATGGTTAAAATTGATGGGAAGATGGATGGAGCCAAATACAGGACCATTCTGGAAGGAAACCTGATGGAGTCTGCAAAAGACCTGAGACTGGGACGGAGATTTGTCTTCCAACAAGATAATGATCCAAAACATAAAGCAAAATCTACAATGGAATGGTTCACAAATAAACATATCCAGGTGTTAGAATGGCCAAGTCAAAGTCCAGACCTGAATCCAATTGAGAATCTGTGGAAAGAACTGAAAACTGCTGTTCACAACGCTCTCCATCCAACCTCACTGAGCTCGAGCTGTTTTGCAAGGAGGAATGGGCAAAAATTTCAGTCTCTCGATGTGCAAAACCGATAGAGACTTCCCCAAGCGACTTACAGCTGTAATCGCAGCAAAAGGTGGCGCTACAAAGTATTAACTTAAGGGGGCTGAATAATTTTGCACGCCCAATTTTTCAGTTTTTTATTTGTTAAAAAAGTTTGAAATATCCAATAAATTTCGTTCCACTTCATGATTGTGTCCCACTTGTTGTTGATTCTTCACAAAAAATTACAGTTTTATATCTTTATGTTTGAAGCCTGAAATGTGGCAAAAGGTCGCAAAGTTCAAAGGGGGCCTAATACTTTCCCAAGGCACTGTATATTTAGAACACACAGTGAAGGAACACATTTAACCCCTTGATCGCCCCTGATGTTAACTCCTTCCCTGCCCGTGTTCTTCATACAATAACAGTGCATATTTTTAACACTGATTACTGTAACAATGTCACTGGTTCCAAAAAATGTGTAAAAAATGTCAGTTAGGTGTCCAATCTGTCTGCCGCAATGACGCAGTCCCGCTAAAAAATCGCTGATCGCCATCAATACTAGTAAAAAAAAATAATAAAAAATGCCATAAATCTATTCCCTATTTTGTAGATGCTATAACTTTTGCGCAAAACCAATCAATATACTCTTATTGCGATTTTTTTTTAACCAAAAATATGTAGAAGAATATTTATCGGCCTAAACTGATGAAGAAATTAGTATTTTTAAATTTTTTTTGGGAGATTTATTATAGCAAAACGTATAAAATATTGTTTTTTTTCAAAATTGTCTCTCTTATAATGTGCAGAGTGATCAAATACCACCAAAACAAACCTTTATTTGTGGGGAAAAAAGGGCATAAATTTTGTTTAGGTACAATGTCGCACAACCGCGCATTTGTCAGTTAAAGCAACGCAGTGCCGTATCGCAAAAAATGGCCTGGTCAGGAAGTGCGTAAATCCTCCAGGTCATTAAGTGGTCAAATGATTAAATAAAGTTTAAGTCCTTCAAACAATTACTACTTTCTCTGACTATCCCCAGGGAATCTTGTAGATTCAAGAAATGGAAAATCATTAAATGTGGAGAACACAGTTGTGAGTCTACATATCCTATTCATTCATGGAAGTCAAAGCAAGGAAAATTATCTAATATTCGTAAGGCCACCAAAGGCAAAGCAGAGTAAAACCTTGTACACGTGATTCGATTTTCGGATGACCGAATGTCCGTCTTTTGTTGGATGCTTGTCTCGTGTCAAGAGTGAAGAGGCAAAAATTCCCGTATTCCTTAAAGAAATACCGCGCTGTATATAATAAACTAAAAATTGTGCATAAAGCAGCGACAAATAAATGAATGATAAACTACACAAAATTGGGATGAAAAGAAAAAATGTCACGCTAAGTATCAAGTGTAAGCAAAACATATACAGGTGGGTCACCCCTCCTATCAACATGCAAATGAAAATAAAAATAAAAATATAACTAACTGGTGATGATAGTGAAAGATATACCCATCACCTTGGTGATATAAGATCCAAATTAAATGATAATTTGAATCAACCAAAAATTGAATATATGAAGAAAGTGAAAACATATAAACGTAAAAAACATAAAAGACATATATATATAAAAAAACATAAATTTGTGATATTTGAATCAATAAGCAAGTATAAAAATTAAATGTGAAAAATTAGCAATATTGAAGTGCATCCAAAATGTCTCTGTTGTTCAGTCCCAGATCAGTCAAGATCCGCGTGGGGATACTTCAGATTGAATGGTGTATACAAATCATCAAAAAAGTTCAACTCTAGTGTCCACCACCACCTTGAATAAACACCTCGGGTGACAGAAGTAAGGTAATGCCCTTACCAGATGATGTGACCCCCTATCTCTAGTGAGGTCAAGAAAGCCAGCAGATATAACCCTCTGCGGGGTATGTGATGTTTGGCAGCCTTCTCTCCAGTCACCAGGGGCGCAGTCTCGGGTCTCACCCTCTAGTCTCTCGCTGTTCCCTCAGTGCATAGCCCGATGGTATATAATAAAGCAGAGATCCACATAGTGTAATAACGTACTAGTTGGATTTATTGTAATAAAAGG
>BLSH010134394.1:1648979-1661059 GCA_018402905.1 Glandirana rugosa
TAATCATCGAATTTTAGAGAGATAAGGGAGGGTTATCGATTCTATTTTAACACGCCAGTAATAAGCCTGAGGAAGGGATATCGCTCTCCATGATCTGTCCCGACGGGAGATAGTGGTGAGGACAAACGTGATCACTATCTTTACGATCGATAGTTTTCATCCAGACTGGGTCTGTAAGTTCCTCACTCTACACCAGGGTTACAGGTGTTCACGCGTAATAAACGCCTGCTGCAAGAGGAGAAACAGTGAAGGGGGTGCTGGAGCTAGGGGTCGCGGAAATTTGAGGATTGCTTCAAACCTCTACGAAGACCGGAAGTCCAGTTAGACAGGTTTTGGGAGCGGGATTTGCAGAGTCAGGTTGTTTCCCTCCACTCGGATAATTTCCCCGTCAAGGGTAAGCCTACCTTTAGGGATCGAGGTCGTGGGGGAAGTGACAAAGAGGAGAACGTCGTCCGCAAATAATGCGCACTTGTGGACATTGGGACCACATCTCACTCCTTGAATGTCTGGGTCAGACCTACTTTTGATAGCTAGCATTTCTATCACTAGTGCAAACAGGAGTGGTGATAGAGGGCAGCCCTGTCTAGTACCTCTCGCTATAGGGAAGGAGTCCGAATAATGACCGCACAATTTTATCTTAGCTATTGGGAGGGAATAGAGAGATTTTAAGCTACTAATAAATTTGGGTCCAACCCCCCATTTGGCTAAAGCTGAGAAGAGAAAGGGCCAGGAAACCGTGTCGAATGCCTTCTGCAGGTCCAAGGAGAGCAGAAGGCCTTCTTGAGGGGCTTCCCCATCCCAGCCTGATTGCAGTAGGGAAATTATGTTGATCGCTCTCCTCACCTGGTCCGGGCCCTGTTTTCCTGGGATAAACCCAACTTGGTCCTTATGTATGTAGAGGTGAATACATTTGGAGAGTCTATTAGACATGATTTTAGTCATGATCTTGAGATCAATATTTATTAGGGAGATGGGTCTATAATTGCCCTCCTCACTGCTGTCCTTCCCAGGTTTAGGGATCACTGAGATAAAGGCGAGATTAGCGTTCACCTCTACAGGTTTACCTCCTTGTAGGTAGTTGAAGAGCCGGGCCAGGTAAGGGGAAAGAGTCTCCTGAAAAATTTTGTAATATGGAGAAGAGAACCCATCAGGGCCAGGGGCGGAGCCATTCTTCAGGCCCTTAATCACCTCTTTGACCTCGGCTTCTGAAAAGGGTGCTTCTAAGATATTATCTTTATCTTTAATCAATTTTATATGGTTTCACACTATGGGAGTTCCTTTGATTCACCTTACATGCATGATTTGCCGGTGAGCCATCGATTATTCCCTATGTGAGTGTTCCCATTGGACACCAAAGAAAAGCCACAGAGGTCTCCCCTTTCATTGCAAAGGAAAGAGGGTTGATGACCACTGTCTTAAGAATATTCTATCATAGTGCGCTCATGACTCTTATAATCTAGAGTCCATTTCCTCTAGTAAGCGGCCATCTCATATTATATGGTGGAGGCGCACCTGGTTGTCACCTTTTTATACGGTATTCAATATCAAGATGTTCATGATTGGACTATATCACTTCTATATGGACTGTAATATATATATATATATATTTTTAAACATCTGTTTATTGAGTTTTTATGCATAACAGACATGTTACCCTCTCAGGGGTAAGACCCGGAGGCCAAAATAACATTGAAAACTTCAAAAACTTCTACTTCTAACCCTCTTTTGAGGGTGGGGTCAAGATATTCAGAGTATGTCATACACATTCACAGTGTCATGTTGAGGAGGTACATTGAGCTCTTGAGTTCAGAGGGTATATCGCATCTGAGAGGTTTTTAAGATCTGGTACCCTTAGGATGGCCTCCAGTTCAGAGTAGGAGAAGGTAATTGGCCAACCCAGAAACTGGCATCTGAAAGCATGGGCAATTTGGAGGTATTGAAAATGGTAATGGTCTGGTAAGTTAAACTTCTCCTGTAAAACAGGGAAAGACAGTAGCTCAGCATTAGAAATGATGTGTTCAAACTTTAGAATTTTGTATTTAGCCCAGGCCTGTGGGCCAGGTATGGAGTAAAAATGTGGCATATTAAGAATAAGCCACAAGGGAGTATGTGGGGAAACGGTGTTTGTAGGGGAGGGCTGACATTTGCCTACCATTTTTCAAGCTCTCAATGTGGTAACCATAGAGGGAGTGAGAAAGTGGGGACTTAGTGCCTCTGTACAACAGGGATTGCAGCGCCTCCAAAGATTGGAGTATTGCCGCCTCCAAGACCACCGTAGAGTTAGTGAGGTCTGGCTGCAGCCACCAGTGAGCGGTAACCAATTAGCATGCTAAGAAGTATCTAAAACAGTCTGACATAGCCAGGCCCCCTCTATCTAGCGGTCTCGTGAAAGTGGAAAAATTGTATATGGGTTGTTTAAGGTTCCATAAGAAGGACTTGAAAGTTTGGTTGAGGGAGAAAAAGAATTGCGTGGCAACCACTGTGGTGAGTTTCTGAAAATATATGTACGTTTCAGAAGTATCTTCATTTTAATGAGGTTGATACGACCAAGCAGAGATAAAGGTAAGTTGCTCCATGCCTTGAATTTGGATCTAATGTCAGCCAACACCAGTTCTAGATTATCTTGTATGAAGTCTTTACTATTCCTTGATACTACAACCCCTAAATAAGTGAATTTGTCTACCCGGCACAATAAGTGATCGGCCCTAGGCCCGTGATCTAGTGGGAACAACTGTGACTTCTGCCAATTGACCCTCAAACCCGTGAACGCAGAGAAGGTGTCCATGAGTCAAGGGGCTCCCTCCAGAGAGGCACCAGCATCACCAAGGAACAACAAAAGGTCATCCTCATAAAGCGCCACCCTCTCCTCCAGCCACCCAACCCCAAGACCCCGTATGGCAGAGGAGCTTCTAATGGCTTCAGCAATGGGTTCCATGGCCAGAGCAAAGAGGGACAGAGAGAGAGGACAGCCTTGTCTGGTGCCCCTCTGAAGCTGGAAGGGGGCTGATATAGCGTCGTAAAGGGTCCTGAGTATAACACTCTAATCCATTCTATCAATTGGAGTGAAAAACCCATCCTCCTCATCACCTCCCACAGATATGGCCACTCCACTGTGTCAAACGTCTTTTCCATATCGATGGAGGCAATGACCTTGTGCCTTGATTATCGTGCGGGGCGTGAATATTGGAAAATAGTCTTCTAATATTAATATATGTGGATCAACCAGGCATGAAGCCTGTTTGGTCTGGGTCAATTAGGGATGTAATAATCTCATTAAGTCTGGTTGCAAGAAGTTTCGTAAGGATCTTAAGGTCACAGTTTAGGGGTGCTATGGGCCTATATGACACGCACTGTTTAGGGTCCTTATTAGGTATAAGGATAAGGATAAGGATAATGTGCGCCTCTTTCATGGAGGCTGGGAGGGTTCCCTCTCTTAAACAGAGTTGGAATAAGGACGCTAATTTGGGAGCAATTTCTATGTTAGTGCTATAGAATTTGTTCAGTTGGCCATCTGGTCCTGCCGCCTTACCGGTCGGGAAAGAATGTATAGCATTAGCTACCTCGTCTGGGGTAATGTCAGTCACCAGGAGCTCCCTCTCAGCGTCAGAGAGCCAGTCAAAAGCTATAGAGTCCAAGGTGGTAGACATGGAGGCCTCATCAAAGTCATCTAGTAGTGAGGAAGTGTACAGTTTTTTATAGTAACAGGTAAATTCAGTCATTATGTCCTGATGAGAGGTGATGATCTTACCTTCAGAAGTGAGGAGCTCAGGGATAACCGTGAGGGGACAGTCTTGTTGGGATCATCGCAAGGAGCTTGCTATTTTTGTCCCCAAATTCAAATAACTCTTGTTTACGTGATTGCATGCCCAGCCTAGCCAGTTCCGCTATGTGTAAGTTTAGGGCCCTGCAGGCGGAAGATAAACAGTCAAAGTTCTCTGTGGTAGAGGACAAGGAGTACTGGGTAGAGGCATCCAATGCCACGTTTTGTAGGAGATCTGTGTCTGCTGCTAGGCTGGACCTAATTGAGGCAGTGACTGAAATATACTGGCCTCTAGTATGTGCCTTGAAGGTGTCCCATATGAACCCAGGAGAAGCTGACCCCTCATTTGCATCCCAATACTCCCTCATCCCAGAGGGGATTCGTTCTAAGGCTGTTTTATGAGTGATCCAACAAGGCCCCCTGCAGATGCCACAGGATTCTGTCTCTGACCCTAAGTGTCGCGACTGTTAGTTTCAGTGGGGAGTGATCAGATAAACCCAAGGGGAGATAGCATGCATCTTGAATTTCTCCAAGAATAGTCGGGTTTACGAAGGTCAAGTCAATTAGTGATGAGGTTTTAAAGGTGGCGGAAAAACAGGAGTATACGCGGTCCTGGGGGTACAGCCACCGCCACGCCTCCGACAGTCCAGCCGCCTGGGCCCAAGAGCCAAGGTCAGGTTTGAAGGTATTAGATACAGCTGGCCTGTGGCGTTGAAGTCATCCATGATTAGAATTCTTGCCGGACAGTAAGGGACCAGCTTCTCCAGTAGCTCGTACAAAATTAGCATGTTACCAGGGGGTGGTAAATACACATTCGCAATAACATACTTTTGGCCATGGATGGCCAGAGCTAGTATGATGTATTTCCCATTGTTGTCGGTGGGGACAGCCTCCACCGCACAGGGCAGACGTTTGCTGACCAGGACCGACACCCCTCAGGAATAGGAGGAGTATGTAGAGTGGTACGTTCTTTGGACCCAAGGCCGCTTTAGTGAATGGACCCTGCTGCCCATGAGATGGGTCTCCTGGAGCAGAACTATGTGGGACTTATGTACCTTCAAGTAAAGAAAGAGTGTGGAATGTTTGAATTTATTATTAAGCCCTCAGACGTGCCAGGAGATAATAGATAATTCGTCAGATGCAGCAGGTGCCATATTGCCACAATAATGAGGAAGGGATCCTGCAGCGGGTCTTGTCAGGGCGGTTTACTCTGGTACTTTTATATGACACAAGCCCACATGTCTTCTCAAGGAGAACCATCAAACAATGTAAATACATGACATTACCTTCAGACCATATCATATATAAGGTATGTCGCGATTTTACCGACACAGATACGGTTTGAGTGATTACAAGACCCCAGTCCTCTAAACTAGAGTAAAATAAAACAGCTACCTGTGCAACCTGAACAAAAACACGCAAAATTACCAAAAAAACTTGAGGTGCACGGTTTAGTCCCTGAACAGTCCAACAATCATCAGATCCTCAGACTTCATACTCCTAGGAAGTCCAAGGCAAAAAAACAACCAAACAAGGGGTGGTGGGCAGTCTGATGGGCAAAAGCCCTGCTTCAAGCTGTGCTTGAGCAACTTTACCTGTTGATGGCTCAAGGTGAGCTCCGCCATTGCAGGATAGCTAGCCTGTAAAGAGGGATGAGTATGCTCACTAGAGATCCAGAAAGTAATGTGCAAGAAGAGGTACCAAAAGAGAGAGTAAATGACAGAAGCTTCTAGCTGTGGAAGCCATAATGGGTAACAGAACTGAAGGATCCATGAAGCAGAGTTTATGGATCATATAGTCGTCCAAATGGAACAACTCTCATCTAGACTCCAGCTAGGCATTCGCCGCAGTGGGGGTGTAAAAATAGCGTGTGGATCCCCCGTCGATCACTTGGAGCTTACTAGGATATAGAAGACTGTATTTCAGCCCTTTTTCCCGGAGCCGCTTGTGGACATGTGTGAAGGATCTCCTGCGCTGTTGCACCTCAGGTGAATAGTCCAGGTATAGGGAGATTTTAGTGTTATCATAGGAAAGCTCCTGTGCATTTCGGGCCACTGTCAGCATCATGTCTCTGTCTCGGTAGTTCAGAAGTTTTATTAGGAATGGGCGAGAAGGGGCCCCAGGTATCGGTGGTCTAGAGGGGACCCTGTGGACCCTCTCCACCACATATGTTGCAAGGAGTTCGGTGAGGTTCAGCAGGGTGGCGAGGAACCTTTCAGTGAATTCCGTAGGTTTGGCGGCTTCAGCCCCTTCTGGGAGCCCAACCACCCGCAGATTGTTACGCCTCAATCTGTTCTCCATGTCCAGGATTTTTTCTTGCAGGGCCCGGACCTGTCCCTGAAGAGCTCTGAGCTCCCTGGAGTCCTCCTGTACCTTGTCCTCTACCCGGGAGATGCGTTCTTCTGCTTCCGTCATACGGAAGTGGAATTTTTCCATGTCATGATGGATCAAGCTAATCTCCGTGGACATGGAATCCACCTTAGCTGTCAGGGATTCTTTGAAGGCAACTATAACTGCCATCAGGTCAGCGGACGAAGCCTCCGACTCACCCATATTAGCTGGTGAATTCTGAGCACTCACTGCTGTTTTGGCTGCGGGAGGGGTGAGCCTCGTGTCCAAGATGGCCGCGGATGGGGGGTCACGAGGAGGGACCAGAGCTGTGTTCCCCTTCTTCTGCTTGTTCTGCCTGGCTCGGTACATCTGGATGGCTGGGACCGGGATCAAAACACACAGCTTCTGCTGGGTAAGAATCATGGGAAATGTTCTCTGTGGCATTAGGATAATAAACAAGGATCAAGGTTGACGGAGTTCAAGCACTGCATGTCTTCTTCCCTTTATATCCGGCCATGCCCCCCATGGACTGTAATAATTATGGGTCTTTATTTCTTTGTTATTTTAGTGCGGCAATTCTCTGTATACATATACATACTAGGGCCAATTTAGACAGGAGCCAATTAACCTACCAGCATGTCTTTGGAGTGTTGGAGGAAACCAGAGCAGGCACAGGGAGAGCATGCAAACTCCAGGTAGGTAGTGTCGTAGTTTGGAATTGGAACCGGCCACCCTAGTGCTGCTACTGTAGGCTTGTGTTGATGGCATCATTCTTCTTTCTGCTTCAAGAAAATGTTGCATTCCCATTGACTTGTATGGGAAAGCAAAACCTGTTTGAAGCGAACAAAAGCCTGTTGATAGATGGAAAGAACATCAAATCAGCACTCAAGTGTTGTGGTGCCCAGAATCCACTCAGCTCTCTTCAGAATGGGGTGATTTTTAATTCTAAAAAAAAAAACAATAAGAAAGGTGCACCAGCCTGGTGCATTACCTGAAACACCGTTTTTTAATTAAACTGAATAAAAATACACACAAAAGGCTGTGAATGTGCAAGCATGTAGTAAAAGCTATGATGGGGTCTCTGGGTACATCAAGGGCCTGGATACCAAAAAGGAAGACCTTTGCACCACTGCACCACAGAAAACAGGAGCTTATGCATTTCAAATTATATATCCTCTTACCAAAGATATCCCTTGATATGCATAAGCTCTTTAGATCTAAGAGTTTCTAGATTGATTTATACATCGCTGTTAGTTTTATACTGCATATGACTGGTTACAATATTTGATAAATAATACTAGATACATATCAACTGACCCTTTAATTAGCAGCTAGAGCATGGTTTATCGTGCTGTAACTGTTGCATTCAATTAAGGTAGAACAAATTTACAAACTAGGAATTTTCTGATCTATGGATCACGACTCTGATAATTTATATCTTACCTCATAAAAATTGGACTCCCAAGTCAGCACATAGCATTAGGCACGGGGTCAGTTTAATTATCAGTTACAAAATGTTTGGGTAACGTTTTCATTCCATTGTTATAAAAAGGTATCAGGGTAAGGGATGCTGAAAAGGAAGACCTATACACATGATCTAAAGATCATCTACCACTCAACTTATTGTCAATTTATACCTTATAGTCATCATATAGCATTAGGCATGGGGTAATTTTAACTACTTCAGCCGGAAGGTTTCACCCCTTCATGACGAGGCCAGTTTTTGCGATACAGCACTGTGTCGCTTTAACTGACAATTGCGTGGTCGTGCGACGTTGTACCCAAACAAAACTTATGTCCTTTTTTCCCACATATAGAGCTTTCTTTTGGTGGTATTTGATCACCTCTATTTATTGCACTATTAACAAGAAAGACCAACAATTTTGAAAAACAAAATAGTTTTTACTTTCCGATATAAAACATATCCAATAAAAACATGTCAAAATCACTTCCGGTTCCGGCGCCCGCATGGAGAGGAGCTAGTAGGAAAGAGCTCCCGCCGTGCTCCTCCGAAAACCTGCCAGCAAGCCAGCCATCACCGAGGTACCCGCTCCCTACACCCCTCCGTAATCAGGGGAACACAGGAGCCGAACGATGGACCGCTTCGTAGAGCGGCAAACGGCCCGCCCGGCGCCGCTCTCATCACAGACAGAGGGAGACGGTCCACATGCTGCAGCCAATATGTCGGCCGCAACGCTGACACAGGCCGCTCGAACCATCACCGGATCCAGCCTCCCCTTCAGGGATTGCACAGGCCGTGATCACCCTCCTCACTCCTATGGTGACAGAGGCCATTGAGAAAGCAGTGCATAGGGGGCTGGAACAGCTCCATAAAGAAATCCAGCATCACTCAGCCAGGTTGGAACACGCTGAGGAACAGATAAGCACAGTGGAGGATGACACCGCGATCCTGTCTGCGACTATAGCCAGGCTCTCCACACAGCAGAGGGATCTCCAGGAAAAGTTGGATGACCTGGACAACAGGTCCAGAAGGAACAATTTACGCATAATAGGGCTACCTGAATCATACAATCAAACAGCCCTGTTCACCATCTGCTCCACCACCATCCCGCAGCACCTGGGCCTCAAAGTCCCCTGCATAGTAGAAAGGGCTCATAGAATTGGGCAGCCGTCAGACCAGCGCTCCAGACCCAGACCAGTCATTGCCCGGTTCCTGAACTACAATGACAAGCAAGCTATTCTCCTTTCGCAAAAATCGTGCCTTGACTGTGGACGAAAACCCCCTGATGATCTTTGCAGACTATTCCCAGGAGGTAATGCGTAAACGTAAAGAATTCTCTCCCATTTGCTCGCAACTCTACAATCAACACATCAAGTTCAGCCTGGCCTACCCCGCTATCCTGCATATCCAAATGGACACGGGGGAACGCTTGTCCTTCTCCACACCACGTGACGCTGAGAACTACCTGGCCAACACTTGTCCCTCAGATATGGAACAGGAATCGCAACATGACCCACCAGCAACTTCTTCTTCACCCAGAAAATCTGCCTTGGCTTCACGCAACCAATCCAGCCCACAAAAACCCCCCTACAAGAGGGTTCGCTTCGGAAAATTGGAAGCCCATAACCCATCAAGTTGACTTGGGGGCGGATGCCCCCAAGAACTGAGCCTCCAACGCTGCTTCTTTGACTCATTTCTTACACCCTCGACTAAAGACTAGATCCTCTGTCTGTCAGCCCTATACATCACAGAAACTGTCCTAAACACCGCCGCCTTGCTATGCGGTTTGCTATATACTGATTTATTGTTTACTTAACGTTTATTTTCTAGCTATTTAGAGGTTCACGGTTTAAGGGACAAAGGTCATTTACCCGGGCCAGTTGTGGCCTACTCCTCACCCCTCTCCCTCCTATACCGCAACATCACTCCCTGTATTCCCCTGCGCTTTCCCTCCCTCTCTTCCCCCTCCTTTCTCCCCATCCCCCTCCCTCCTCTTCTCTCCCCCCCTCCCCCCACCCGTTCCTACCCTACCCAGCTCCTCCTCTACTTCCTACCACCCCACCCCCCCTTATCTCTGTTCAACTTCTACCCCCTTCCCTCCTCGGTGTCGCCCTGCCACCCCTGTCAGATGGAGGACCCTTGTTGGTGGGTGCACTGTGGACAGGAATTCCATGGGGAAAAAAGTGAGGTCCAGAAATGGTTCTTGGGGATATACTTCCCCCTTATGTGTTTCAGTTTTAAGATATTCTGGTTTTGTTTGCTTATTCTTACCATTGTGCCTTTTTTTGATACATTTATACAGACGGCGGAAGCCTCCATGCCAGGGTGGGCCATGGCCAACGGGGCTCCCCCCACAAGCGTGATCTCTACTCTTCATCCCAAGTTTCAGCTATGGCTCCCCCTGAGACCAGGAATCACCTAAAGGTAATCTCGTGGAATGTCAAGGGGCTACGCTCTCCGCACAAATGCATGCAAATACTACGCCACCTTAAACGATTACATGCAGATATTGCCTTGCTACAGGAGACACACCTAGGCCCTGATGACGCATCCAGACTCCGCAAGCTCTGGGTGGGCTCAGTACACTGCTCCCCAGCTGTGGGACGCAAAGCCGGAGTTGCTATTCTTATTAACAAGAATCTCCAACACAAAATACGCTCAGTGGACACTGACGCCCTGGGCCGTAGATTGACGGTCCATCTTTCCATAGCCGATAGAGACATCGCAATATCAAATGTATATGCGGTCAATTCCCCAGATCAACCATTCTTCCAGGATCTCACCTCCTGGGCTCTTCTAATCCCTGAAACCCTTCATCTCCTGGGAGGAGATTTCAATTCACTGATGCACCCTGTCGAGGACCGATCCCCCTCCACTACCAAGTCTTCTCTCACACCCACTCCCCTCGCCCAGTCCATGAAGTCCCTCCACCTCACTGATACTTGGCAGCTCTCTCACCCCGCTGACAAAGACTTTACCTTCTAGTCTTCCTCCCATAACTCTTGGTCGCGCATTGACTATTTTTTTGCCTCCCCGAACCTCATCCCCCTGATCTCCTCATCCTCCATTGAAAACATGGTGATATCGGATAACTCCCCGATAGCCATCCAAATTTCTGGTCTTGTTACCCCCCCTGGCCCTAAAATATGGCGATTCCCCTCGTTCTTGGCTAAAAACGAAGATTTAAAAATAACTCTGGGTGCTGCCTGGGCGGAGTACTGCGAAACAAACAAGGAACACCTTTCCTCCCCAAATCTGTTCTGGGAGGCGGGCAAAGCCTTCCTAAGAGGGCGCATAATTTCTTACACGGCTCAGTATAAAAAAAGAGCCTCACGCAACTACCAACAAGCCAGTGACTCCCTCCGGGCAGCACATAGAGACCTGACCCTATCTTGTAACCCTACCACGTTATCAGCTTGGCTTAAAGCCAAACGATATTTCGATCTTTGGTCAGGACATCAGGAATCAATCCATCAAGCACACTCGGCCCTCTTTTTTCACCGTAACGGTAACAAAGCGGGCAAGTTATTAGCCAGGCTCTGCTCAGGGAGACATTCCCCGACGTACATAGGAGCACTGAAAAGACCTGACGGGACGATCACAAACTCCCCTTCTACCATCAATACCCTTCTCACTGAATATTACACCGCCCTCTACACCAAAGACCCCATTGACTCGGTAGTAGCTGCAACTTTTCTGAGCAAGGCCAACCTCCCCACACTCACTGCGGAACAATTGGAACTCCTCAACGCCCCCATAACAACTCAAGACATCCGCTCTACTATTAGTAAACTCGGACCTGGAAAAGCCCCAGGCCCAGATGGACTCTCCTCAGAGTTCTACAAGTTTACTGCCGACTTTATTACAGACTCCTTGGAGACTGTCTATAGCTCTATCTGGACTGATGGCCCCTTTCCCCCCACTGGATCCCAAGCTCACATTAAATTAATAGGCAAAAAAGGAAAGGACCCCCTATTACCATCCTCCTACAGGCCCATTTCTCTTATCAATGTGGATATTAAAATTCTCTCCAAAATTATTGCGGATCGCCTTGCCCATATTCTCCCCTCCATCATCAGTCCAGCCCAATCTGGCTTTATACAGGGTCGCTCTGCTACTCTTAACATTCGCAAGGTCCTACTCGCCCTTGAACATGCTAAGATGTATCCTGACCGAGACTTAGCCATCATTTCATTAGATGCCGAAAAGGCTTTCGACAATATAAGCTTTACCTGGCTCTACATGGCCATGGAATCATTTGGAATTTCGGGTCCCATCCTAAATTACATCCACAAAATGTATGCATCCCCCTCGGCTCGCCTAATTACCCCTAATTTTATGTCCCCAGAGATCCCCCTTTCTAAGGGCACCCGCCAAGGCTGCCCCCTTTCCCCTCTTCTTTTTAATTTAGCCCTGGAGCCCCTATCCAGAGTCATAAACTCTAACGAGGGTATCAGTGTAATCGCAGCTGGCAACCTCACTCTTAGATCAGCACTCTTCGCTGATGACATCCTTCTTTTCTCATCA
>BLSH010134394.1:1695776-1706069 GCA_018402905.1 Glandirana rugosa
GACGTGTGCGTCTATGTCCCTTATAGAGGATTTACCACGTTCAAATCCTCTATAAGGGCTCTGGATTTCCATTAGGACTTATATCCGAATGGACATCAAATTTCACCAACAGTACTGAATTGTTGGTGAAATTACTGACACAAAGTTGGATATATACTCTAACTACTAGTAATCGAACTACTAGTTGAACGAACCATATTAACAAATTAATATGTGGACTTAGATGAGAATGTTTTAGGGACTAAAACACATTCACATTTTTCACACGTTGACATTCCGGAGTATGTGTGCCCGCAAAACCGGCGGCCGCAAACATCCGCAAAAAAACTCCGAGAGGTACAATAAGTTACCGGGAGATTTTTGCGGCCGCAAACACCCGTCATCTCCCGCAGCCGCAATCACTCGACATCGATCTGCCCACAAACGCCGGCGTTTTTAGAGGGCCATTGAATAACATGGAGAGCCTCAAAAAAACGCCTACAAACGCCGGCGGCCAAAACGCCCGTGTGTATGAGGCCTTACAGTTGCACACTTTTTACACTTACACAAAATCAGGGATTTTGTAAGAGTAGATTCAGGTGTATAATTAAACAATTATACCAAGCAAGTTGATCATCAAGCTAATGATCATCAATCTCATATATAGGTTGAAACACAGTCATTAAAGTGGTTGTTAAGTCATGACAACCACTTTAAACTACAGGTAAGCCTATATTCAGGATTACCTTTAGGTCTCGGGAATATCTCCTAAACTTGCACCATTTAGGAGATATTCCCTGTATCTGCGTGTGCAGACGTCATTGGCACATGCGCAGTGAAGAAACAGCCCGACTGGGCCGTTTCTTCACTAAGTGTGCTGTAAATGATGGCTCCCGTGTGCATGCGCGGGAGTAACATCAGCGTGGCTCCTGCCAATCCAAGCGCTGGACTCCGCGCTGTGATCGGTCGGAGCCCGGGATCCTCGAAGGCGACGGACACAGCATGTCGCTGGTCACAGCGGTGCTCGGGTAACGCTGCTACAGCACCGATCTAAGGTAAGCATTTTATAATGAGCTAGTATGAGATGCATACTAGCTCATTATGCCTTTCTCTTGCAGGTGTTTTTTTTTAAATAGACTTGACAACCACTTTAACTGAAACAGAAACAGATGTGTAGGAGGCGTAAACTGGGTGAGGAACAGCCAAACTGCTACTAAGGTGAGGTTGTGGAAGACTGTCTCATGTTTCAGGTCATACACCAAGGCAAGGCCGAGCAGAGCAATAAGACATATTATTGCATCAGCAAGGTCTCCCCAAGGCAAAGATTGCAAAGCAGACTGTGAGTTTTTTTTAATGAACATTTATTTAATGACACAAGATTCCCAGAGCACCATGATTTGTCCAAAGATAAAGAGATTGAGATAGGAATGAGGAATTAGAGGAATGAGAGAGGAACGAGGAAAGATGGGAGAGAGGAATGAATCACTGCTTTAACACATTTGTGTGTGCAAATTCCAGCTGGAGCTACTGAGCTCTGTAAGCAACACACCTTTTAAAACAGAAGGTAAGCTGCAGGATGGACAGTTAAATAGTAAAGACTCTTATGTAATATTTATGTATGCTTATCTGATTTAAAATGATGCTGTTATTCCTGTCCACCGAGTATACCTACAAAACTACTTGAAATCCCCTTTAACCTGTTCCTGACCGGCTCACATACATTTACTGCTGCAGGGTGGCTCTGTAGCGCGAATCGCCGTCTATAAACGGCGGCTTGCGCGTGCGAAGCAGCGGGCGGGAGCGCGCCACCAGTGGGGCGCTTTTGTGCCCGCCGCACTCTGCAGAGTTGTGGCCGCGGCTTGGACGGACTCGATCTCCACTGGCGAGCCGCGATTGCTTGACAGAGCAGAAAAATGGGGAACCGCCGATGTAAACACGCTGGTCCCCCGCTCTGTCAGGCAGCATCTAAGAGATCTACTGATCCCTGTACTCTGGATCAGTTAGATCTCTGGTGCCCCTGACAGCCCAGCCCCCTCACAGTTAGAACACACTTAACCCTCTAGATCACCCCCAGGTTAACCCCTTCACTGCCAATGACATTTATACAGTAATCAGTGGCTATTTAAATTTCTGATCGCTGTATAAATGTTGTTGGTCCCAAAAAAGTGTCAAAAATGTCCGACATGTCCGCCCCAATACCAAAGTCCCGATAAAAATCTCAGATCGCCACCATTACAAAAAAAAATTGTAGAAACGTCAGAAATTAAGTCTCTTGGTTTGTAAATGTGACAACTTTTGCGCAAACCAATCAATAAACCCCAATTGCGATTTTTTTTTTACAAAAAATATGAGGAATAATATAAATCGGCCAAACCGATGAATACATTTATTCTTTACATTTTTTTTTTGGATAAGTATTCTAGCAAAAAGTAAGAAATATTGTTTTTTTTTTTAATTGTTGCTCTTTTTTTTATTTATAGCGGTGATCAGAAATGACCTAGAGGTGATCAAATACCACCAAAAGAAAGCTCTATTTATGGGGAAAAAAGGATGCAAATTTCGTTTGGGTACAACGTCGCA
Organism: Glandirana rugosa; assembly: GCA_018402905.1. Classification (NCBI taxonomy): domain Eukaryota; kingdom Metazoa; phylum Chordata; class Amphibia; order Anura; family Ranidae; genus Glandirana; species Glandirana rugosa. The sequence goes on from BLSH010134394.1 coordinate 1,698,336, forward strand.
CGACCGCGCAATTGTCAGTTAAAGTGACGCAGTGCCGAATCACAAAAAGTGCTCTGGTCCTAACGTGGGAAATCCTTCCGGGGCTGAAGTGGTTAAGGTAAGTTGAATGGACTGGTGTAATGGCAATGCTTCTTATGTAGTTATAGTGGGTCAGTTAACAAGTTTACCCAATGTGTGAAAATTCGATTTACATTCAGGCTTTAGCAAAAAAACTTTTCCTATGGGACTTTGTCGCAGCAATAGAAATCACACAAACATATTTTTTGATAAAAAAATCTGCATCTTTATTATACATCATGGCACAAATTCTTAAAAAGAGGATTGCTGGTTAAAATGCACATCATGTCCTTACGGTTTGTATTAATGATACACAAATTACCCACCTCACAGGTGGCAGAGATCCACCATACATTACATTATAAGTGTTTGAAACTATATTGCAAAACCACCAGAGATTCCCAACATGTTTCAGCTTACATAAAGCCTTCTTCAGGGGGTAAATGGTGAGAGCAAATAAAAATGGACATGAACCCAGATTTGAAAGAGTGATTAAAAACAACAGCAGTGCACCTAGATCTCAAGGTTGAAGAGGAGCCTCCGCACCCACAGGGGATCGGCGATCATACAAAAGGAGGCCACTCCCATGTAGTTCACCATAAAGGAGCTGCATTCAAAAGGAGCAATTGCCATACATTATCCGATTTGAAAATCAATAGCCATGTGCGAGCGGACAAACCGGTCCCAGTGATTGGGATTTATCTCCCTATGGGTCATGTGGTGCAGGCAGGCTCATGTGAAGCTCCAGGCTCTACACTCAGGCTGTAGACAAGCTGACTCTGCAAAATAAATATTTTTTCTTAAGGTATCATCTTCACTTTTATATTTTATCTTTGCAAGTGTGTTACTGTCTATTGCTGATCTGGGGATTAAGTTGAAATGCAATTCCCTGTTCATCAGTTTTGACAACATTACCCTACAGCTTCATGCAATTACACTAATCAGCTGACATCATCTCAAAAATCATCCTCCATTTCACTCCATGGTTTTCTCAAAGTGATAACATTTACCATTATGCCAATAAAAATATTGTCAGTCTTTTGAAAACATTCATTTTGTAAATTCTTCATCATTTGAACACACTTGATCCAATCTAACATGGCTAAAGGTAGTATGCGTTCTTAAGATCAAACAGCTCTGGCTGCTAAAGCGATGGAAGGTTAACAATTTATTCATCTTGAATATTAAAGAAGAGGCACAAATGATGGTATGCTGAAGATAACATTAGTAGTGGAACTATCAGCAAAATAAAAAATGGCAGTTATGATACATTCTGTAAATAGCATTAAAGTGGTTGTCAACCCGTGACAACCACTTTAACCTACAGGTAAGCCTATAATAAGGCTTACCTGTAGGTTCCCTGCATATTTCCCAAACCTGCACAGTTTAGGAGATATACAGAGTACTGCGTGTGCCCATGTCATCGGGCACATGCGCAGTGAAGAAACGGCCTCTGTGCCGTTCCTTCATTGAGATTGTGCCGTGACTGGTGGCTCCCGTGCCCATGCGTGGGAGTGACATCACGCGACTGGCCAGTTACAGAGCCGGAGATCGAGGCCCCGGAAGGAAGAGGGGCAGAAGATGGACGTGGCCTGGACATCGCTGGCTTCCAATGCAGGTATGTGGCACATAATGGGCTACTATGCGATGCATAGTAACCCATTATGCTTTTACATTGCAGGGGAACATCGGGGAAGTAAACCCCATCAGGGTTTACTTCCTCTTTAGCCCAGCATTACATTTTTCTGAGTGCCCACGTAACATAGTATTATTACCTGGTGATTCTGCCAATCAATCTGTTATCATTCAATTTTAGCAGACCAACCTGTCCAGAAAAAGTGGCAGTTGGAGGAATTAGACAAACCATTTATCACTGACAGGGGTTCAGGCCTTCGGTTAATTTTAATATTAAAGTGATATTAAAGTCTTGTTTTTTTTGTTTAAAAATAACAAACATATTATACTTACCTTCTCTGTGCAGTGGTTTTGCCCAGATTCTCCTCTTCTCAGGTCCCTCAGCAGTGCTCATGGCCCTCCGAGCAAGCAGCTTGCTATGGGGGTACCCGAGTCGCACCAATGCTCTGTGTATCCATTCACACACAGAGACGTGGCTCGGCCCTGCCCCCTCTCTCTTGGCTCATTGACTTTGATTGACAGCAGCAGGAGCCAATGGTGCCCACTGCTGTCTCGGCCAATGAGGAGGGGGAATCCCGGACAGCTGAGACACTCATGCAATATTGTTGGATTGAGATGGGGCTCAAGTAAGTATTAGGGGGGGCTGCTGACTTTAGAATCACTTTAACTCTCCTTACCTTCTTTGCTCTTTACTGCATTGCTGCATCCTGGATTAGCATACACACAAACCACGTGAATCCATCATTGTTTCTGCTTTGATCCGCCTATCCCCTGCCGCACATCAGGTCCCATGACATCATCTTCCTATCTGATGTTATCAGGAGGCCAGTGGTCTTTTCTGGATCCTTGCAGCCAGCCTCCCGATGACATGTGCAGTGTGGTATAAATGGCCCCAAGGAATCCTGGGATTCATGATGTGGTATGCCAGGTGGCTGCAGGCAGCCAGGACTATGTCATTCTCACCTAGGTGAGAGTTATGGAAGTCCCTGCCAGTTGCCCAAAAAAAAGATGGTTATGCCTCAAAAAATTAAATCTTTGATTCTGGGAGGGGGTTCGGGGGAGCTTTAAAGCCATTATTCCAAAAGGAAAAGAAAAAAAAACAGTTGTTGTGACTGCCTAAAAGGTGTAAACTGGTGTTTGGCTGCAATTTGTTATTCACTTCTGTTTATCACCCCCCCCCCCCGACCCCCGGTATCAGGGAGGGCTGAAATTTAACCTCAGGGTGCTGGTTAGCTAGTTGGTACACCCTTTGCAGATATAACAGTCTCAACTTTTCTGGGAAGGCTGTCCACAAGATTTAGGAGTGTGTCTATGGAAATGTTTGATTATTCTTCCAGAAGCGCATTTGTGAGGTCAGGCACTGATGTTGGACGAGAAGGCCTGGCTGGCGGTCTCCTCTCTAATTTATCTCAAAGGTGTTCTACCGGGTTGAGGTCAGTCAAGTTTCTCCACCCCAAACGCGCTCATCCACACTATGTTGCCGAAAGTATTGGGCCACCCCCCCAAATTATTGGGAGGGAGCGGGTCACGGTGTGGGGTTGTTTTTCAGGGGTTGGGCTTGGCCCCTTAGTTCCAGTGAAGGGAACTCTTAAGGCATCAGCATACCAAGACATTTTGGATAATTTCATGCTCCCAACTTTGTGGGAACAGTTTGGGGATGGCCCCTTTTTGTTCCAACATGGCAAAGCAAGGCCCATAAAGATATAAATGAGCAAGTTTGCGAGGAACTTGACTGGCCTGCACAGACTTCGGACCTCAACCCAATAGAACAAATTTGGGATGAACTAGAGTGGAGACTGTGAGCCAGGCCCTTCTCGTCCACATCATTTATTTATTTTATTTATTTATTTTTAGGTACTTATATAGCGCCATCAATTTATGCAGCGTTTTACATATACATTGTGCATTCACATCAGTCCCTACCCTCAAGGAGCTTACAATCTCAGGTCCCTAACTCACATTCATACACACACATCAGTGCCTGACGTCACAAACGCTCTTCTGGAAGAATGGTCAAACATTCCCATAGACACTCCTAAACCTTGTGGACAGCCTTCCCAGAAGAGTTGAAGCTGTTATAGCTGCAAAGGGTGGGCCAACTCAATATTGAACCCTACGGGCTAAGACTGGGATGCCATTAAAGTTCATGTGCGTGTAAAGGCAGGTGTCCCAATACTTTTGACATTATAGTGTATCTCTCCATGTACAGCTTTCCTTTAAATCCTGTTGCAGCTTGATGAATCAGGGTTACGGTGTTCAATATATTGGGTTTACTTACAAATGTCACATACAAGTCAGTTTGTATTTTGTACTTTGCATGTGCAGTGCTGTGACTTTAAGAATGAATAAGTAAAACAAAATACATCAATCATAAATCCAAAGCCGTAGAAATATTTGAACGCGTAGATCATAATTGCTTTTTTGTTGCTGAAAACTTTTTGAATGTTCTATTTCCTATCTCACAGTTTTCTTCTCTTCTTCTGGACTGGATTCATTAAAGTGTATTAAGCCTTGCTACAGTTTGACTAAGCCAAGCTAAGGCTTAAGTTTCTTTAATGAATCTGGGCCATTGCGGGTAATTATGCTCACTCTGTTAAAGTCAAGGTTCAGTTCACAACCAGTGTTTTCAATTAAGCATCTTTATAGCAGGCAAATATGCCGAAACCTAGTAGTTTGTCAGGGGACAAGTATACTTGTCTACTCACTTTACAGAAAGACCTACAGACTTTTTTTCAATACATGTTTCAAGGAGCAAATTGCAGTAACTTATAACAACCAATCACAGTTGACTTTAATGTTGCATGGCCACCACAATCTATAGTGTATTCATAATGGCTTCAGCGGGAGTTTAAAAAAAATTGCTTTAACTCTTGCATTGTATTGGGTTTGACATAATAGGTTGTTTAAAGGGAACCTGTTCTGGTCTAAAATAAGTGGAGGAACCGTGTGCTGCTTGCAAGTACCCATCTTAATATTGGAACCAACATCTTTGGAGGATGGGTGTATTTATAGAAAGTTTGCAGAGCTATTCATCCAGTGAAACTGCATGAACATTTCTCTGCTATCTGCGTGAGTCACCTCTGACAGTTTATGCTGACTCCAAGGGATCAGGGGGACAGGGGAGTTCAAGCACACAGCCTGTGATTGAAAGCTCCAGCTATCCATGTTTCCCTATGAGACCATATAGGGGGGAGTGTTTCTACTCCCTCCACTCAGGTCTCAGATTATACTCAGCTCTCTGCTCTATGTGGTGCAGTTTATGACATCAGACCCCCACCCCCTGCCTATTGATTACCAGAATGTAAATTCTGGACTTTGAAATGATGTAGGAGAGAGAACGCTGCAGATAAACAGGTACACCTGTAGGAAGATTAGTTTCATTTCTGTGTATCACCTAAGGCCAGTCCTTTCACTGGGCCTGTGTAAGGGTTTGCAACCACTTTAACTTACTCTGTCTGAAGATGTCTCTTGGACCTGGGAGTTAGAGATTAGAGGCCGCCTGAAGTTTGATAACAATAAGCATTGAAACCATTAAAAATGAATGCAAAGAACACCTTAAAGTAATTGTAAAGTCTGGTTTAAAAAAATAAATAAACATGTCATACTTACCTCCTCTGTGCAGTTGGTTTTGCACAAAGCAGCCCAGATCCTCCTCTTCTTGGGTCCCTCTTTTGTGCTCTTGGCTCCTCCCTCCTATCGAGTGCCCCCACAGCTAGCAGCTTTCTATGGGGGCACCCGAGCCAAGTCAGAGCTCCGTGTATCCATTCAAACATGGAGTCCGACCCCACCCCCCTCTCCCCTGATTGGCTGACATACTTTGATTGACAGCCGTGGGAACCAATGGCGCCGCTGATGTGTCTCAGCCAATCAGGAGGAGTGTCCCTTAGACATTCGTGGACATCGCTGGAGAGAGAAGGGGTTCAGGAAAGTAATTAGGGGGGTGCTGGGGAGCTGCTACACACAGAATGTTTTTTTATCTTAATGCATAGAATGCATTAAGATAAAAAAAACTTCTCCCTTTACAACTCCCTTAACTACACTTAACTCTCTAACACAATGGTCGTAGTTTTGATCTTTCTCTTACATTTAGCACCAACATGATATACCAACATCTGAATTCTACAAGTCACTTCAGATCAGGCATTTTTTCACATAGCTATACTCCCTAGGCCCAGATTTGTTATAATTCCTCCTGAGATAGAGGGGTTATTTCTAGGATTCATAGTTATTTGAATGGGTTGCACATGCCATAGAAATCCTCAGCCATGGCTCTATGGGAGACTGAAGTAGAACAAGAGTTCTCCACAGAGGAATGGTCAGGTATGCATAAATGCACACGTTCCATGACTATTAAGAGGACCATAGTGAAACATCAAATGAGATGGTATCTCACTCCCAATAAAGTGCATAGGTTCTTTCCGAATGTCCCAGAGACCTGCTACTGGTACCTTCCTCCATATATTCTGGAGTTGCCCAATCCTTAAACCTATCTGGCAACAGGCAACCTCTAAAATTGTCCAATTGACCAATATTTTTTGCACCTTTACAAAATGTTCCAGCCTCAACTCAAAAACTAGCAACACGCTCTTCAGCGAAATTGGTGAGCTGGTCATCATATGGTAATTTCTTGGGGAATTGTAGTCTTAAGATATTCTACTTGGTGACAAGTGTTATATTCTTAAATGGTTGTTTTTTGTCTTTTTTTTTTTATTTTCTCTTTTCCTTCAAACTTTATAGGTCTGATATTGTTTTTTTTTTCCTTGTGTTTTAGGATGTAGCTATTATTTGCTTTGCTACCTTTATAGAATAGGGTTTTTTTTTTTTTTTTTTTTTGAAGCACGTGATTAGAGTCAGAGTCTCTAATAGGCTTCAAAAAAGGGTGGGCTCAGGGCGCAGAGCACTTTATGGACCAAATGCTCATTACCTCATATCTTTGTAATGCTCTTTTATTTCTCAATAAAAGCATTTGAATTGACTGGCTTCCGGTTCCGGCGCCTGATGTGAACGGAGGGTGGAACAGCGGCTCCGTCTCTTCAGCCTATTAAACCTGCTCAGACCGACGGCGGACGGTGAGAATTCACCCCACGGAACCCCCGACTCCCTCGCCCTCCAGCCCATGGACAAATTCGTGGTCCACGGACCCTCTCCCGCGCCCTCCCATCAGAGCGCCGCAGGCCGCACGAACGGTCTCCTCGCGGCCAATATGGCGGACGGATCACCTCACAGTGACACTGCTCCTCCCGTACAGAGCATCCCCCAGCTGCCTGCACCCCTGCCAGCCCAATCGGATGACCAGGTCGCGGGGCTTGCCCAGGCTGTCGCTGCGCTCCTCTCTCCCACAATCACAGCAGCAGTAGACAGGGCAATAGCTGCGGGCATCTCACAGCTCAGCAGGGAGCTGGGAGAACACACCAGACGCCTTGCGGACCTAGAGGGGAGGGTCTCAGAGATTGAAGATGAAGTCCAGGCCTCATTCTCCCAGGAAAAGGAATTCAAACAAAACCAACAGTTTATCCTAGAGAAATTGGATGAATTAGAAAATAGGTCCCGAAGGAATAATCTACGGATCATTGGGTTGCCTGAATCTTTTAATACAGAATCCCTAATGGAAGTCTGCTCCGCTCGTATTCCGCAGGCCCTAGGCCTCCCTGCTCCCTGCATAGTAGAAAGGGCTCACCGCCTGGGGGCACCCTCAAATGACAGGAGATCACCCAGGGCTGTGATAGTCCGATACCTTAACTATGTGGACAGATCCAATCTGCTCAAGTCTTTTCGCAACTCCAAGGCGCTTCAACTGGACGGAAACAAACTCCTTCTCTTTGCGGACTATTCGCAGGAAGTTGCCAGGAGGCGCAAAGCCTTCCAACCCATATACTCAGCACTCTTCCAGAGGGGTGTCAAATTCTCCCTAGCCTACCCGGCAATCTTACGCTTCTCTACCCCCTCGGGCGAATCCAAATCATTTGATTCACCGGATGAGGCGCAACACTTCCTCCAAGCATGTCTCCATCTACCAATGGATACGTCACCCTCATCTGGCGG
>BLSH010134394.1:1711997-1728236 GCA_018402905.1 Glandirana rugosa
AAAAAAAAAAAAAAAAAAAAAAAAAAAAGCATTTGAATTAAAGAGAAAAAATGAATGCAAAAACTACAGTGATTTTTTTAACTACTTATAATGAAAGCAGCCTCTGTTCATTGTAAAAAAACAAATAGTTTTACAACATATTTCCAATGGAAAGCTACAAAGCAAAAGTAAAGCATAAGCAAAATGAATGTACAGAGTCAAATTCTAAGCTAGAATCGGATGTCTTCATCAGGACAAGAGCTTTTTTAAACATTTAATATGTAGACATTTGTCATTAGGACCTCCTGAATATAATTCATTTGAGCTCATTAAGAATTTGTAAACGTCGCCTATCTGCAATTACAAGAAACATTCTTTTCTGTTATAATGGAACACTATCACTTATCAGCTAAATGGTGACCCACAGCCTGAAATGATCTGCTTTACAATACTAAGAGACCAATTGTCTGTCCAAGACTGCATAACAAAATCTTCCAAGGCCATTCATACAACACATTCCAATGACTGCTCTATAACATCTCAAAGAAGAAGACATTCTAGCAAGAAAACCTTTTGTTTAAATAATCTTAACATTGGCATACAACACTTAAAGAGATATTAAACCTAATAGCAAACATTTAATTTATTGCAGATTACCAATTCTTAGATGTGATGGCTGCATTTGTTTTCTTTTTTAGCCTTTATTTCTATTTTCTATTGTTTTTAAAAAGTTCAAGCTCTCCAGCAGAATATATCCCTGTATATGGATGAGACAAAGTATTTAACACTGGCAGGGGCAATTAAAATGAACAGGTTTTATCTATTCATGCAAAACTTTTATCCAAAAAGGGAAACAAAATAGCTGTAACTGATTATAAAGTGTGAGATGGAGCTTGGCTTACATTTGTTTAGGGTATTTAAATCTGCTAATACATTTAACACCACTGGAACTAAGGGCTACTAAGTATAGTAGCCCTGCAGTTGGTCTAAGGAATGGAACTTCCGCAACTCAAATCCAGGAATGGAAACAAAAAACTAAGAAAAAAATGGTGTGCAGTTCCTATAAAAAAGAAACAATATAACTTGGTGCTTCAAAAACAAAATAATTAAATAAATGATGCAATTAAGACTAACAGCAAATTTCTCTTTCTTTGTATCACTCTAAAATGGGAAGTGCAAATGAACCTTCAAACCTCATAATTAATATAGATAAAAAATGTATATAGTGAAAAATGAGTTCATACAACAGAGTCCATGTTGATAAACATTAACATAGGTGATGTCAATATCAAATATATTCTGCTTTTAGTGAGCCTTTGTACTCAAGAATATAGCGCTCCGTCAAATAAAATTAGCCTCTTACCAGATAAGATGGATCTCTATCACAGAGATCATGCCCGCTTATAATATAATAATAGGCATAGATGCTGTTGTTTCAACTACCATGTATCCATATACATTAAAGACTGCACCTCAAAGGTTTAGGAACAAATACAATGAATCACTATCACAGAGACCCAGCCCGTTTGTGAGGAGATAATCACAGGTGTGGATGTTACAGGTGTAGTTGTTTCAAATGCGATGTATCCGTATGCTTCAAAGGTTGAACTCCAAAGATTCAGGAACCATGTATAGAGAAGGAAGAAGATTCATAGTATAAAACAGTCATGCAATTTATTAAAAAAGTTTTAAAGGTTACACTTACAACAAGGCTAACATTTCAGAAATAGAAGTAAACTCTGGCGGCTGTGTCACTCCTCCAGCCAGTTGAATAACATTACAAGAACTCTCCAGCCTGACACATTTCCACAAAACTGTCATCAACTGGGAATGGAGGATGTTCCACATTTTACAGACTGGCTACAGTATGTGCTCATGTGGTACATAGATTAGTCCGTCAATTTAAGAAGATGCTCCTAATGATGCTCGTTATGTCTATAAAAGACACCTGTCCACAGAATCTCTTTCTTTCATTCAAACCTCACCATAATGGGCAAGACCAAAGAACTGTCAAAGAACAGCAGGGACAAGATCGTAGACCTGCACAAGGCTGGAATGGGCTACAAGATCATTCGCCAGAAGCTTGGTGTGAAGGAGAGAGCTGTTGGAGCAATTATTTGGAAATGGAAGAAATACAAAATAACCATTAACTGCTCTTGGTCTGGAGCTCTATGCAAGACTTCACCTCATGGGGTAAGGATGATTATGAGATAAGTGAGAATCAGCCCAGAACTACATGGGAGGAGCTTGTGAATGATCTCAAGGCAATTGGGACCACAGGTACCAAACAAGCTGTGTTTGGAGGCAGAAAAATGCTGGCTCTGACCCTAAGAACCCCATCCCTACAGTCAAGCATGGAGGTGGAAACATTATGCTTTGGGGCTGTTTCTTTGCTAAAGGTACAGGCCGACTTTGCCGCATTGATCAATGGATAGGGCCATGTATTGTAAAATCTTTGATGAGGACTTCTTCCCTCAACCAGAACACTGAAGATGGGTCTTTCAGCATGACAATGACCCAAAACATATCACCAAGGCAACAAAGGAGTGGCTCAAGAAGGACATTAAGTTCATGGCGTGTCCTAGCCAGTCTCCAGAATTTAATCCTATATAAAACTTTTGGACGGAGCTGAAACTTTGAGTTGCAAAGTGACAGCCAAGAAAGCTTAAGGATGTAGAGAAGAGCTAAAATCCTTCCTGAGATGTGTGCAAACCTGGTAACCAACTACAAGAAATGTCTTACCTCTGTGCTTACCAGCAAAGGTTTCTCCACCAAGTACTAAGTCATGTTTTGCTTGGAGATCAAATACCTTTTTACTCACTGAACTGCAACTCAATTGATAAGATTTGCATTGTGTTTTTTGGCTTTCTGGTTGATATTCTGTCTTTTACATTTAAAATACACCTATGGTAAAAATGATAGACCCTTAATTTTTTGTAAGTGGGCAAACTTACAAAATCTGCAGAGGTTCCAATAATTATTTTCCCCATTGTATACAGTACTAGTCAATCATCAACCAAGTGTTTCTTTAAATAAAGTGCACAGGGCACAATATATCAAAATGTCCTTATACAAAATGTGTCCAGGCCATTATAAATGAATGTGTACTTATTCATAAAGTGTCCAGTGCATCAGGAAGACTGAGCAGTTTTTAAAGTGATCATCAATCTTCACTTCTACTAAAGTGTTGAAACTTCAAAGTGCTGAACACCATGCTTTATTAAAAACAACATAAAACAAATTGCAGTACACTCACATTATTTTGTGCCTTGACTGGCACTCAGAAATCCACATTCTAGTATAACACCAGGATCACAAATTACTCAGCTGTTCCGAGTGACTACTTTCATGTGTCACTGTCAAGTTTCCAACAAGCCCTTACTTATGCGTTTCATCATATTAACATCACCAAGGATGGATGGACATTAAGACACGGCCTCTTCTCTTTATACAGAACCTCTTCTTATATTTCTACTTTGATACTACCTGCAAAAGTCAATACTAATTGCATTTTCCCATCATACTACTCATATTACTGAAGAATGCATTTCTATATAAAAATAATACAATTGACACATATCTACTAAAATCCTATGTCTGTTCATTGACCCTTCCTCTTAAAATGATACACCCAATTTTAAAGTGCAACTCTTACCTTCATTAACTCTTACTTAAACTCCCCACCTCCAACTATACCCTATCATTACTCCACCTAATAACTAGATCTCTAAAATCAAAAAGATTATATTAAATTAAATATATTAAATATGGAAAATGGAAAGTATGTTTAAAATAGATTAAACATTAGTCAAATACCGGTTTAAGTCAATATCAATATTAAGATCAGTAGGATGCAGAATGTAAAGTTCATAGATCCATTTTGTTTCTGCTTTTGAAATTTCTTTTGTGAGAGCAGAGCCTCTCCAATGTTTTTTAAACCTATCTATTCCATGAAAAACACCAAAAGACTAGAATCTAGGATTATGCACCTCTCTAAAATGTCTCAACACACTATGTTTGTAATATCCATTTCTTATATTAATTATGTGCTCTCCAATTGTAACACTTAACTTTCTAATAGTCCTTCCTACATACTGAAGTCCACATGGACACTCCAGAACATAAACCACATGTGTTAAATCAATCACATTTAATAAAGTGTCTGATATCATATATCTAAAGCCCGCTTCACACGGGGTGGATTCAGTTCCATTCAGCAGGGAATCAGCTCATAGATCTTCTGCTGATTGGAGCAGAATGCGCAGGTGACACATCTGTGCTAAGTTTCTGCAGTTCGGACATAGACAGAACACACTCTGCTGTATGAGCAGCAGAGAGTAAATTGACTCCACTGTCCATTTACACCCCACTTCCTTTGATCTGCTCCACATAAACAGAAGAGGAAAGAGTCCCCTTTGTTTTTCTTATTTATCAAACCTGATTTACCAGAGCCTCTGAAGAAGAGGGTTCGCCCTGGAAACGCGTTAGCCTTGCAAATGGTACCATCTGGATCCTCCATAGCTGTGGTGGTGATAGACTGATGTCACTGTATATTACTTACTTGCCTTTGACACTGCTCCACTTGTGAGTATATTTTATGCTGGATTTTATCTTTCAATAAATGGTTTTATGGTATTGCACAAGGTCGGTGTGCCCCTCTCTCTTTTGTATTCCCCTCGGGTATAAACGGACACCATTCGTTCAGACCCGCCTGTCCATAGGGATGAATGGATGTTCTGATTATGTCCACCTGGAAAACTGACTGAGAAGGCAGGTGTCATTGGAATTCTGTTTCTTTTTTTTCTGCATGGAAAACATCTATTACATTTAGAAAAAAAAGGGGGGGGGAATGCCCTAATTAATTATTGGTTACTTAAAAACCTGACCCTTCAGCATAGGAGGTGATCTAAAAATATGTATCATGATTTGGCATCTAAGTAGCTTGATTTGTTTCATGAATATTTATTAGTCTTCAGGAGAAGAGAGAATGCCCTGACCCCACCATACTTAAAATTCACACTTGAATCTGGTGTTTTGGGTCGGAATATGTGAGTTGAGGTGATAAAACCCTGGGCCCAGGATGGAAGTGTTCTCTCAGAGAGGCAGGCATCCAAGGAGAGGGGCTCCCACGGATAAGGGTGGTCAAAGAAACCTGTACATGAAGGTAATGATAGGTGTTTGTGCATGTATAAAAATGTAATGTATACTATGGTGATAGGGATATGGCAGAAGAAGTGAAAGTGAATGGGTAAAAACCAAGCACCAGAATGTGAAAAATAGGGAGGGCAGGTGAGGCCCTAGAAAAGAAGGTGACAAATAAGGGAAACCTCAAACCAAAGGATGAAAGCATGGAGTGAAAACAAGGGAAAAAACTAGAAGTATTACCTGCATTTCCTGGCTAGTGTGTGGGTCACCGAAATTGCATGGTCTCCACTGGGGTACCACACCATATGGATGGACTGGATGCCGAGAGGAGCAACTAAATAGTGCTCCGAATAGGCCACAGGTGACCACCAATGTCACGACGGCAGACCCAATGAGGAGAGGCACTGAACACCGGGCGAGCATAGCGCTCGGCAATTGGTGCCAAACAGTTCCTCATGTACACGCTGAAGTTCATTGCTAAGTGTCTATGCATTGACGCCTAGAGATTGACACACGCATAGCTCTGGGGGGCATGGTGTCGATGCGCAGCAGGACAGCCGCCCAAGCCCCCAATTTGCCAAAGGCGATGGGGACAGAGGAGGGGTCATGGTGCGCATCGCAGCTCCCCGAACTGAATGCAAAAGCCAAACAAGACAATCCGCAATACCAGCAAAACAGGGACACTAGTGAAAAGTATGGCTCGGTATTTGCAATGGGGAAATGAAAAATCAGCAAAAGGGACCTATCTAATGCTTAAACCCAAAAAAAAAAAAAAAAAACATCTAAAGTAATACAATCGCACCCATCATTGTGGGAAAGACAAAAGTGAAATTCAAAGTTAAACACAGATGCCTGCTTCCATCCCTGTTTTGTTTTGAAATTGTTATTGATCTAACACATTATGTAGCCATTTTGTGGGCAATGAAGGGGCTTTTCTGTAGATTTTTTATTTTATTTTATTCGGTAGGATTGGCCAATATTATTTTATTACTTTTTTCAATTCTCTGTATTGTCTACTTTAGTTAGTTATAATTGCACATCCTCCTGCCCCATTTTCCACTGATTTCCACTGATTTTTCTTGATTAAAAATGAAAAAATGATTCTCCACTTTTCCTGTATTTCTTTTTTTGATTTCAAGATACAGGCGGTCCCCTAGTTACAAACATCCGGTTTACAAACGACTCCTACTTACAAACATTATTATGGGAAAAAGGGGTCTCCACTGAAGCTTTATCACCAATCCTTGTCTCCACTACAACCTAAAATTTTCAAAATCCAATTGTCATTGGGACAGGAAGTGAGGTGAAATCTTCTGAACAGGGACATAGACAGCAAACAAACATTACAGGGGTGTTAACCCTTCTCTATGCTATCCAAAAAGCTTAAAAATAGTTTTTTGGCAGGAGCTACACTTAAAAAAATGTACCTGTTCCGACTTGCAAACAAATTCAACTTAAGAACAAACCTACAGATCCTATCTTGTTTGTAACCCAGGGACCGCCTGTATATGTATTTTACCCCTTCTTTGCAAATCAATTATTATATTAGTTTGTTCTTCAAAATCCTCATCATTCTCATAATTTCTCCTAATTCAAGTTAGCTGTCCTTTGGGTATATTCATTATCCATCTTAGATGATGGCAGCTAATAAAATAATTGTATTATTTTAATATAGCAATGCATTATTTAGTAATATTATAATAGAATAGGCAATTAAGACTTTTACCATTTGTATCAAAGCAGAGATATAGAAAGAGGTTTTGTATAAAGAGGAGAGGCTCTGGGTCAGTGTCCCTGATGAAGCCAACATGATGAAATGTATAGGGTACATAGGGTGGACCTTGTTGGACACATGTCTTTGCAGTGACACATAGAAGGAGCACAGATATGGGTGTAGCATGTAACATGTCATTGTGCTCCAGTTTCTGTACCCCCAACCCCACTTTCCACAATATTTTTTTAGTATAGTCGGTGACTTGACAAATGTCATTTGAAAGTACTTCATATTCAATGTTGAAGTGAATGAACTTTCCTGAACTCAAAACCACATTCACTGTTAGGAAATCATTCATTAAGGAAAAATTTTTCACCCGGCTCCTTTGAATTTTCTCAAAACTAATGTTAGTATGGCCCCACTAACCTTAGAAAATAGAATGAGAGTTCTTAAAAGAAAAGATGAAATGCTATTAATGTATGGCACGCTCGAGGGTAGAGTTGATCGAACCTCTGGAAGTTCGGGTTCTGCTGGTTCGGCCGAACTTCGGGACAAAGTCCGGGTTCGGGTCCGGACTTGACCCGAACTTTAACCCGGACCCCGAACCCCATTGAAATCAATGGGGACCCAAACTTTTAGGCACAAAAATGGCTGTAACAAAGTCCTGGAAAGTCCTAGAGGTCTGCAAAAGGAAGGAAAATGGGGGTAAGGGTCGGACAAGTGCCCTACAAAGAAATGGGGATAGGGAAATAACTTAAAATAATTTTTAAGTTAAAATCACATAAAAAAAATCAAAAATTGAGGTAGATGTGGAGTTGGAGGTTGAGGAGGCAGTGAAAGTGGCAGTGGAGGAGGAGGAGGTAGCCAACACTTTTTTTTTTATTTTTGGAATTTTTTTGTTTTTTTTAAACCATCAATGTAGATGCACTTTTTAATTTTGTGCAAGAAACAATAATCTGTCCCTTTAAGCAACAGTAGGAACCTCTCCCTATAGAACTAGGAGATGATTTTAGATTCTAAAATCATCTCCAAATTGTACAGGGAAAGCCTCCAGCTGTTGCTTTAAGGGAAAGATTATTGTTCTAAAATCATCTTCAAAGTGTGTGGGAAAAGCCTATTGCAGGGGCATAGAGCCATATTACTGTTCTAAAATCATCTTCAAAGTGTGTGGGAAAAGCCTATTGCAGGGGCATAGAGCCATATTAGTGTTCTAAAATCATCTTCAAAGTGTGTGGGAAAAACCTGTTTAAGCCGCATGAAGCCATATTACTGTTCTAAAATCATCTTCAAAGTGTGTGGGAAAACCCTGTTTCAGCCACATGAAGCCATATTAGTGTTCTAAAATCATCTTCAAAATGTGTGGGAAAACCCTGTTTCAGCCGCATGGAGCCATATTAGTGTTCTAAAATCATCTTCACAGTGTGTGGGAAAAGCCTGTTTCAGCCGCATAGAGCCATATTAGTGTTTCTAAAATCATCTTCACAGTGTGTGGGAAAAGCCTGTTTCAGCCGCATGGAGCCATATTAGTGTTCTAAAATCATCTTCAAAATGTGTGGGAAAAGCCTGTTTCAGCCGCATGAAGCCATATTAGTGTTCTAAAATCATCTTCAAAATGTGTGGGAAAAAACCTGTTTCAGCCGCATGAAGCCATATTAGTGTTCTAAAATCCTCTTCGCAGTGTGTGGGAAAAGCCTGTTTCAGCCGCATGGAGCCATATTAGTGTTCTAAAATCATCTTCAAAATGTGTGGGAAAAGGCTGTTTCAGCCGAATGAAGCCATATTAGTGTTCTAAAATCATCTTCAAAATGTGTGGGAAAACCCTGTTTCAGCGGCATGAAGCCATATTAGTGTTCTAAAATCATCTTTAAAGTGTGTGGGAAAAGCCTGTTTCAGCCACATGAAGCAATATTAGTGTTCTAAAATCATCTTCAAAATGTGTGGGAAAACCCTGTTTCAGCCGCATGAAGCCATATTAGTGTTCTAAAATCATCTTCACATTGTGTGGAAAAAGCCTGTTTCAGCCGAATGGAGCCATATTAGTGTTCTAAAATCATGATTTTAGAACACTAATATGGCTCCATGCGGCTGAAACAGGGTTTTCCCACACATTTTGAAGGTGATTTTAGAACACTAATATGGCTTCATGCGGCTGAAACAGGGTTTTCCGACACATTTTGAAGATGATTTTAGAACATTAATATGGCTCTATGCCCCTGCAATAGGCTTTTCCCACACACTTTGAAGATGATTTTAGGACAGTAATATGGCTCTATGCCCCTGCAATAGGCTTTTCCCACACACTTTGAAGATGATTTTAGAACAGTAACATGGCTCTATGCCCCTGCACTAGGCTTTTCCCACACACTTTGAAGATGAGTTTAGAACACTAATTTTTCCCTTAAAGCAACAGCTGGAACCTTTCCCTGTACAACTTGATGATGATTTTAGAACACTAATCTTTCCCTTAAAGCAACAGCTGGAACCTTTCCCTGTACAACTTGATGATGATTTTAGAAGAATAATCTTTCCCTTAAAGCAACAGACTCTACCTAGTCCAGTCAGATTGTTCTGTGCAGCAGGATGAGGTGTGCAATCTGTCCCTCAAAGCACCAGTACTACTATCTCTCCCTAGTCCCCAATCAGATCGTTCAGTAATGCAGGATGAGATGTTCTGCAATCTGTCCCTCACAGAGCCAGAAGCATCCTCTCCCTAAACTATCCTGAGAGCATATTACATGCAGCACGGTGACTCCAGCCCCATATAGAGGCTGGGTCACATGGTGCACTGGCCAATCACAGCCATGCCATTAGTAGGCATGGCTGTGATGGCTTCTAGGGAAAACCAGTGAAACACTTGTTGATTGACTGTCCTTGGCAGCTTTTCAACATGTGGAATAAAATACCAGAACGCCGGACCCGAACCCGGACTTTTTTTGAAAAGTCCGGGTTCGGGTCCGGGTCCCGGACACTCAAAAGTTTGGTACGGACCCGAACTTTACAGTTCAGGTTCGCTCAACTTTACTCGAGGTATGTTTTTAAAATATATTCACATATTCAAGTTGCAGAGAATAAAGCCTGAAAACATTTGATTTTGCCCCACTGGCACAGAATGGATTTACATGCAGTTTCAATGGAAGAACAGCTATGCAAAATTAAAGCACACCCCTACATTTTCAGATGCTTGCATAAGCCTGCAAATTGGTTCTAACTATTCCAGATGGTTTACAATTTCTATGTTAAGCCACACATATCTATTAGATCAGGAGAATGACGGGTCCTGTAGTGGAACTCATGGCAGATGAAAGACAAAACATAGACAGGGATAACTTGCTTTTCAGTAATTATGTAGAAAACAGGAGTGGGGTTGATTCCCTGGCATCCATCCATGATCATAATAGCAAATGGGTGGACTTAAGGCTTCCCATAAGGCTTCAGTGTATTTATCACATATCTGATGGAGACTGAGTAGCTGAAGGAAGGGGCTCCTCTTGCACCTCCTGCCCAACACTCCTGAAGGTCTTGACAAAGCAAGAGAGAACAGAGTAGCATGAGTGCCATTGTTTGCAGATGGAGTCAGATCTGTGTTGCAGCCAAATGAGTAGAACTGAAAGCTAAAGGTCACTGAGCAGGAACTCAGCACAGATGCAACATGAAATGAGATTAGAAGGACAGAGTTCAGGAAGCAAGCCAATGTTAGAAACAGCCTGGCAGTATGGTATGAAATCAGGAGGCAAAGACAGAGTCCAGGAAACAAGCTTAGGTCAGTAACAGCCAGGCAAGGTTTTTTTTTTTTTTAAATAAACTTTATTTGATTTTACAGTATTACAAAAATCCCCCGAATTGGGGGTTGTAGTACAAAAATAATTACACACATAAAATTTGCATAGTAACATTGAATTAGTGGTAGAGTTACAGCAGATATGTGAAGTGGCTTTTTGTGGCACATCCAATGCTATTGAAAGCGGGTACAAAATCATATGCTTAATTATGAAGTTGTGGTCTCATGTGCGATAGTTAGAACTAGTTTAACATTATTTCTTATTCTACTTGCCTGTGCCCTTGATTGTTTGATTATGGGGGGACTTCTCTGGGTGGGAAGGATTTTCAGAGGTTAGAGGGGGGTATTCTTCAATCATTTCCTCGCAGTACAAGTGTGAGGATATCAGCGTTAAGCCCCTGTTGGAACGTCAAGGTAAGGGTTAAGGTGAGGATCAAGTGAGAGGTGCCTGGTGTCAGTGACTCATTTCCTATTATTTTTTATTTTTGGCATTGGATTTTAAGTCTTCCTAATGATTGTGAAAGGTCAGACTTGAGGTACCACTCTGAGTATTGGAACGGTAACATAAAGTCTCCTAGTTCGCTATCATTTAGGGAGTGTTCTAGGAAGTTTCTCCATCTTAGGAAGAATTTCTTTGTTCCAGCGAAATTTGTATTGATGGTGTCTTGTTTCTCTAGAAGTAGAAGGGAGTGAAGTATGCTTTGCACTTGTTTTAGCTTGGGTGGTGTTGTATGGATCCAAGCTTGTAATATGACTCTTCTAGCTGCTAGGAGACAAAGATGTACCCAGTTGGGGATGCTATTAGTTGGGGTGCTGTGATCGGGTGTTGAGGGATTGGCACTGAAGAGGCATAAAAGAGGGTCTTTCGGTATGTTTAGCTTGCTTATGTTTTCACTGTAAGTGAGGACCTTGTCCCAGAATTCGGAGATTTTTGGGCATTGCCAGAGTCTGTGGTATAGGGATGGTCTGCTGATGTCACACCATGGGCATATGCCATGGTTAGGTCTCTCTGGGGTAAAGACCAAGGGGATGTATGCTCTGTGTGCTATTCTAAATTGGGTTTCCCTCCAGTTTTCTGAGGTGATTAAGGAGCGTACTTTTTGATAACCCAATAGGATTTGTTCAGGGGCCTGTGTATTTTCCAGGATAGAGCTCCAGGGCTGGAAGTTTAGTGATGTAGTGCTTGGGGCTTGTGTTATGGCCAGTTGTCTTATGATTCTGGAGATGGAGTAGTTGCCCTCCGCCGCTAGTGTGTCTAGGAATGTTTTTTTGAACGGTGAGGGGGATTTGCCTTGGCAAGATTGTAAGTAAGTTTCGATTTGCATGTGCTGAAAGCCATGTGTGTCTGGTAATTGGAACTCTGTTCTGATGTCAGAGAAAGATTTAAATGTGTTTGTGGTTGTGTCGTATAATTGATGGGCATGGGTTAAGCCTTTGTCTTCCCAGGTCTTGAATGCCAGCGTGTCAGTAGAGGGAGGGAACATGGGGTTACCTCTAATAGGGAGGGATTGCGAGATTGATAATGGTAGATGAAGCATTTTCCTTATTTCCCTCCATGCCAGGATAGTGTCCCTCAGGACTATACTTTGTTTGATGTGTACCGGTAGTGATGCTATCCTGGCATGAAGTAAGGCAGGTAGCCTAAATGGGTAAGCAGCTGCTTCTTCCAGTGGAAGGTTTGAGTATATAGATTGTTTTGTCACCCAGTCAAGGCAGTTCCTCAAAAGGCAAGCTATATTGTACTTTCTTAGGTTGGGTAGGCCCGTCCCCCCCTCACTCTTCGGGAGAAAGAGTTTTTTGATTGCCACCCTAGGTCTCTTCCCATTCCAGATAAAGTTAGAGAATTCTGTCTGTAGTTTTTGCACATCTTTATGTTTGAGGAGAAGCGGAAGCGTTTGAAGGGGGTATAGCAATCTTGCAAATGGAATCATTTTGATTAGGTGGCATTTCCCGAAGAGCGAGAGGGGGAGGGACCGCCAAGTATGCAGGTCTTTTATTATTTTCGCTATTAGGGTAGGGTAATTTAGCGAGTATAAGGAGGAGGGGTCCCTGCCTAATTGAATACCCAAATATTTAATTTGTCCTTTTGCTATCAGGAAGGGAGAAGATGGTGTCCAGATTTCCATCTTTTTTGGGTTGAGTGGGAGTACTTCGCTTTTGTTGAAATTTATTTTCATTCCAGAGCAGTCCCTGAATTTGTGGAGCACATGGTTCAGGAGTGTGAAATCCCTAAGTGGGTCGGACATGAACAGGAGTATGTCGTCGGCAAAGAGTGCCGAGCGACACATTGTGTTTCCAATTTTGACCCCGCTAATGCCCTCAGGAGAATTAAGTATGCGCGAGAGCGGTTCTATTGCTAGGTTGAACAGGAGCGGGGAAAGTGGACACCCTTGACGGGTTCCTTTACCCAGGGGGAATTCTGGGGATATAAAACTTGGTGTGACAATTCTGGCTGTTGGTTTGGCATACATTGCCCGTATATATGCCAAGAAGGGGCCTGAGAATCCTACCGCTTGTAGTACTCTGAAAAGCCATTCAAAACTAATATTGTCGAATGCTTTTTCTGCATCTAATGATAATATAGCGGTGTTTGAGTCTGGGTTTTTTTTGGCTTGTTCTAGGACTAGAAGGACTTTTCTGATGTTGAGAGTGGCCGACCTGCCTTGTATGAAGCCTGATTGTGCAGGGTGAATTAGTGAGGGGAGCATTGTCGCCAGGCGTGATGCAATTATTTTTGACATAACTTTCGCATCGACATTGATGAGCGAGATGGGCCTGTATGAGCCTGGGGATAGGGTGTCTTTGTTTGGCTTGGGTAGAAGTTTAATATATGCCTGCTGTCCTGTGGGGAGGTAGGAATTCCCTTTCCATATATGTGAGTAGACATGGTGAAGCGTGTCTGGAATAAAGTCTAGTGTCATTTTATAGAAATCGGAAGATAGGCCATCTGGGCCTGGGGCTTTGCCTCTAGTTAGCGACTTGATTGTGGTTACGATTTCTGTTAGGGTGATAGGAGCGTTAAGTGTCTCTAACTGGGATACATTTATTTTGGGGAGGCCTGCTGCTTGTAGTATTTCCTCTGCTACGGATGTGTTAATGTTGTCATTGGTATATAAGTTTTTGTAGAATGTTGTAAGTATTTCCTCTATCTGAGATGGGTTAGATGTAATATTTCCTTTCTGGTCTTTTAGGGAGGGAATGTGTGTTGGGGTGTAGCTGCCCGAGACCATCCGAGCCAACAACCTGCCTGCTTTATTCCCGTATTTGTGGAAATAAACTTTAGTATGGAATTGGTGCATATTTTCCTGTTCGGCCGACCATTGGTCAAACACTTGCTTTGCCTGCTGCCAGGCTCGGATATTCTCGGGTGTGCGCGATACGTTTAAAAGGGCCTGTGCATCCCTCAGTGCTTGGCTGGCATTCTGTAGCTCCGATAGGGTTTGTTTTTTAAAGTTGGTAGAGAAGGACATAATGTGCCCTCTAAGTACGGCCTTACCGGCTTCCCAATACAAGTTCGGATTTTGTAGGGATTCTACATTGTTTTTTTGGTATTCTGCCCAGGTCTGTTGTAGAATATGTTTTAGCTTTTCATTTTGGGCTAGGTAAGTGGGAAACCTCCAAGGCATCCCCGGTTTTTTTTGGAGGAGATTAGAAATGGTAGTCAGCACTGGGGCGTGGTCAGATACCGCCATGTCACCTATTGAGGCTGAGGTTATCATGGGTAGTAAAGATCTGGAGGCAAAAAGGTAATCAATACGTGTAAAAATTTTGTGGGGGTGGGAATAGAATGTGTATTCGTTGTCTGTAGGATGTAGCATCCGCCAGACATCCATTAGGTTTAGTGAGGCTACCGTTTCTGCTAGTGGCGTTTGCTGTGTGTTCAGTCCGCTGGCAGGTTGGGTATGGGCGAAAGTGCGATCTTCCATGTTGTGCATGACAGAATTAAAGTCTCCCCCGATCAGATGGAGGGTTTCTGGGACTTGTAGGACCCATGTGCTTAAGTTCTGGAAGAAGCTCTGGGTAGGAGAGTTTTCCGCATACACATTGGAGATGGCAAGATCTCTGCCGCCTATGGTCAAATTTATGGTAGCTCTGCGGCCCATTTGGTCCGATGAAGAGTTACGAATAGTATAGGGTAGCTTTTTATTGAGCAAAATAGCCACCCCTGCTTTTTTCCCCATTGCCGGGGATCCTATTACCTCTCCTACCCATAGCCTTCGAAGTCTTGGAAGATCCTCTGCACCTAGATGTGTCTCCTGTAGTAATGCCATATCTGCTTTAAGCTTTTTCAGATGTCTTAGTATCTGCATGCGCTTTTGTGGAGACCTTAAACCCTTGACGTTCCAGGACACTATTGTTAGGTTACTCCAGAGCCTGGGGGGATCCATTGCGTGCGATTAATATAAACTGATGATGGGACTAGCCCGTATACGGGCTTCCCAGAAGGGTATTCCCCCTGGCTGTGGAGTGGGCACAGTGCATAGCATTTTCTACTAAAGCTTGAGTATAACAGGCTCAGATAAAACAAACATTGGAAGAGAGTACCATTTGGAACATCTTTCATGGACTTCACTTTTTTCCGTAAGGAGGGGAGTATTGTCATAATTTGGTGTCCGACCCTGTCATCCATTTTACTTTCGGATGTAGGCGACTTCCCCGTATGGGGAGGGTGCGAATTTGTTGTCCAGGGGGGGGTAAGGGGGGGGGAGCCAGGATGGTGGAGGAGTATAAGAGGGGTTGAGTCGCATTTGTGGTAGGAGGTTACCGGACCCCTCAACCTTACCTGGATAGGTCTATGATTAGTGAGGTCCATATAAGATTCCCAGTGCCTCTTTGGTGTTCGGGGGTGAGTCCCGTCCAGACTCGGCCCCCCCCCAGCCGGTGTGGACCGGAGGGTGGGTTCAGTGATCTGGAGGGGGGCTCATCCACGAGCACCCTCACCCCGAGGGGTATCATTCAGGTTCAAAACTGCCCTGATACATAATAAAACTTAGTCAATATAGCCAAAAGACATGTTAATATAGAACGATCTAAGAGTTTTTACCATAGCTTCTTAGCTTCTCATGAACTGTGAAAGTGCAGAGTCCCTTAGCTGGGTTCGCGTCCCCAGTGTGGGGTCTTTGGGCTTGATGACAGTTCAGTTTTCAATCCACCATGGTGTATTAAAGATGTCTGTTCACTTTGTGGGGCTGAACGTTGTAGGCAGTGTTATCATAAAGATGGGTTGACAGCGATTATGGAGCGACCGGTTCTTCCAGTTAAGCTTGTATTTGTTGTGTCTCGTTCGGGCTGAAGCGTACCCTCTTATAGGGGGGTTTCACCGGGCTTCCAGACATGTTTGACAATTTGGACGCCTTTCCAGGTGAGTGCCTAGCGTTGGCTTCCGCTTGGGGCGTTTGGTCCATGTCAGTCTGCAATGCTTCATTGATGTACTGTTCAGCTTCCTGGAGTGAAGTGAATGACAGTTTCTCGCCTTGTGGTGATTGGAAGTAGAGGGTTGCGGGGTAAGCCAGGCTGAATTTGATATTTCGGTCATGGAGAGTGGAGCAGACAGGTGAGAAGGCCTTCCTTTTTTGCATAACTTCTATGGAGTAGTCCGCAAATATTAGCAGAGTATGTCCTT
>BLSH010134394.1:1749005-1759597 GCA_018402905.1 Glandirana rugosa
TTGTACACAAAAATTTCCAGAAAAGGCCTGATCAGCAAGTGCAGGTGCAAGATACTTAGCAAACCTTAATTTAGAATAGAACAAAAAGGGAAAAGTAAAAGAATCAAACCTGAGCCCTTAATGGCTTTGTTTCTTTGCGGTAAAATAAGGAAACAGAAACCCTTGTGATACAGTATCTCACAAAAGTGAGTACACCCCTGACATTTTTGTAAATAATTTATTATATCTTTTCATGTGACAACACTGAAGAAATTACACTTTGCTACAATGTAAAGTAGTGAGTGTACAGCTTGTATAACAGTGTAAATTTGCTGTCCCCTCAAAATAACTCAACACACAGCCATTAATGTCTAAACCACTGGCAACAAAAGTGAGTACACCCCTAAGTGAAAATGTCTAAATTGGGCCCAATTAGCCATTTTTCCTCCCCGGTGTCATGTGACTCATTAGTGTTACAAGGTCTCTGGTGTGAATGGGGAGCAGGTGTGTTAAATTTGGTGATATCGCTCTCACTCTCTCATAGTGGTCACTGGAAGTTCAACATGGCACCTCATGGCAAATAAATAAAGAATTGTTGCTCTACATGAAGATGGCCTAGGCTATAGGAAGACTGCCAAGACCCTGAAACTGAGCTGCAGCAATGTGGCCAAGACCATACAGCGGTTTAACAGGACAGGTTCCACTCAGAACAAGCTTTGCCATGGTCGACCAAAGAAGTTGAGTGCATGTGCTCTGCATCATATCCAGAGGCTGTCTTTGGGAAATAGACGTATGAGTGCTGCCAGCATTGCTGCAGAGGTTGAAGGGGTGGGGGTCAGCCCGGCAGTGCTCAGACCATACGCCGGACACCGCATAAAATTGGTCTGCATGACTGTCATCCCAGAAGGAAGTCTCTTCTAAAGATGATGCACAAGAAAGCCCACAAACAGTTTGCTGAAGACAAGCAGACTATAGGCATGAAATACTGGAACCATGCCCTGTGGTCTGATGAGACCAAGATCAACTTATTTGGTTCAGATATTGTCAAGCGTGTGAAGCAGCAACCAGGTGAGGAGTACAAAGACAAGTGTGTCTTGCCTACACTCAAGCATGGTGGTGGGAGTGTCATGGTCTGGGGCTGCATGAGTGCTGCCGGCACTGGGGAGCCACAGTTCATTGAGGGAACCATGAATGCCAACATGACACTGTCATGTGACACACTGAAGCAGAGCATGATCCCCTCCCTTCGGAGACTGGGCCACAGGGCAGTATTCCAACATGATAATGACCCCAAACACACCTCCAAGATGACCACTGCCTTGCTAAAGAAGCTGAGAGTAAAGGTGATGGACTGGCCAAGAATGTCATCAGACCTAAACCCTATTGAGGATCTGTGGGGCATCCTCAAATGGAAGGTGGAGGAGCGCAAGGTCTCTAACATTCACCAGCTCTGTGATGTCGTCATGGAGGAGTGGAAGAGAACTCCAGTGGCAACCTGTGAAGCTCTGGTGAACCCCATGCCCAAGAGGGCTAAGGTAGTGCTAGAAAATAATGGTGGCCACACAAAATATTGACACTTTGTGCCCAGCTTGGACATTTTCCACGAGGAGTGTACTCACTTTTGTTGCCAGTGGTTTAGACATTAATGGCTGTGTGTTGAGTTATTTTGAGGGGACAGCAAATTTACACTGTTATACAAGCTGTACACTCACTACTTTCTGCTATAAAACATATCCAATAACAAATATTCAAAAATCCCTTTTCTTCATCAATTTAGGCCAATGTGTATTCTGCTACATAGTTTTGATTAAAAAAATCCCAATTAGCGTATATTAATTGGTTTGCCCAAAGTTATTGCGTCTACAAACTATGGGTTGGATTTAGGGACTTTTTATTTATTTTTTATTTGTACTAGTAATGGCGGTGATCAACGATCTTTAGCGGAACTGCGACATTGCGGCAGACAAATTGGACACTAAATGACACTTTTTGGGGACCTGTGACACCAATATAGTGATTAGTGCTAAAAAAATGCAGTGAACTATATAAATGGCACTGGCTGGGAAGGGATTAACATCAGGGGTGATCAAAGGGTTAAATGTCTTCCCTATATGTGCTTTCTTACTGTGAGGAGGATGCTGACACTAGACAAAGACAGAGATCAGTGTTCCTTATTAGTAAGAATCACAGATCTCTCCCTTCCTCTGTGATAGAATGACAGTCTGCCTTGTTTAGATATGCAGACCGCCGTTCTGGCATTCCCCCGAATGATTGCGGGTAGCGGTCAGCAACCGCGGCCACTGGACCCACTGATTGGCTCCCGCTGTGTCCTGGCCCCAGACCAGGAAGTGCGAACAATGTACAGGTACATTCTTTCAGGCAGCCGGGCTGCCCTGCCGCAGTGTGTGTGCGGTGGGCGGTCAGGAAGTCGTTAATGTGTTTTTGCTAAACAAGAATGCTGTACATACAAATGACTTACAATTATGGGAAAACAACACACAACATACAGAGTATTACAAATATGCATAAAACACACATGCACACCCTACCTAACATTTCTAGCAAATGAGCATTAACAATGATCTGTATGCAATAGGGATTCACTAAGAGGTTTCTTAGCTTGGGTTATAGTTTGTGATTTCCATAACAAACAGGACTCCAGGCTACTCAGACACAGGATTCTCTCTAAGTGTAGATTTAGTGTCATTTGCAGGTGAAGTTCCATTTTAGTTCTTGTGAATAGGGATGGGCCGAACACCCCCCGTTCAGTCTGCACCAGAATATCCGAACAGACAAAAAAATTGTCTGAATATTCAAACACCAGTAACGTCTATGGGACCCGAACATGAAAAATCAAAAGTGCTCATTTTAAAAGCTTATATGCAAGTTATTGCCATAAAAAGTGTACGAGGACCCGAGTATCAATGCACAAAAAAGTTTTCAAATCGATTGTTTTTTCAGGAGCAGTGATTTTAATAATGCTTAAAGTGTAACAATAAAAATTAAATATTCCTTTAAATATCATGCCTGGGGAGGTCCCCTTAGTCTGCCTGTAAAAGGGCACACCTTGGTGATGTTTAGAACATAGCCAGAGCAAAATGACATTTCCAAAGGAAAAATTGTCATTTAAAATTGCGGCTGTAATGCTCCCGGCGATATACAAAAAAATCACTGAAAAAATGTGCGTAGGGTCCCCCCCCCAAAGCTATGCCAGGCCCTTTGGGTCTGGTTTGGATTTTAAGGGGAACCCCACGCCAATTTTTTTTAAAAAGTCACGTGGGATCCCCCCTATGATTCAAACCAGACCCTTATCCGAGCACGTAACCTGGCCGGCCAGGAGAGGGTGGAACGATCGAGAGCCCCTCCTGAACTGTACCAGGCTACATACTCTCAACATGGGGAGCTCTGCACCCCCTACCCCAAAGCACCCTGTCCCCATGTTGATGGGGACAAGAGCCTCTTCCCCACAAACCTGGGTTGTGGGGGTGTGTGGGTGGGGGGCTTATTGGAATCTGGAAGCCCCCTTTAATAAGGGGGCCCCCAGATCCCAACCCCCCTATGTGAATTAGTATCTGGTACATCGTACCCCTACTACTTCACCAGAAAGTGTCAACAAAGAAAAAAACACAGGAGACAATTAGGGACAAGTCCTTTATTATAAAACAAAAAATACTTTATCAGCTACTAGTCACTGATCTGGACAACCCTCTGCCCTCCTATGCAGACAAATGGGCATCTGACCTGGGGAGTACGTTCGACGCAACTGAATGGTCTAATATATGGTCAGCTACTAACTCTTCCTCCCCCAATATATTGGCTAAGGAGACCAATATCAAGGTCATCATCCGATGATCGCAAAATATCTCCCATCGTACCCAGTGGGCTGTTTTCAAGGCTGTAACGAGCCAGGTACATACTACCACATCTGGTGGGATTGTCCCTTAGCAAAGGAATTCTGAAAGCATGTCTTCCTTTTTGCCTCCAAAGCCTTAGAGACAAGTATTGTACCCTCTACTCAACCTGAAACCGAGTCAGTTGACTTCCTCTTAGTTTAAACTGCTAGTCTTCCTCACGACCACTGCTAAGCAGACAATTGCTAAGGCTTAGAAGTCCCCTGTGCTGGTTGTGGCAGAGGCCAGAGGCAGAATGAATAAGGCCTTTATACATGCTAAAATGGAAGCCATAGACAGCAATAAAATACGCAAATTTGAGAAAATTTGGGACCCCTGGGTTAGAAATTGCCTACCACCTGACTCTGACAGGAACCTCCTGAGGCCATAACCACTTCTTATACCTTTCATTACTTTAGTCTCCTATTTGACACACGAGCCACTGATCCCGGAAAGCTAGTCCTATCCACCCTCTCCTTCCTCACATCCAGCTATTATAGCCGCCCTTTACTACCTCTCCTGTCCACTTTTCCTCTTTCTGTCTTCTCTTTTTTTACCCCTCTTCTAGTACCAGACTCAATTCAATTCCATCTCGTCTACCCTCCTCTACACAGCTTAGCATTTCTATGAGATTTTACCATTCTAGCTTACAATTCCTTCCAATACAATCAGTACATTTGAGATAGAGTTTCGGTATGTTAAGTAATACTCTCAAAGTTAGCCTGTGCTCCTTCTATTTAAGTGTATAAATTATGATGTTCATACACTGTAGAGCTTTAGCTTCCACAGCTGCCCCCTCACCCCTGCGGCACAGTGTGTTCCCAGCGGGGTGCCCCAGGGTCTGAGTGCGCAGTGCATATACGACCTAATAATAAGTTTGCACACTTGCCATAATCACAATGTACCCTACATATCTATGGAGGTTTTGTATCCCATTAACTCACTTTTCTTGTTAGGCTGCATGGTACGACGTTTGCATGCTCTGTATTGTTTCTTTTGCTTTTCAATAAAAATATTGAATGGGAAAAAAAATAAAATAAATAAAAATAAGTGTCCCCCGTTGTAATCCATTGTCAATCACGGCAAGTGACTACCCAAAAAAAAAAAGGAACAGCTCCTCCTCCACTGGAGGGCTCCCGCTGACTGAGCTCTCTTTCTTTTGACATTTTATTTATGGTGAAGGATGGGGCCACCCGGTGACATAATTGAGCGACCCGCCCCTCTGACGTCACATGACACCAGAAGGGGCGTGGTCACCCATACTTTACCAGGTGGCCCTGCACTACAAATAAAACGCCAAAACAAAGCCAGCACAGACGGCGGCAGCCCTCCCATGAAGGAGGAGCTGTGCGGGCCGTCTGTGGGTATTGACGGATGGGCAATTATGGGGTGTCCGGCGGCACCTAAATCCCCATAATGTTCTAAATTTGGGGAACAGACGAACAGCAAATGTTCAGCCCGAACGTATGCTTGGGCTGAACCGTTCGTCCATCCCTACTTGTGAAGTCTCCTTTGTCACAGACCTTCTTTGATGCTATAGAGCCCCTCTCCTACTACCCAGGTTTCCTCCCAGACTCGGTCCATTTCCTTTCAACATCACTTCCTGTTTTACTAGCATTTATGAACCAGTTAAACAGGTTAATTTGCATTTGAATAGAGGAAGCCCAGCTTCTGAATTCTGTATTGTAGCTAAAATGCCTTATTCCATATTTTAATGCTCAAACAAAATCACAAACACAGCCATGGCAACACGCCATTCGCCATAGTGTCCCTAAAATTTTCACTTTGTTTTTCTCTTGCAAAGCATGTATTAATCTTTAAGTAGTTGTTTCCTAAATCGAAAAAAAACTTTCTATACTGCCCCAAAGCTGTCTGATCTTTTTTGTTTCAGCTGCCATTTTCCATGGTAGCCGTGTATCTGTTTGGTTGCTATTAGGGAAATACAGACAGCTGTGATAGCATAAAAAACCTACACTGTGATATGGAGTTATTGTGAGTCACTAATATAAAACCTGGCTTGTAACAATTTAGAAAGCATTTCATGGATATGCTGATGTCCTTGATAGCATGAATAGATATTTGTGCCAGTCCTTTGTGTTTTCTGCTTAGCACTGGGAGGAATATATCTGAGATAATTTCCTTCAGTGGTCATCTATATATAGCTTAATAATAAAAGGATTGGTGGTAGGCAGTGGATTGCAATTACAGTAACTACTGAAACTAATGGCTTGACATGTTCAGGCTAGCAGGGAACGTTATGCAAAATAATTTCCAATTATCTGCTGTGGCTAAGTTAATGTCTACAAAATTAATTGTTCTTTAAAAAGGCTTCTTTTTTTATATTATAGGGGTCATTTAATTTTTGAAGCTGCTGGATTTGTTTGGGTCATCCTGCCACTACCAGGGATGGTCCAACTTGTACTTTGGCACGACCAACACCCACAAACCAGTAACCATTGAATGGTCTTTATTGAATCAGATAAAAGCCCTAAAAGTTTGGGTTGGAAAAATACAGAACAAAGAGGACTAGCTACAGTCCTGCCGGCATTAGGGCCATTTAAATATAAAGCCCCGTACACATGGTGCGACGGTCGCATGCAAACGGTCGTACAACTGCTTGTTGTACGATCATCTGACCGTTAGTACGCGCGATTAGAACAGCTGAGGTACGGCAGTCGTACAACAGAAGTTGGAAGAGTAAACAAGAGAACTTTGGTTGTACCAACAAGCGATCGTACGACCATTGTATCGTGTGTACAGAGAAGTTGGTCCAACAAGTTGCACTGTGCAAAACACGCATGCTCAGAAGTCAAGAACGCTCGCACGTGTCCATTGGTGTAAGCCTACATTCCTAATTCACAAATTACATGCACCTGAACTTCCTCTTTATACGCTCGTAACATGTCACTACGCTTGGCTTGGTTGTAAGACTGCTTAGTGCATGTCAGTATGCGAGATACATCAGCCAACATACGATTTGGAAGTGTACATATTCGTCAGCACACCGTGGATCCTCGTCCAAAGTTTTCTTTATTGAAAAGATCACATCACAGAAAACTGCAACGTTTCAGAGCCGCGCAGGAACCCTTCGTCAGGCATGTGATGACATCCCATGACTGACGAAGAGGCCCTGCACGGCTCTGAAACGTTGCACTTTTCTGTGATGTGATCTTTTCAATATAGAAAACTTTGGACGAGGATCCACGGTGTGCTGACGAATATGTACACTTGCATGACATTTCCAGGACCCAGCTGTTTTTTGTTGCAGCACCCACCAACATAAGAGCCTAATTGCCAGGAAGGAGTGCGATAGGAAAATTGACAAAGAACATACGATTTGGGCCGCTCGTTCGTACGACCGTCGCAACATGTGTTTGAGGCTTAAGTGTAGCAATCTTTCTCCAATGAGAGCATTTTAATCCACAGAGTAAATTAAACACTCTGACACATACGTCTTCCCCTTTAAGGGAATATTATAGCCTGAATTCATGTTAAAGCCCAGAGGTATCCTAGTTTTACTTCATATGCCCAAATAACTACTTTGATCTTTATGATATTACTCGGTGCATATATGTTTCTCAACGGTGCTCAAAATAAAAATGTAAACCATCATAGTGCTTTCTGTAACTACATAAGTCTTTATTTATGATTAAAACATCCATATGGTAATGTACACTGATCTGGTGCACTACAGAGATAAAGCTTGCGCTGTTCCTTGCACTGTTTAGTGTCACACACTAAATTCAGCAAGGTCCACACTGCCCCTTAAGGCTAGAATGAGTTCCTGTCACTGTACTTTCCAAGCTGGCTCTCTTCCACCAGACTTCCTACTCCTGCGTGCTTAGGTCACCAACTTTGCCCCTTACACGTTGCACCACCGTCACATGGCTCCCCATTATTAGGGCCAGGTTCCAGTTCAAGGCTGTGGCTTCCTACTCCTGCGTGCTTAGGTCACCAACTTTGCCCCTTACGCGTTACGCCACTGTCACGTGGCTCCCCATTATTAGAGTCGGGTTCCAGTTCAAGGCTGTGGCATCCTACTCTTGCATGCTTATGTCACCGGCTTTGCCCCTTACGCGTTACAACACCATCACGTGGCTCCCCATTATTAGGGTCGGGTTCCAGTTCAAGGCTGTGGCTTCCTACTCCCGTGTGCTTATCTCACCGACTTTGCACTTTGCTCGTTACACTGCCGTCAAATGGCTCCCCATTAGTAGTACCGGGTTCTGATTCAAGGCTGTGGCTTCCTACTCCTGCGTGCTTATGTCACCGACTTTGCTCCTTATGCGTTATGCCACGTGGCTCCCCATTATTAGGGTCGGCTTTCAATTCAAGGCTGTGGCTGCAGCAAATCAAAGTCTTTTTTGCTACACTCCCTCTGCGCTCTTCAGTCTACAGTAGGGAGGGTGCAGTAATGTGGGAACAAGGTGCAACATCCTGCTTAGTGGTTTATAGTGACCACAAGACAGCACTACAGAATAAAGGGAATAATCACTTTTTTCTTGGATTGTGAAAATATACGATTCTTTTTGCCTCTTCTTTTGGAAGACTAGAGTTTGAAAGGATTAGTGCTTAGCAATGACTGTTCCAGGGATTACAGAGAAAATAATACCCATAGTTTGCAAACATTTTAATCATTAAGGGTGGTTTTATGCAAAGTGAAAGCCATAGCAACTGTCAGAATCAATCTTAGACCGGTATGACTTCAATAAAGTAAATTTGAATTGGTTCCTATTGGGTACTACAGTTTGGATTGTGCATACAGTAAGTTGTCGTGAATCAGTACTGAATCCTGGGCTTATGTAGATAAAAGATAACCTTGTTTATGACTTGGCAGGATGTCACTATTGGATAAAGGGCTCCACTCACGTCAGTAGGATGAAACTGCAATGCTTGTTATAAGATAGTATTGCAATCAAAGCATTTGTAGTCTCCCTCAAAGTGTTGTGAATATTTTTACTAACTGTGAAAGTATCTTATTCCATATATTATTCTAAACAAAAAATTCAGAAAGTCGAGGGGGGCGTGGCTGGCGCGCAAGGCGGATGGTGGTGTGAGAGACTCGCTCCGGTGCCCGTGAGACCCACAGCGACGATTCCCAGCGACGAGGCATAAATTTCTTCAAGCCCTGATTTCACCCGACACCCAGAAGACATCTACTACAGCCCCACCATGTCAAGAAAATGGTAGGAGGACAGCAAACCCAAGAAACTGACAGCCTACTTTCTCCGGCCGGAAGGCAATCAAAATGGCGCTGACGATCGCAGCCGCGCGGCACAGAGGAATCACTATTCGGATCTTCCTGACGAAGAGGAAGCTGGAATCGGCACTGATCCACAGCACGCTTCTCTCCCTCCAAGCCCTCCATGCTCCAGCCCGGCCAAGGCTCGGATGAGGCTAGATGCTGAAGACCCATCTCAGGGGGTAAGTGGCTTGCATTCAGCACTACATCAGAGCAAAGCCCACACTTCCCCCATCGCGGCCTTCCCCACCTCAGACCAGCCAGTGCTAGACACCCAAATAAAGGAGATGTTAATGACCCTTCACCGCTCCCTACATGAGGAGATAAACTACATGTCCCACAAATTTACTAAATAATTGAATTCTTTAGGCGATAGAGTGGATCAGGTGGAACGGGCAGTCACAGATATTTCATCTACTGTAAATGCCATGATAGACCTGCAGGAAGAGGGGGAGGAAGACAGGCTCTGGATGAGATCAAAACTGGCTGACCTAGAGGATCGCTCCCGCAGACAGAATATAAAGCTAAGAGGGGTCCCAGAATCAGTAACACAGCAGGACCTCACTAAGTTCACAGAAGACCTTTTTTTGTCATTGGTCCCTGACCTAACGCCCATACAATTAACCATAGATCACATCCACAGGCTGCCGAAACCCTCCTTCTTGTCAGCAGACATACCCAGGGACATCCTGATGCGGGTGCATTTCTACACTACAAAAGAGCAGGTGGTAAGAAAAGCCCGCACACTAGGGAAACTCCCCGATCCATACGGCAACATACAACTGTTCGCAGACCTGTCCAAATATACACTTGATCAAAGGAAGCAGCTCAATAACATTACTAAAGCCCTACGGAATAACAATATTCTATATAAATGGAAGCACCCGTCTAAAATCCTCATAGAGCATAACGGAACCTCACACCTTGTCTCTTCACTAGAGGAAAGCCTCTCCCTATTGAAAAGATGGAGCATTATCCCTGTGATTCCCCCACAGCAAGAACCTGGTCCCAAACCCCAACGCATGCACCAACAGTGGGGCACCACCCAAACAGGAAACAGAGGCAGAAGTCTTAACTGGAGTGATTAACAGCCGAGAGCTACGATGGTCTCGGGGCTCGACGTGGGGCTCTGGTAGCATCGAGAGCCGACAATTAGTGAGGTCAATTCTGAAGACGGAGACAAAGGACAAACCCACCACGGGGTGACAACCACGTACGCAACCCCAAACCCTGGTCCAAGAACGACACCCCCTTAGTGTCCCTATTACGAGGTAGAAAAGTTATCCCTCTCCGAAAGGAGATCACTTCTCTGTTCCACACTCCAAGGCAATACGAGATACTCCTAAAATCTGCCCACGAAGGTAAATATATCTTATAACAATAAGGCATCCCGAAATCATTACAATAACTCGACGAAGGAAACTAGTTCACATATAAACCTGTCCAGACGCTTGTCAACATACAACGGCATACCTAGCCCC
>BLSH010134394.1:1761232-1771571 GCA_018402905.1 Glandirana rugosa
AAACCAAAATCGAACTTTTTGGCAACAATGCAAAACATTATGTTTGGCGTAAAAGCAACACAGCTCATCACCCTGAACACACCATACCCACTGCCAAACATGGTGGTGGCAGCATCATGGTTTGGGCCTGCTTTTCTTCAGCAGGGACAGGGAAGATGGTTAAAATTGATGGGAAGATGGATGGAGCCAAATACAGGACCATTCTGGAAGGAAACCTGATGGAGTCTGCAAAAGACCTGAGACTGGGACAGAGATTTGTCTTCCAACAAGACAATGATCCAAAACATAAAGCAAAATCTACAATGGAATGGTTCACAAATAAACATATCCAGGTGTTAGAATGGCCAAGTCAAAGTCCAGACCTGAATCCAATCGAGAATCTGTGGAAAGAACTGAAAACTGCTGTTCACAAACGCTCTCCATCAAACCTCACTGAGCTCGAGCTGTTTTGCAAGGAGGGATGGGCAAAAATTTCAGTCTCTCGATGTGCAAAACTGATAGAGACATACCCCAAGCGACTTACAGCTATAATCGCAGCAAAAGGTGGCGCTACAAAGTATTAACTTAAGGGGGCTGAATAATTTTTTATTTGTTAAAGAAGTTGGAAATATCCAATAAATGTTGTTCCACTTCATGATTGTGTCCCACTTGTTGTTGATTCTTCACAAAAAATTACAGTTTTATATGTTTATGTTTGAAGCCTGAAATGTGGCAAAAGGTCGCAAAGTTCAAGGGGGCCGAATACTTTCGCAAGGCACTGTATGTCTTTACAGACCTTGCTTTGTGCCATTTTTATAAGAGATCACATACCCTCTGTTCTCAGATGCATAGAGAGGTGAGGGTGGAGAAACAGAAGCACACTGGTCTTCCCAGTGAATGGTTGGGTATGGAGGAGGGGTCTGCACAAGTCTAACTATTGGAGGAGAGCAGGCTTAGGTCTCACACAACCAGAAAACTGACCACAATGTACTCTCATGTCTATCGGGGCCGGTTTTTGATGGGACAGCAAAAAAAATAGCAGGAACATCAGGGATTTCACACAAAGGAAGCAATACAAATAGAACAGGATACTTGCTCATACATACTCAAATATGCTACCCCTAGTTTACTGCATGGAGCATGAATGTTGTAGCTGAGTCCCTTGGATATCCACCATGCTCCTGCCTAGGTTTGCTTTGTGGATGAAGCAGCTCTGAGAGTATAAGATGTAATGGGTTTTTAATAAATAATTTATAGAGGTGCAGGTGCAGTATGCTTATTGTATTAGAGTGGAGTGGAACACTCAACTATTTTGGTTAACCATGGTGAGGCCTGTTCTGAGTGGAACCTGTCCTGTCCTGTTAAACCGCGATGTGGTCTTAGCCACCATGCTGCAGCTCAGTTTCAGGGTCTTGGCAATTTTCTTATAGCCTAGGCCATCTTTATGTAGAGTGACAATTTTTTGTTCAGATCCTCAGAGAGTTCTTTGCCATGAGGTGCCATGTTGAAATTCCAGTGACCAGTATGAGAGAGTGATAACACCAAATTTAACACACCTGATCCCCATCCACACTTGAGACCTTGTAACACTAACGAGTCACATAACACATGAAAATGGCTAATTGGACCCAATTTGGACATTTTCACTTAGGGGTGCATTCACTTTTGTTGCCAGCAGTTTAGACATTAATGCCTGTGTGTTGAGTTATTTTGAGGGGACAACAAATTTACACTGTTATACAAGCTGTACACTCACTACTTTACATTGTAGCAAAGTGTCATTTCTTCAATGTTGTCACATGAAAAGATAGAATAAAATATTTACAAAAATGTGAGGGGTGTACTCACTTTTGTGAGACAATGTATATAACATACTGCTCATTATTACAGTATTATAGACAGAAATGATTCATACCATGTTGACATCCATATACTAGAAATAAATACTAAAGTAACTTAGCAGGAATAAACAAAAGTATTTGTTGACAGGCTAATTTGTATTCAGTGGCTAGT
The DNA here is from genome assembly GCA_018402905.1 of Glandirana rugosa. Taxonomy (NCBI): domain Eukaryota; kingdom Metazoa; phylum Chordata; class Amphibia; order Anura; family Ranidae; genus Glandirana; species Glandirana rugosa. The sequence continues at coordinate 1,763,225 of BLSH010134394.1, forward strand.
ATTCTTAATATTTTGTTGTTTAGGCACAGCAGTATTCACTAAGCATGCTGGGTGCAAACAGTGGGCTAACTTTTGTAAAGAGGTATGGTGCCCACTGACCACATACATTTCTATGTGATCGTTTAATCATTCATTTGTTTCAATGGTCTGATCGAATCTAAAAAATTAACCCATGCTGGTATTTTCTGTTACTTTTAACCTTTTTTTTAAGGTCGCAATCAAAGAAAGTAATTGGGCAATTGCAAAATTTGTGATTCAACTATTCTATAGTCTGTTATAATAAGGGGATTTTTTTCAGTTAAATTTTTGTTAGCATACAAAAATCAACCAAATGACATTTATTGGAAAGCAATTGTAATTCCAGGTAGGTTTAAGAATGTATTTAAAAATTAGATTATTACTTCCAAATGAGAGCGCAAATCCTTTTATAAAATTTGTATAAATTAAAAAACACTTCATACTTTATTATTTTATGTAGCTATATTAAATCCAGGCTTGAAGTTTCTATGTGTACTTTATTTATAATATGAAAGAGCAATGCAATATTAACTACTAGCCATTAGGGATAAGCAAGATTTAAAGTTTTCTTTCCAAGAATTTTATTTAAGTTTTTGAGAGTACAGACAAAAAACAGGGGAAAGACATATACCACATCAGAGTATATCAGCCAGGATCGGACAATCCAGAAAAGGAACGCAATAATGACAACTGATCTTATATTAACGGGAAGAAAACATTAGAGCATAACTTGTACCTCAATATATATGCTTATTTAGTTATAACAGAAGTTCAGTTTCAAATTTGTACATTGGATATCCTGACAAGAGCATCAGTTGAATAAACCAGGTCTGGTCATTGTATCTACCCATGAATAGAGGGGGTGGGGGAAGGGTGGGTGGGGGGGGGGGTAAGGGAAGTGACTAGGAAGATTATAGAAGAGGGCTGCTCAAGAAGATATTAAGGGGGACCCAAAGGGGAAAATGATTAACTGGAGGGATTGGGGGGAGTGGGGTGGGGTAGAGGTGTAGATAAATGAAAAGTAAAAGGACTAATGATGTAAGGAATACCCCATCCTTCTCCACCAGCAGGGTTACAGGTTACCCTGTATTATGGCTGTTATTCATTGTCTGGGTAAATTCCATCGAGTCCACAAAGTTTAGCCAACAGGCACAGTTTTCCTAAATTTCAAGGAAATCTCACTAGCCTGATGGACTAGATCTTCCAGTTCATAAATTTACTGAACCAGTCAGCTATGGTCGGGGAAGAGGGGGGATCATTTTGCGTCAATGTAGAGGTATGCATATTTTTGCCGCATTGATTAAGTGAAGAGCCAGAGGCCGGTGGTATGAAGCATGTGATAAAGATGTATGGTGCAGGAGAAATTGAGCAGGGGTATAGTTTGGTGAAAATGTTGTAATGCTAGATATAAAGGGGTGAACTTCTTTCCAAAAAAGTAGGATAACTGGACATGACCACCATATATGTAGAAGCGAGCCTAGATTCTTGTTACAACGCCAGCATTGGGGTGAGGTGGTGGGTGAAAACTTTTATTTTCTGTACCACCTAGAATACATTTTAAACTAATTTTCCTATGCAGATACATTGACTGTTCCCTTATGCATGTGGGTATAGATAAACTCCAAATCCTCCATCGATAAGTCTGAAGAGAGTTCCTGTTTCCATTGTTGGCTGGCCTTTTTCAGTTTTGGGTCACTACTAGAGAACATAATGACATAGAGATCTAAGATCAAATGTCTTTGGGGTTCATGTCTTGTGCAGAGTGCCCCAATTGGGTTGTCTCGACCACGCAAGGAGGAATTTGGGGCTATTCAGTAAATGTCCTATTTGTATGTAGGTCCAAAAGGGGAAAGTCTGACCTTGCATTCAAGAGGACAAAGTGGAGTGAGACAGGAAAGACCCTTTGTCGAAAAAATGTTTTGCCTGGATATGTGCATGGGACCAGACTTTGGCAAGAAATAATTCTGAAAGACCAGGGAGAAAAGTCAGGGTTCTGTTTGATTGGGATTAAGGGTCTGGGAGAAGAGGAAAGATTACATTTCTGGCTAGCAGCCTGAAAAATTCGGAGCGTGGGGCCTATTAGGGGGTGGGTAACGCAGGTCGGCAGGATGTGACGCGACCCAATCTTCGGAAGTTGCTGTAACACTATCTGAAATCCTGTTCAAGATGGACCCATGCCTTGGTTTGGGAGTGCACATTTCAATCTATCACTCTTGACAGGTGACATGCCCAATTTTATCTTACTATGTCTGGAAGACCTATACACCCCATTCAGCTTGGGAATCATTAATCTCTCAGATCTTATCCTCAAGCATTTTTTATCCCGCAAAAAAGGGTGCAGGCATGTTTGTTGATAGAGAAAAAGGCAGCAGGAAGTTTTATTGGAATAGTAAGATAGACTAGCAGATTAAGATATAGTTACATCGTTAGTCAGGTTGAAAAAAAGGCACAAGTCCATCTAGTTCAACCTATAAAAGGGAAAAAGAAAAAAAAAATATCATACAATCCCATATACACAATCCTATACCCACAGTTGATCCAGAGGTACCAAAAAACCCCAGCAAAGCTTGATCCAATTTGCTTCAGCAGGGGGAAAATCCTTTCTCATCCCCCGAGAGGCAATCACATATTGCCTGGATAAACTTTACCTATAAATGTGAGTAGCCAGTTATATTATGTGCAATTAGGAAGAAATCCAGGCCTTTTTTAAAGCAATCTACTGAGCTGGCCAGCATCACCTCTGGAGGGAGTCTATTCCACATTTTCACAGCTCTTACTGTGAAGAAACCTTTCCGTATTTGGAGATTAAGGGGTTGATTTACTAAAGCTGGAGAGTGCAAAAAACGGTGCAGCTGTGCATGGTAGCCAATCAGCTTCTAACCTCAGCTTGTTCAATCAAGCTTTAACAATAAAACCTTGAAGCTGATTGGTTTCTGTGTAGAGCTGCACCAAATGTTGCACTTTCAAGCTTTAGTAAATCAACCCCTAAGTCTCCTTTCCTCCAGACGTAAAGAGGGCCCCCTTGTCCTCTGTGGTGACCTTAGAGTGAATAAATAAACACCAAGATAATTGAACATAATTGAAGCCAAACTCCGGCTAACACTGCAGTTACACAAGCAGCTACAGCAACATTCTTTTTTCTTTTGGGATAAAAGCTTTACAGGAATAAATAAAAGCTGGTCATAGTAAGCACCCCTGCTAGTGTAAATGGTTTGTGTCAACACTCTTAACTGATACATCTGCAGGAGAGCTTGTTTTGTTGAAACACAACAGACTTATTGGCCAGATCACCAGGTGAAAATAAGAAAAAGAAAGCCTAAAAAAGAAAGTGACTGCAACCATCACATCTGAGAAATGGTACCTGCAATATAATAGATGTTTGCTTTTGAGTTTGATACTGCTTTAAACATCTCCTTGGGATTATGGAAGATCCTTCAACCACTTGCCGACCGCCAACCGCAGGTTGACGGTGACAAGGAGGCTCGATATCGCAAACCGCCGTCATACGACGGCGGCTGCGATATCATGCACTGTGAGCGCGCGCTCGCGCGCTCACTGTGTTCGGGGGGGCCAGGGAGCGGGTGCGGTGGACTCGATCTCCGCCGGCTACCCGCGATGCCCCCCCCCGCAGTGAAAGAACGGAGGTCCGTGTAAGTAAACACAGAGGGCGAAGGGCTGTGATCACAGCCTTCCTGTAAATGGAAGCTGTGATCACTCCCCTTCCCCTGCCAGTCAAACACTGTCACAGTTAGAACACGCCCAGGGAACACAGTTAACCCTTACAGCGCCCCCCCCCAGGTTAACCCCTTCACTGCCAATGGCATTTACACAGTAAGCAATGCATTTTCATAGCCCTGATCGCTGTATAAATGCCAATGGTCCCAAAAAAGTGTCAAAATGGTCCGACATGTCCGCCCCAATATCGCAGTACTGCTAAAAATCGCAGATCGCCGCCATTACTGATAAAAAATAAAAAAAATAAAAACCCCAGAAATGAATTTTCATCATCGGTAAACGCGGCCACTTTTGCGCAAACCAATCAATAAACGCGAGAGATGAAGGCGATTCTCGCACACAGGGGATCTAAGCTGAGTGATCAAATCAGAAGGAGTACCTGCCGAACATAGATGCGGGTTGTATTTAAGCTAAAGTCTGTGACCAAGCCAGAAGAACCTTTGCCAGTTATAAGATACGGGCTTTATCAAAGTAATATTCTGGTAAGCAGATTATTTATTGGGGTGCCGCACGTGGTGTAAACATCTCATCTTTGGTGGTCGGTGACCTCACTTCCCGTACTTGTCTTCACTTGAATATCTGTGATTCTGGGACTACCTGCACCCCTGTCTTGATAGACTTTTTTATGGACTTTAAAAAGCGCTGTTATACATCTTAGTGGTTACCTGAGTGGCCATACCATTTTAGTGTGTATATTTATGAATCAATAAACGCCGATTGCAATTTTTTTATCACAAATATGAGGAAGAATATAAATCGACCAAAACCGTTGAAAAAAATGTTTTTTATATATTTTTTTTTTGATTAGTATTTTAGCAAAAAGTAAGAAATGTGCGTTTTTTTGCAAAATCGTCGCTCTTCTTTTGTTTATAGCGGTGATCAGAAATGGGATCAAATACCACCAAAAAAAAGAACGCAAATTTAGTTTGGGTAAAACGTCGCACGACCACGCAATTGTCAGTTAAAGCGACGCATCGCTGAATCGCAAAAATTGCTCTGGTCCTAAAGTGTGAAATCCTTCTGGGGCTGAAGTGGTTAAACTAACCTGGATCTGTTCTTGTATAAAAAAAGGTTGCTTTTTTATGTTGTAGCTTGCTGCTTTTCACAAAAAGAAAGAAAGCAAGAAAGTAAAATAAAGAAAGTAAAATGAAAAAACATAAAGCTATATTAAGGATTAAATACAAAAAAACTTACAATTAAGGAAGTGCTCATCCCATTGGCCATGACATTGAAATACATATATGTAAAATAATTTTACATGCCAAAAGATTTGTAATTTTTACCAGCCAAACTTTTGATTTTGCATGCCCGTCATATGATAAAAGCCAAGCAGATGGCACACTGACAATGATGGTTTCTACTGCCTGTCCCTATATCACTACCAGGGGCATCCCATCCATTGTGGGCGCACAGGCGCCGCCGCCCCCATCCATGTCCTGCTGCTGCCCCTATCCATGCACCTGGCCCCTTTCAGGACGCTGGGCGCATGAATTCCCATGGCGGGGACCGGCAGGGGCATTTTTTGAAGCACTGATTAGAGCCATAGGCTCTAATAGGCTTCAAAATAGGATGGGCTTGGGGCACAGAGCTATGCGTCCAGAGCCCATCCAGATGTGTTGCAACAACAAATGAATTTGCAACACTGTTTGCTATTGCAACACTGATCCTCCTCCTGGCCAATCATGAAGCGGGTCTGATACCCGTCACCCAATTGGTTGAGACTACAGCGATCCTATTGGACTTCCATCATCCAATCATGTGCAAGCAAATATGCTGTTTTTTTTTTTTTTTAAATGTGATTGGGTACTCTTTGCAAAATTAAGCTTTACCTCATTAAGCTCTGGAGCAACTGCATTTTTAAAGTGCTCAGTCTATTTGCCTTTAGTAAATCCACCCCATAGTGTGACTGTGATAGTGTGGCAGACAATCTGGTGCTAACAGACTCTCGCTGGGAGGTATATTAACTAGCTAACTGACACTGGCATCGCTAGTGACATTAATACAATGATCAAATATAACAATGTACACTAACACTGTACTAATGACACTGACTTGCAAGGGGTTAAAATCTAGGGTAGAGTTGGGCTGAACACCCCTGGTTCAGTTTGCGCCTGAACTCTCCAAAATCGCAAAAGTTCGGACCCGAACCCCTAACCTTATTAAAGTCTATGGGACTCGAACTTGAAAAATCAAAAGCCCCATTTTGAAGGCTTATATGCAAGTAATGGCCATAAAAAGGGTATGGGGGCCCGGGTACTGCCCTGGGGGACATGCATAAATCACTTCTGCTTCGGAAGGTTAAATTTCCTTCCTGGCCAGACCATTTTTGCAATACAGCACTGCGTTGCTTTAACCTACAATCGCTCGGTCGTGCGACACTGTACCCACAAATAAAGCTTTCATTCTGGTGGTATTTGATCACCTCTGCGGTTTTTATTTTTTGTGCTAGAAACAAAGAACGATTAACAATTTACAAAAAAAAAAAAAAAACAATATTTTTAACATTTTTGCTATAAAATACATCCAATAAAAAAGTAAAAAAAATCGAATTTCTTTATCAATTATGGTCAATGTGTATTCTCTTACATATTTTTGGTAAAAAAAAAAACAATAAGCGTATATTGATTGGTTTGTGCAAAGGTTATAGCGTCTACAACCTGTGGGGTATTTGTATTTATTTATTTTTTACTAGTAATGGCGGCGATTAGTGACTTATAGCAGGACTGCGATATTGTGGTGGACAAATCAGACACCTAACTGACACTTTTGACACTATTTTGGGGACCAGTGACACTAATACAGTGATCAATGCTAAAAATATGCACTGTCACTGTACTAATGACTACAAACTGTGTGGGAGGTGCTTTTACTACTGTAAGACATGGATAAGTGTTTCTGCTTCACAGAAACACAGGATCCATGTCTTCTGTACTCACAGCTTGTTTTTACAGGTGCAGTGATTTTAATGATGCTTAAAGTGAAACAATAAAAATGAAAAATTCCTTTAAAATGTATTGCCTGGGTCCCCTTAGCTTGCCTGTAAAGTGGCACATCTGTCTAAAACAAAAATGTAAAAAAAGGCCCTTTAGGTCTGGTATGGATTTCTAGGGGAACCCCACGCCATAATTTTTTTTAAAATGGTGTGGGTCCCCCGCCCAAAATCGTGTGCCCTGCAAGTTCGGGTGTTCACTGCATGGGCAAACAGGCGATGTTACGGCCAAACTTTTTCTCAGCTCGAACTGGTTGCCCAACTCTAATCAAGGGGGTGACTGTGTGCCTAAAAGTCTAATCTGTAATGTGTGCTGCTTTTACTTACAGATATGGCTGGTTTTGAACCAGCCAGATTGCTGCTCTGAGTGCACACAGGACTCTGTTCTGTGATTGGCTACAGCCAATCATGATGTCCACGGCCAACCTGGTGACATTGACTGTGTACAGAAGGCCTCCTGGTTGCCATATTGCATTGCATTTTACAGAACATTACAGAACTGCAGATTGAAAAGGGAAGTTCATTTTTATTAACATTCAATTACAATATGACTTTGTAGCAATTGTATATGCTATATTATTATTATTATTTTTTAATTTGCATTTTTTCCCCATAAATCCCCTTTAAATTACAGTATGGCTTGTGTCACAATTATATATGGCATACTGTATGCAGTTTTAGTCCATAGGGTTCAATATTGATTTGGCCCACCCTTTGCAGCTATAACAGCTTCAACTCTTCTGGGAAGGCTGCCTACAAGGTTTAGGGGTGTCTATGGGAATGTTTGACCATTCTTCCAGAAGTGCAATTATGAGGTCAGGCATTGATGTGGACGAGAAGGCCTGGCTCGCAGTCTCCGCTTTAATTCATCCCAAAGGTGTTCTATCAGGTTGAGGTGCAGGCCAGTCAAGTTCCTCCACCATAAACTTGCTCATCCATGTCTTTATGGATCTTGCTTTGTGCACTGGTGCGCAGTCATGTGGGAACAGGAAGAGGCCATCCCCAAACTGTTCCCACAAAGTTGGGAGCATGAAATTGTCCAAAATGTCTTGGTATGCTGACGCCTTAAGAGTTCCCTCCACTGGAACTAAGGGGCCAAGCCCAACCCCTGAAAAACAACCCCATACCATAATCCCCCCTCCACCAAATGATTTGGACCAGTGCACAAAGCATCTATAAGACCCCAGGTCTATCCTCTACATTTTAGGCTGGGTTCACATATATGTGAATTGGATGCTTTTTTAACCGCATCCAATTTACATAATATGTGAATGTGACCGGCTCTCAATGGAGCCGGTTCACATAAGTCCAAGGCAACTGCAATGTATTTTTAGGTCCAGTTCAGGTGGGAATTCAAACTGTTCCCACAAAGTTGGGAGCATGAAATTGTCCAAAATGTCTTGGTATGCTGACACCTTTAGAGTTCCCTTCACTGGAACTAAGGGGCCAAGCCCAACCCTTGAAAAACGACCCCACACCATAATTCTCCCTACACCAAATGATTTGGACCAGTGCACAAAGCAAGGTCCATAAAGACATGGATGAGCGAGTTTGGGGTGGAGGAACTTGACTGGCCTGCACAGAGTCCTGACCTCAACATCTACG
>BLSH010134394.1:1771581-1784421 GCA_018402905.1 Glandirana rugosa
GATTTGGACCAGTGCACAAAGCATCTATAAGACCCCAGGTCTATCCTCTACATTTTAGGCTGGGTTCACATATATGTGAATTGGATGCTTTTTTAACCGCATCCAATTTACATAATATGTGAATGTGACCGGCTCTCAATGGAGCCGGTTCACATAAGTCCAAGGCAACTGCAATGTATTTTTAGGTCCAGTTCAGGTGGGAATTCAAACTGTTCCCACAAAGTTGGGAGCATGAAATTGTCCAAAATGTCTTGGTATGCTGACACCTTTAGAGTTCCCTTCACTGGAACTAAGGGGCCAAGCCCAACCCTTGAAAAACGACCCCACACCATAATTCTCCCTACACCAAATGATTTGGACCAGTGCACAAAGCAAGGTCCATAAAGACATGGATGAGCGAGTTTGGGGTGGAGGAACTTGACTGGCCTGCACAGAGTCCTGACCTCAACCCGATAGAACACCTTTGGGAGTAATTAGAGTGGAGATTGCGAGCCAGGCCTGCTCATCCAACATCAGTGTCTGACCTTCAAATGCGCTTCTGGAAGAATGGTCAAACATTCCCATAGACACACTCCTAAACCTTGTGAACAGACTTCCCTGAAGAGTTGAAGTTGTTATAGCTGCAAAGGGTGGGCCAACTCAATATTGAACCCTACAGACTAAGACTGGGATGCCATTAAAGTTCATGTGTGTGTAAAGGCAGGCGTCCCAATACTTATGGCAATATAGTTTAAGTTTTCTTATTGAAGTTCACTATCCTTTAAGTGTGCTAAAGTGGCCTCTCGACCATTGTTAGTATATGTCATTTTAGCATGCATCTTCTTATTGCAGCTTGATAAATCAGTGCAACGACTTCACCCTTGTTTGCTCAAAATTTACTTTAACTCCTCATGGGTTGATTTTTCAAACTGCTGAGATGCCTGTATAAAAAAAAAAAAAAAAGAGAGAGAAAAAAAGAAAAAAAAACACATTCTATTTGTAGGAAAGATTATCTTGTGTTAAAGAAAATTAGAGAAAGTCAGAAGTACCAGCATGGCAGGAGATAAAGTTAAACAGCATTACTAAGATATCACATTTACATTAGAATAAGATTTCCATTTTAATGGATGTGAATATGAGGAATTACACAATGCTTTCCCACTTTCTCCGTGTCGACATTCATTGTTACCAAGCACAATAATAACTTTAGACCTAGAACATAATCCCACACTTTACATGAATCTTGGGTCTTAAAACAATTTCTACACACTGCATGCTTACCGTGCTTTATTTTCATCATCTTTATTCATAGGATGTTACAAATAAGGGTGATGCTTTGTTAAGGTGAACCCATTCCCATAAATTAGTATTTACTGATTTAGTTATACAGCATGTTATGTTAAAGGTACTTCCCAGTCAAAAAATGAAAATGAAAACTTGTATAAAGGGAACTTTCCCTACCCACTCAGAGCTTCTACTTTTTATGTAAGATGAAAGCTGGCACTCCACTGTGGGAATGTACAAATCACTTTATTGTAGATAGAATAATACATCTATATAATGCAACTCCACTAACACGTTTCAGCCTAAAGAGGCCCTAGTTATAGTTCTGACTAAGGCCTCTTTTGGCTGAAACACGTTAGCAGAGTTGTGCTAACACTAAGGTGTTTCAGCCAAAAGAGGCTTTAGTTACATCTATAGTGAAGGCCTCTTTTGGCTGAACTGTGTTAGTGGTGTTGCATTATTTGGGTGTATTATCCTTCATACAATAAAGTGATTAGTACAGTCCCGTGATGGAGTGCTGGCTTTCATCTTACTTTTGTCATATACTGCTTACAGGAGCTTTCCCACAGAACCAATCCTTCTCAGAATTTCTATGTGTAGCACTGCCCCCTTGAGGGCTGCTTAGAGTTACCTGTTCAACTGTACTGTTCTGACCCTGTGAACCCTCCAGCCCACCTGACACTCTAGGCTCAGGCATTTTTGTAGGCACATTTAAATGACACTCCAACACGAGTTTGATAAAAATATTGACTTAGGTTTTACTGGAACCGAGATACGTGGATAGGAGGATATAAATCAACTAAGTCATGGATGACCCCCAAGACTCAGGTTAGAAATCCCAAAACAGTTTAATTACAGTTAAGAATCACAGATGCAGAATACATATACATGCATGTACAGTGTAGTAAAAGTTAGAGAATAAATGGATGATTATAAAAGAATCCACTAGTTACCGCAATATGTTACCACACTAAAGGGGAATCCCAGGCCGCCCTATTAAACCTGTACATCTTAATGAGAGACCAGATAGAATAAAAATACGATAGGGCCCTTTAACATGTCCATGTCCAGAGTGCAAGGCCTGCAGTAATCTTCCCCGGCAGTTGGAGCTCTTTGAACTGTATCCAAGGTATGACACAGTGATGTTAAAGTAAGCAGGACAGCTTAAACTGGTTGGTGGTATTCCTTAAAGTACTTGAGGGTAGCAGATGTCTATGTACAGTGTCTTACGTAATGTAATAAAGTTATCCCATGGGCAAGGTGTCTGTACACAGTGTCCAAGAAAGATAACAAGGTAAGAAGGTAAGATAGAGGCTGCCCTCTCACCAACTGAAGAACCTGATAGGAACCTCCCGAACAGTGATTCTGGATGAGATGACCGACCAGCTGCTGGACATGGGCTGTCGTCAGATCCGTCTGATGGGGTGGTGCTACAGTAATGCCTCACAAACTGTAAATAGAGTTGGGCCATTCTGGGGCTGGGCTGGAGTCAATAGATTGCTGCGTGGTAGGCTGCAGCCCTCTCGCACAACAGCAGAGGGGTGTTCACTTGATGAGGCCCAGGAAGAAGAGAGCATGGGCTGGATCTGCTAGCCCTTTTAGAGTTTCTCTTAGAGGTCTTTGTTGTTGCAGAGAGCCCTTTAGGATATGTAGTTCAGGGATGGTTTCACAACTCCAGAATGTCTGCTCAAGAGACTACTAGTCCCACAATCCTCCCTGCTTGGCTCAGAGATATGATGTCAGTCACTAGAGACACTGAAACTCATATATTATATAGATTGATTACACACAGGGTGATGTATTTCAAGCATTTCTTTATTTTAAGTTTGATGATTATTGCTTACAGCTAGTGAAAGCCCAAAATTCAGTATCTCAGAAATGTATAATATTACATAAGACCGATACAAAAAAGTATTTCTAATACAGACATGTTGGCTTACTGAAAAATATGTCCATGTACAGTATAGTATGCACTTAATACTTGGTTGGAGCTCCTTTTGCATGAATTACTGCATCAATGCGGTGTGCCATGGAGGCGATCAGCCTATGGCACTGCTGAGGTGTTATTGGAGCCCAGGTTGCTTTCATAGCAGCCTTCAGCTTGTCTGCATTGTTGGGTCTGGTGTCTCCCATCTTCCTCTTGACAATACCCCACAGATTCTCTATGGGGTTTAGGTCAGGTGAGTTTGCTGGACAATCAAGCACGGTGATACCATGAACATTAAACCAGGTATTGGTACTTTTGGCAGTGTGGGCAGGTGCCAAGTCCTGCTGGAAAATCAAATCAGCATCTCCATAAAGCTGGTCAGCAGAAGGAAGGATGAAGTGCTCTAGATTTTCCAGGTAGAGGGCTGTGCTTACTTTGGACTTGATAAAATGCAGTGGACCAACAACAGCAGATAACATGGCTCCCCAAATCATCACTGACTGTGGAAATTTTACACTGGACCTCATGCAACTTGGATTCTGTGCCTCTCCATTCTTCCTCCAGACTCCGGAACCTTGATTTCCAAATGAAATGCAAAATTTACTTTCATCTGAAAAGAGGACTTTGGACCACTGAGCAACAGTCCAGTCTGTTTTCTCCTTAGCCCAGTTAAAAAGCTTCCGAACTTGTCTTTGGTTCAGGAGTGGCTTGACACAAGGGATGCAACAGTTTTAGACCATGTCCTGGATAAATCTGTGTGTGGTGGCTCTTGAAGCACTGACACCAGCTGTAGTCCACTTCTTGTGAATCTCCCCCAAATTCTTGAATGACCCTTGCTTCACAATCTTCTCAAGGCTGGGGTTATCCCTGTTGCTTGTGTACCTTTTTCTACCACACTTTTCATTCCACTCAACTTACCATTAATATGCTTGGATGCAGCACTCTATGAACAGCCATCTTCTTTAGCAATGACCTTTTGTGACTTACCCTCCTTGTGGAGGGTGTCAATGACTGTCTTCTGGACAACTTTCAACTCAGCAGTCTTCCCCATGATTGTGCAACCTACTGAACCAAACTGAGAGACCATTTAAAGGCTCAGGTAATCTTTGCAGGTGTTTTACGTTAATTAGCTGATTAGAGGGTGACACCATTGGGTTGATTTACTAAAACTGGAGAGTGCAAAATCTGGTGCAGCTGTGCATGGTAGCCAATCAGCTTCCAGGTTTTTTGAAGCTTAATTGAACAAGCTGAAGTTAGAAGCTGATTGGCTACCATGCAGAGCTACACCAGATTTTGCACTCTCCAATTTTAGTAAATCTCCACCCATGAGTCTACAATATTGAACTTTTTCACAATATTCTAATTTTCTGAGATACTGAATTTTGGGTTTTCACTAGCTGTAAGCCACAATCATCAAAATTAAAAGAAAGAAATGCTTGAAATATATCACGCTGTGTGTAATGAATCTATATAATATATGCGTCTCACTTTTTGAATCAAATTACTGAAATAAATTAACTTTTTGACGATATTCAAATTTTTTGAGATGCACCTGTATAGTATATATCCTACCGATGAGGTCTGTACAGTTTTACTATATTTCTATAGTAACAAGTAACAAGATTGTATTTGTGAATTGTGCTTTATCGTGTAAATTAAAGGCCTATTTTTCCATAACCTTCAACCTTTGACTTGGTTTTCCCAAACATTCTCCACTGCTTTTACTTTACAATTCTTTCTTTCTATGAAGGCTTTCACTCCCTTGTCCCTCCTCATATCTCAGCTCTTACAATAACCCATTCATAGGGTTCACACTCAAGCCTGACTCGCATGTAATTTCATCATCACTGCAGATCTGACACATGTGTGCCATTTGCATACAGCATAAGACTCAGTGCACAATATAAGTTATCAGCACTGGTTTTCACACTAAGCTGCAGAGCTGAACTGCCATGACAGCCCAAAGGAAAAACCCACAAAGATGAATCAGTTAATATTAGCTTGAGGCAAGTGTGTATTATAAATGGATTGTTTCAGTACAATCCTCCAGCTGGCATTTCTTCTGCAGATTTGTGATTAAAGTGAAGCTCCAACCATGAAAGTGCGATTTTCAACTTCTCTGCGTGAGAGAGGGGATACTACATTGGTATTGGTTATTGTGAATTGAGCTAAAATGTATTTTCCATAAAACCAGCCTAAACAACTTCTCTGCATGAGAGAGGGGATACTACATTGGTATTGGTTATTGTGAATTGAGCTAAAATGTATTTTCCATAAAACCAGCCTAAATAACTCCTTATGGCTGTATCATTCAGGATATTTGTCTATTAATGGAAATCGATGTTGTAATCATTGTGGTCACAGGAGGTAATTCTCTATTTAACCCATAACATTATGAAGCCTAAGATGTAAGAAAATAATTCTGCAGCTAAGGGAGTTTAGGCGATTCTATTGGCAGCCATTAGGGGTGCAGAGGCGCTGCCCCCTATCCATGCCTCTGGTCCCCTATTCTACATTCAGGGCACCCAATGCATGGATTCCAATAGGGCATGGGTTTTTCTAAGCACGTGATTAGAACCAGAAGCTCTAATAGACTTCAAAAAAGGGTGGGCTCAGGGCGCAGAGCACTGCGCTCTGAGCCCACCTAGTTGTGTGACAATAACGAATAAATATTTGCTATTGTCACACTGAATCTCCTCCCCTCCAATGAGGAAGCTGGTCCTGAGACCTGTTTCCCGGTTGGCCAAAATGACAAGGGATCCTATTGGACCATGACGAAAAGAGAGAGGGGGAGGAAGGAAGGGGACGTGGAGGCCACCAGAGGAGAAGCAGGGGATGAAGCCACCGCCCAGAGGGAAGCGCTGCCTGGGGGGTAAGTGTGGGGCTCATGGACCAACAGATGGTTGTGGTGGTTGTGTGCTGACCCGACCGACCGACCCAAGGGGTGCGGGTAACCTGACTGACCATGGGGGGTGGCCATTGGTGCATTGTTTGCCCCCCACCCGAATTATACCACCAGCCGCCACTGGGTGTTTCTATACAGTCAGGGCCGGTGCTAGACTATTTTGCGCGCTAGGCAAGACCAGCCACTTGCACCCCCCAGCCCCCCCCCCCTAGCAATGTTATAGCTGTGAAGAAATATAGAAGATGAAAAAAAAACTCAGAGTAACAGAGATAATGTGCAGCAAAATGCAACTCCTGAATGAACACAAGGCTGTGACAGGCTCACCAGGCCAATTGCACCACCCAGGGAAAGAAACAAAGGGTAGTACCACCAGTGCCTCCACACGGCCAAATGACCTATCAAACCACCCTACATACTCCCCACGGGAGAGACCAGCACCACCCGCACTGGTAAACAGTGCTTGCCCGGTTCAACACCCACAGCACAACCCATGACCGTCGTTGCCATCTTGAAAGAGGGCAGGGCGGTCGTATACCGAGCTCCAGGTATTGGAGCCAACAAGGAGTTCAGGACAACCTGTCTGCATGACCCCAAACACCCAGGCATCCAATAAAAATATATGGCAGGGACTACTATAGGTCAAAGTCAAACAGTACAAACCAGCGGCCGTGGCTGTGTCCTAGACAGCAGTGCACTCTGGGCGGCTCCATAGTTAGCCTAATGGTAGCACCGGCCCTGCATACAGTATTGCTATGCTATCTTACTGATCAGGAATCATCAAAGTTTTTTTCAGACACAGGAGCAACGTGAATAGATGCATATGGATTGTATACAATGTCACTGTCATACACTATGTCATAAAGTCATTACTAGAACAGTGGCAATTAAGTTCTGTGGTGATTTTTTGTCATGTGTTACATGTAGCCGGGTGCTTGGCTAAGAATGGAGAGTGAGAGAAACACTGGCTACAACTGCTCTCTGTAACTGCTGGCCTGCTGTGCTGAACTGGCTAACAGCCATAAATGCAAGAAGAGGGAGCTGCTGAGCAGGACAAGTTCAATAGAGTCAGACAGCACTGCACTGTGGGACCTGTAGTCCAGATGAGAAAGACTGTGAAATCAAGAGCTTTTAAACTGCATTTTCCAGAGAGGGAAATTGCCAGGAGGAAGGGAAAGGGCTGCATTTTCTCAAGTTGAATGGGACACAACTTCCTTTTGCTGTGAGGGGGACTGGGGAGTGCACATCACTTCAGTGTTCAGAGTGCACCATTACTGCTGCGTATCAACAATCAGAGTCACCTGTATGCAGAGCAGAGAGTTGACTAATCACTGCGTGTGACAGAATGGTGACTTGCAATATCACTGGGACTGGTGAGCTGCTCCTGTGGGGATTTACAATCTGCTGTTAGAGAGACTGAGGCCTTCAAAAACTGACCATACAGCCATCTATCTGGTAGTCTGATTGCTGCCTAAAGTCTTGACTGGGACTATTCAAACATGCACCAGAAGTACAATCGGGCCCCAATGCTAGCCAGCTGAAGAGTTGGGACTAAAGTCTGTCACTTTACAGATGCTACTCAGAGACCTTCAATTATTGCTAATGCTAAGAGGTACCTCTCAGGGGACCTTGCACCATATCCTAGCCATTATGCAAGAGTGCCCTCAAGACTAGTTATAGTATTATTATACACATCACAGTTAATGCCAATATGCACTGTTAACCACTTGCCGACCAGATGGCTCTGCAAGGCAAACCGCCGTCATACGACGGCGGCTGCCAGATCGAGCACTGCGAGCGCGCTTGCGCGCTCACTGTGTTCCGGGGGGGCCAGGGAGCAGGTGCGGCAGACTCGATCGCCGCTGGCTACCCGCGATGCCCCCCCCGGAGTGAAAGAACGGAGGTCCGCGTATGTAAACACGGATCTCCGTTCTGTGAGGGGGGAAGGACTGTGATCACAGCCTTCCTCTATATGGAAGCTGTGATCACTATCCTTCCCCTGCTAGGGCAGCCCACACACAGTTAGAACACTCCCAGGGAACACAGTTAACCCTTAAAGCGCCCCCTGCAGGTTAACCCCTTCACTGCCAATGGCATTTACACAGTAATCAGTGCATTTTTATAGCACTGATCGCTATATAAATGCCAATGGTCCCAAAAAAGTGTCAAAATGGTCCGACATGGCCGCTGTAATATCGCAGTACCACTAAAAATCGCAGATCGCCGACATTACTAGTAAAAAATAAAAAAAATAAAAACCCCAGAAATTAATTCTCATCATCCGTAAGCGCGGCAACTTTTGACCAAACCAATCAATAAATGCCGATTGTGATTTTTTTGATCACAAATATGAGGAAGAATATAAATCGGCCAAAACCATTGAAAAAAAATGTTTTTTTTATATTTTTTTCTTGGATTTGTATTTTAGCAAAAAGTAAGAAATTTGGGTTTTTTTGCAAAATTGTCGCTCTTCTTTTGTTTATAGCGGCGATCAGAAATGACGCAGCGGTGATCAAATACCACCAAAAGAAAGCTCTATTTGTGGGAAAAAAAGGACGCAAATTTTGTTTGGGTACAACGTCGCACGACCGCGCAATTGTCAGTTAAAGCGACGCAGTGCTGAATCGCAAAAAGTGCTCCGGTCCTAAAGTGTGAAATCCTTCCGGGGCTGAATTGATTAATTGCTGACTTTGCTGATTCAAGAGTTAATCCCAGTCTAGTGGTACAGAACTTGATTCTAAGTTACCTTAGCATAGTGATTATACTGTCTAGCAGATTGTGTCTAAATCTATGTTTTGCTTGCTGATTTATGCTCAAATTGCCATTTATTCTAACCTGTATCAATGCATTGAGTTCTTGTATAGAGTTGACCGAACTTTGGGGTGCCCGTGACTCGGACCCGAACCCGGACATTTGAAAAAAAGTCTGGGTTCGGGTATTTTATCCCACCTGTTGAATAGCTGCAGGGCAGCCAATCAACAAGCGTTTCACTGGTTTGCCCTTAGAAGCCATCACAGCCATTCCTACTAATGGCAGGGCTGTGATTGGCCAGTGTATCATGTGACCCAGCCTCTGTATAAGCTGGATTCATGTAGTGCTGCATGTCACATGCTCTCAGGCTAGTGTAGGGAGAGGATGCTGCCGGCGCTGTGAGGGACAGATTGCAGATCTTATAACATCTTATCCTGCATTACAGAATGATCTGATTCTGGACTAGGTAGAGATTACTACTACTACTGCTTTGAGGGACAGATTGCAGATCTAATAACATCTCATCCTGCATTACAGAACAATCTGATACTGGACTAGGTAGAGTCTGCTGCTTTGAGGGACAGATTAGTGTTCTAAAATCATCTCCTAGTTCTATAGGGAGAGGTTCCTACTGCTCCTGTAAGGGACAGATTATTGTTCTATAATCATCTCCTAGTTCTATAGGGAGAGGTTCCTGCTGGTGCTGTAAGGGACAGATTATTGTTCTAAAAATAGGGAGGGGTTCCTGCTGGTGCTGTAAGGGACAGATTATTGTTCTAAAATCGTCTCCTAGTGCTATAGGGACTTTTTTACAGCCATTTTTGTGCGGAAAAGTTTGGGTCCCCATTGACTTCAACGGGGTCCGGGGTCAAGTTCGGTACTGAACCCAAACTTTTTCGCAAAGTTGGGCCGAACCTGCCCAACCCGTACATCCAGGTGTCCACTCAACTCTATTTATTTACTACTAGATGATCTTGTGTCTATTTCCTGGTGATAGATCACAGCCAATTTACTCCTGTTCTTATAAGTGCTTGCAGTAAGTTTCATTCAACCAGGTCAGAGGGGCTGAGGTATATCTTGAAGATGAGACACAGAACAGAGAACCCATATTACCCAGTGGCTCCTATGGGGGTAATGCTACATGCATGTACAGTCCATTGTATGGCTCTCCAAAGGCACCCACTCCAGGAGGGTGCTCACTGGACACACAGGAAATTACTCAGTAACTTCTTGGCAGAGCCTTCTGCTGAAGTTATCATCCTACTCATCTCTCTTCTATCCATCCAGGTCTCCATTTACTCACACATTCATAGTGGGGTATAAATCACAGGCCACAGTATCATGGCCTCTCATTCCTTCAGTTGACTTAATACCACACATCTAGCCTTCAACAGATAGTTCCCTGAACTTCAAACACAGATCTTTTATTGTAGAGGGATGTCAAAACTAGGGAGATACACGCAGGGGTTCTATTTCACAGTGACCTCTCTATACTGAAGCAAACTGGTCATACACAGTCATTTTCTTAAGGGAGGAGCTTTGTGCCCCACAGAGCTAACTGTGGCATGGCAGATACACACACACATATATATATATATATATATATATATATATATATATATAAAAGAGATATAAATCAAAGGTTTAAAAGTGTATACACATTTTTAAATAGGGTTACCTCAATCAGTCTTTATATGAATCCCTTTAATACTGTGGAAATTAGTATTCAGAATGGAAGAGAAAGGGGCAGCAATAAGTCAATCAGGCTTCAATGCCGTGAATATAAGAAACTGAGCTTGCAGATCGAAGTAGAAAGCTCAGAGATGCCCTCATCAATGGGCTGCCTCATTATCCATTTGGGGTCTAGACCAAGCAGAATTACTTTGAATGTAATGTGGAAAAGTAAATGGTTAGGACTAGTGATGAGCTTGGGTTTTGGATTGGGTTCTTCTGAACCCAGAAGTTAGCTGTCATTGCTGAGCCAACGATCTGCAGCAGAGAGTTTGCCCTCATAGTGACAACATTAGATCAATGATGTCACATGCATCCCCATTCCTTTTTATAAGTGTTATCTCCCGCCCATGGCTTTGTGGCAGCAACAGGTGAGATAGCGCTACAGCCTCCACTTAAATCCAAAGCTCCAGTATTGGTGCGTAGGCTGAAAGGCTTCCATCAACCTCCAATGCTGAATTGCTAAAAGTGATGGACTGGCCAAGCACGTCTCCAGACCTAAACCCTATTGAGCATCTGTGGGGCATCCTCAAATGGAAGGTAGAGGAGTGGAAGGTCTCTAACATCCACCAGCTCTATAATGTCCTCATGGAGGAGTAGAAGAGGACTCCAGTGGCAACCTGTGAAGCTCTGGTGAACTCCATGCCCAAGAGGGTTAAGGCAGTGCTGGAAAATGGTGGCCACACAATGTATTAAAATGTTGGGACAAATTTGAACATTTTCACGTAGGGGTGTATTCACTATTGTTGCCAGCAGTTTAGACATTAATGGCTGTGTGTTGAGTTATTTTGAGGGGGCAGCAAATTTACACTGTTACACAAGCTGTACACTCACTACTTTACATTGTAGCAAAGTGTCATTTCTTCAGTGTTGTCACATGAAAAGATATAATAAAATATTTACAAAAATGTGAGGGGTGTACTCACTTTTGTGAGATACTGTATGTATATATGTAACATGAATTACGAAAAGGTCAAGTCTGCTTGTATAGAGCCCATCTAAACTGGATACATATGATTAGAATATGTTGTATTTGTGCATCCTGAAACAATGCAAATAGTTCTGTGATACTACCCTGCAGAATGTATCCAAAGGTGAACCCAATGTGAAGAACGTGCTTGTGAGAGCAAAGTTTTAGAACTATAACAGAAAAAGGATTAGTTATCAGAAGCATTGCTGTATATAGGAGGGAGGAAGTTACTAGGCAACATGATTTGGGGATTTCTGACCTAATTTGTTAACCGCACTTCTATAGTGCATGTGTGCCTTTTTGCATACGTGTGTTTCCTGTGTTCTTTGAATACAATTAGTTCTGTTCTTAAAGCGTTTCTTGTATTTATCCAAGTAAGGATGTCCTCATTAGACATCCACCACAGGTCACACTTGAGAAAGAATACCAGGATGATGTCTTACAGTCAACTGTAGAGGTAGACAACTTAATTTTAAGGTTCATTAAACAAGGTGAGACTGCATTTGGCAGTGTGAGCTTAAATGAAACCTTGAAAAAGGCTGAAATCAATCCATGCCGCACAGACTGAAATCTTGGTGAAACAATGTCCACTATGAAAACAAGGTCATTTATTATAAAAGAGGATTCAAAATGAGTCTGGTCAATACCAGATTAAACAGTCAAATGTTAAAATTAAAATGGAGCAAGTATAGAAGTCTAGAGAAGTGTTTACCAACCAGGGTGCTGTTTGGGTTTCCCTGGGAGCTGCAAACACAGGTACCATTTTGCCCTTGATTTTGGATCAGTACCATGAGTTGCCGTGGTGCTGGTGGGCTTACCTCTAGCATCATACCAATCAATGATGGTCTAGGGCATTAAGCACTGCATTTTCCAGGGCAGGTGGTGTGTAGAGCCATCCCAGCATTTAGAAGAGGATGGAGGTCTGGCTTCTCCAGACCTACTCCAACGCTTTCCTTCTGTCACGCTGCTAGAGCCAAAAGGTAGGGTTCTGATGTGAAGAGGGAATTATGATGGGGGGGACTCTGTGATTGGGGAACTGCATGATAGATCATAGGGCACTCTGTGATTTGGGGGCTTTCTGTTGAGGGGACTCTGATGTGATGAGAAGACTCAAGGATGGGAGGATTTGATGTCAGGGGGAGACTTTAACGTATAGGGGGACCGTGACATATAGGGGGGATTCTGAGGTATAGGGAGGACTCTGTTATATTGTCAGGTCTCTGCCGTTATGAGGGACCTCTGACCTAACGAGGAGACCTTTGATGTGAAGGGGGGGGGGGGCTTTTTTTTTTTTAA
>BLSH010134394.1:1786195-1824986 GCA_018402905.1 Glandirana rugosa
GATTTACCCTTTGGATTCGGACCTTGTTACGTGTGTTGACAGAACTTAAATTAAGTGTAGTTTTCGGGGGTGGGGGGAAGTGTAGTTTCCAGAGGAGTAATCCAGTCTCCAGGGAGTAGTGTCGTCTCTGGACTGTTATATAGTCTCAGGAGGGATATGGAGTCTTAGGGGGGATATACAGTGTCAGGGGGATATGCAATTTCAGAGGGGGACTGTAGTTTAGGGGGTAGGAACTCAGAAGAGTAGTTTAGTCTCAGGGGGGTTGTCTTTCGGGGGTTTAGTGTCTTACGGGATAGTAGATAGTACGTCAAGGGGTTAGTGTCTCAGGGGGAGGTAGTATTAAGGGAGAAGTGTAGTCTTGGTATGGAAAAACCTTTGATGTGAAGGGGGGTGGGGGCTTTTGATGTGAATTAAATTCAAGACAGTTGTGTGCATTGTTCCAGGCTTAGGTTTCCCATTTAGGCTTTTTGGCTACCTCAGGTAACATTTAGGTTTTGTACATCTTAGGCTGGGATGCCTCAAGATTTTGAAAACTTTAAGATCAATCTGTACATTTTAGGCTGGGATGCCTCAAGATTTTGAAAACGTTAAGATCAATCTGATTTTATTAGAATTAATAATAAGTAGATGCAGAGAATAGTGAATAGACACAATAAAGGAGTTATGTTGGCACAGAGTATCTTGGCATGGAGACAGTAAGATGAATTAATAGATTTAATTATTGTTTAGGGTTTATTGAAACCCCTTATTTAAACTTCATCATCATATTCAGTTTAAGGTATATATTCTGTATGAGATTGATTTTGGTTAAGTATTTGGGAATACATTTTAACAGTAACTGGGGCTTTCATCTAGTGAGTAAAGCCAGTCTGGAGGATGGGGTGAAGTGTCTAGGTATGAGTGAAATAAAGAACAATGAAACAGACTTTTGCATATTTTTAAAAGATGCAGGGCTGAAACAAATGTTGAGGAATGCTGGTCTAGAGAGATGAAAATAATGACAGTATAGAATGGGAGGAATGAATGACTCAATTAGGAACCTTCTTTTTAGTTGGGAAAGCCAAAGCAAAGATAAAAAAATAAAACAATCAAAAAAGAAGGAGGCCCTGACTTTGAAGGTAAACTGAATAGAACATTAGAATGTAAAGCATTTGGGGGCGTGACCGGATGAAGGAGTGAGCAGCGGCATGCGTGGCGTCCGAGCGCCTAGCCTCCCATGTATTCAGCGAGCCCGGCATCTCGGAAGTTCCCCACCGGCGCGTGTTGAATGCCCCACGGGCAGTGCACCCAGAGCGCGGCGTGTAGCCTGGCAGAGGGTCCCGAGCGGCGGCTCGGAGAGAGCAAGATGGAGTGATGGCAGCTTGCAATTCCCCCTATCTCCCGGTGACCACGGGGAATGGGGAGCTGGGAGTCGAGAGAGGTGGAGATGCGGCAGTGAGGCTCCGGTCACGTAGTGGCCGCCGAAGGAAAGGCTGTGTAATCTGGACACGCAGGTGAAGGCCCCCCTCCCCCAGCTTACACCAAAGGCAGGTATCACCCAGCGTCAGAACCGGGAGTAATTAAGATGGTGTATATGCTGATGGCTTGTTCCAGTATCTGTGTCCGAGTACTTTGATTTACAACCGGTGAGTCTGGCAACTGCTTGCACCTCAATATTACATCATACCTTCGTGTGCCATAGGCTCCCTATCATGTGTCTTACATTAATCAGGAACTCATAAATGTTACCCTATATTGCTCTTTTTTAAACCTGGTGACTGTAGTACACTAGAGGGACTCAACTAGTATTTTCGTGCTAAGAAGCATGGCGCCTTTTTTCTAGAAGAAACGTAGAAAAAGGAAAAAGACCGGCATCATCTGGAGGCTCCATCTATCCCTGGCCCCCACTGCCACTGGGCTGGTAGCTACTTATTTGGGGAGTAGGGCTAATTTAAGAAAGTACCCAATTGGAAAACAACAGGCAGTAAACAAAATGGTGAAATAGAAGGGTGATGAGGTGGCCTCACAAGAACCGGGTAGCTCACAAAAAATGGCTAAAGACAAGACAAAAGTTGCCCCGTCAACAGCATCTAAACTAGAAAAATTCTCCCACACCCCACAGGGTCGCCAGCTAAGGGAGGTCAACTGTCCCAGAAGAAGAAAAACAGTGGGTCTGGCAGATTGAGCCAGGGCCAGCCAATAGTAGACCAGGGCACGGACCCCAGTGGGAGCGGTGCCTGTGGAGGGGGGGACCCTGTATTGTCTACTAGTTCACCCGCATCGTCTCCCACAGGGCCCTCATTATTGGAATTTCTGCAAGCCGTCAATATGTGCAAAACATCCATATGTGAGCTCTCTGAACAAACAAAAGGCATTAGAGAAGAAATATCTCATATTCGCCATGACATCCAACAGATACATGAAAGGACGGCAGCTGTGGAGGAGAGGGTCAGTGCATTGGAGGATGATCATAATTTGTCAAAAGAGCTACTTCAGGATTTAGAAGAAATAGTGAAAAAATGCACCTCTAAAATGGATGATATGGAGAATAGGCTCCGGAGAGACAATATTAGAATAATTGGCTTGCGGGAGCAAAGTGAGGGAGCAAACCCTGTGGGGTTTTTGGAGTGGTTGCTTAAAGACACTCTGGAGGAAAATATATTGTCCCCCCACTTTTTTATAGAGAGAGCACATAGGGTGCCATCCCGTCAACTACAGGCAGGAAGCCACCCAAGACCTTTCCTGGCAAAAGTGTCCAACTTTAGGGATAGGTCTACTATTCTCCAAAAAGCCAGGGAAAAAGGGGACATGTTTCACAAGGGGGCAAGAGTTTCCATATACCCAGACTTTTCTCCGGATCTTCAAAGGCAAAGAGCCAAGTTCACGGAAGTCAAGCGGGCCCTATTCCAATTGAAGATCAAATATGCTTTACTATACCCTGCTCGCCTAAGGATTACTACAGCCGGAGGTGTACAATTCTTTGACTCACCGGAGGGCGCTCGGAGATGGGTGGAAGAAAATGGAGAGAAACTACGGAAGGTTTAAGAGTGCTAGAGGGACCCGGGGAGGTTAGGGAAACAGGAGGAAATAACAAAAGATAGAAAGCAAGGACAAGGACCATTGCTAGACATACGTTTTGATCATCCTGGTACTCTGTTGTACTTTCATCGTGGTCTTTCCTTGTCGTTGTTCTTTCCTGGGCTCTGTGGTATCCCCTTTTTTTTTTTTTTTTTTTTTTTCCTTTTTTTTTTTTTTTTTGGAGGGAGGCTGGGACGGGACGCCGCAAAAGGGAAGTAGGAGCGTCAGTGTGAGCAGTTCGGAGGGGCGAGTAAGTAAGAGGGGGGGGTGGACGGAGAGTAAGAATGTAGATGGCTCCCACTGGGGATGGCAGGTCACAAGTAAGGCCCCTAAGGGTAACCTGTTTAGGTTAAGGGAGGGGAGGGGGGGTGGGATTGGTACAAGGGGTGAGATGTATGAATGTGAGTGTGAATGTCCGAATCCTGGGCCCGGGGAGTGTGTCACAGAATGGTCTGTTAAGGGTAAAAAGATTTATGAAAAAAAACGCACTCACGACTCTCACATTATGGTTGATTTTTGGCACACTGGATTTGTATGTTGTAGAAGAGGTAATGTAGTCATCCCGCCTGAGGGGGGTTTTTACATTACTGATAGTATTAAATATAGGGGGATGGATACACAAAACACGTTCCAACATTTGGAAAAGTTAATTGCACAAGATGATCACAATCATGGAAGATTTGGTTTACACTATCATGATTATATTCGCAGGGGATGGTGACTGTGGCGATTTATTTTTTCTTCTTTTAGATGCGGGGTAACAGTATTAAAATAGCATCATGGAATGTCAGGGGGCTAGGTAGCCCGATAAAAAGGTCTGCCGTGCTCTCTTGTCTGTATAGATACCAGGTGGACGTACTGTGCCTGAAGGAGACACACTTCACCAAGGGATCAATTCCCTTTAGCGGGGTTAAAGGATTCCAGACCCAGTACCACTCAACTCACTCCTCCTATGCTAGGGGGGTGAGTGTGTTGGTGAGGGATGGGGTGCTTTTCTCCTGCAGGCGCAGTAGAGTCGACAAGCATGGTAGGTACATCTTGTTACATTATCTGATAGGAAATACAGAATTGATTCTTGCAAATATATACATCCCACCGCCATTTAGTGTAAACGTTCTAAATGAAGTTCTGGAATTTACTTTAGATTACTCTAGCGTTCCAGCTACGATAGTGGGGGACTTTAACGTGGTTACAGATGAGGGTAAGGACAGACTTCCAGTAAGGCTTAATATTAATCGGCAGGCAATAGGTAAATTCCCTCAGTTCCTGGAGGAGGTGGGGTGGGTGGACGTGTGGAGATCTCAGAACCCTGAGGCCCGACAATTTTCCTGCCAGTCGGCCGCACACGCCACCCTCTCCAGGATTGATTTGGTCCTGGGGAATGAGCAGGCCTCACTCTTAATCAATAATATCCTTTATATGCAGAGGGGCCTGTCGGACCACTCAGCGTTGGTGTTCTCAATAGAGCTGGAGGGCAAGCAGGTCAAAAGGAATTGGAGATTTGCCCCACACTGGCTGGAACTGCTGGGGGAGCCTGATAGAACTCTTAAAGCACTAGAGGAATTCATAGCGATTAATAAAGACACTGCGTCGGGGGAAACAACTTGGGATGCATTGAAACCTTACCTTCGGGGATTACTGATACAGCAGATAGCCAGGATTAAAGGTGAATCGAAGAGATGGGAGGTGACGGTCAAGGAAGAGGTGGATAGAGCCGAGGAACAATACATTTCAAATCCAACTAACGACAATTATAAATCCCTATTAGCTCGGCAACAGAGTTATAGAGCGGCGTTGCTCAAAAAAGAGGAAAATAAGAGGCTTACGGGGAGATTAAAGTCATATGTGGAAGGAGAGAGCGTTGGAAGAACACTGGCCTCCCTGATCAGGACAAATTCCTCCCCCAATACGGTTCTGGCGATACGGTTACCTGGGGGAGGAATTACCTCACACCCCCAGGAAATAGCGAGGGAGTTTAGAGGATACTATGAAAATCTTTATAGAGCCCAAGACATGGAGCAGGTAGGGAGGATGGAGGATTTTTTTAGGAATGTGAGGCTCCCCAGCCTCACAGATGAAGAAAAGCAGGAGTTGGAAGCCCCGTTAACACTGGGAGAGATACAGAAAGCAGTAGGGGAGATGGCAGGGCAAAAATCCCCAGGGCCAGATGGGCTCCCGATCGAGATCTACAGGCAATTTGGAAGCGTTTTGCTTCCAGAACTCCTGAGGGTAGCACAAGGGGCCAACAGTAACGGGAGACTTCCCTCCTCAATGAGAGAGGCAACAATTATAGTTCTACCTAAAGAAGGCAAAGATCCGCTGGAAACTGCCTCATATAGACCTATATCACTATGCTCGGACACTAAAATCCTGGCGAAAGTGCTGGCTGGTAGGGTGAAGAAAGTCATTCAGAGACTTATCCACCCGGACCAGTCAGGATTTATGCCCCATCGATCAACCAGCATCAACATTAGAAGGGTATTCCTAAACTTACAGATTAAGACAAAGAACCTGGGTGCTAGAGCCATTATATCCCTGGACGCAATTAAAGCGTTTGACAGCTTGGACTGGGGATATCTTGGACGGGTCTTGGAGGAATTTGGGTTCGGCCCGATTTTTATAGACTGGATTAGAGTACTATACAAAGACCCAAAGGCTAGTGTCCAGGTCAATGGAGTGTGCTCCGAGGGATTTCGGTTGGAGAGGAGGGCAAGGCAGGGGTGCCCTTTATCTCCCCTGCTCTTCGCCCTCGCGATCGAGCCCCTGGCATCGGCAGTAAGAACCGCAAGGGACTTGACGGGATTTCAGAGATCCTATGGAGAAGAAAGGATAGCTCTCTATGCAGACGATGTATTGTTGTTCCTGGGGGACTCTCAGACCTCATTAACTTCAGCAATACGACTGGTTGAGGATTTTGGATCCTTTTCCGGACTGAGGATAAACTGGGAAAAATCCGTGTTGATGCCGGTTGATCCCCTGACTGCCCCACTCCCAAAGCTTGCCGCCAGGATAGAGATAACAGACAAATTGAAATATCTCGGGATAGTCTTCTCAGGAGACCCGGCAGGCTTTATGGAAAATAACATGGTTCCTCTGTTAAACAAATGGAAAAACAATGGGAAAACTGGAAACATCTTCCTTTATCATTAAGTGGAAGATGTAACCTGATTCGGATGATATGGCTCCCACAGTTTCTATATATACTTCATAACTCTCCAATCTGGATCCATAAATATTGGTTCTGTAGAATTGACACATTATTCAGAAAGTTGATCTGGAAAGGGCGGACTCCTAGGATCCGGCTGAAAACCCTTCAACTCCAAATAACAGAGGGAGGGTTAGACCTTCCCCATCCAGGGAGATATTACCAGGCAGCACAATTACAGCATCTGGCGGGATGTGGGAAGAGAGGTGGGGTAGACGGGAACAGTCGATTGATGTTGGAATGCACCCGCATGATGCGATAATAGAGGCATTAGAGGCAAGGTCTTTCAATCCCGAGACTCCCACGTTAAAAATGGCCACCAAACTATGGAGTCAGGTCAAGAAGCAGATGGGTTATAAGGGAATTCTAGAAAACACCCCATTATGGGATAATAATCAGTTACAGGAACTTCGAGAAATCGGTACGATATGGGAATGGAAAAATTCGGGCATTAATTATGTAGCACAGTTATATACAGGGGGACACATGAAATCATTTTTGGAGTTAAGAGAGGAATTCGGGATCGCAAAGCATTCCGTTTTAGATACCTCCAGATTAGACATGGGATGATCAAACAGTTTATAAGCTCACAGGTGGAAGTAGGCGATATGCCCATTCTGAGTACAGTGTCGGGATCGGGCAGCAGTAAAGGCCTGATCTCGAGGCTGTACGGAAGTCTGGGAAAGGAATTGGGAGGACAAGAGGGAACTCTCTCACTAAAAGCAAGGTGGGAGAAGGATGTGGGCCCCCTGACGCAGGAACAATGGGGAGAAGTATTGACAGCATGTCCCCAGGCCTCGATGGCCCCTTCTCAGAGGGCCTCTCAGTTGTTCTTGCTGCACAGGGTATACTACACTCCCCAAAAGCTTTATAGATTCGGAATTAGACAGGACGATAAGTGCCCCAGATGTCAGCAAACGGGTGACCTCCTGCACATGATGTGGAGATGCCCGAAATTACACAGATATTGGGAAAGGATAGTGCAAACCATCAATTCAACGTTTAGAACCAAAGTAAAACTAGAAGCCAAACAATGTATACTAAGCGCAATAGAAGACTCGACTTTGCCTATAGTGTTTAGCTGCCTATTCCAAGCGAGGAGACTGATTGCACAAAAATGGCAGGCGAAAACCCCTCCATCATATGAAGAATGGGAAAAAATGATGGATGAAACACTGTGGAAGGAAAGGGGAATACACATTAAGAGAGGTAATTTTTCCAAATTCAAGAAAAGATGGGATCCTTGGTTGGCCAACAGGGGGTACCCTCCTTGAGTGGGTGCCCAGTTGGGAAACCAAAGGTAAACAATGCCCAGGCAGGGGACCCAGGCTAGGAGTCTGTTTGTGAGCGGGTGTATGGATGTGTTGGGAGAATGTAGGGGGTCAGGGATAAGAGGGGGGTGGGTGCACAGGGTAGAAATGATATAATAGGTGATTCGCATATGTCCCTATCCCACCTCTTTTTTCTTTTTTGTTGAATGTTATGGTCTCTGTACATTAGTAGCTAGACATTAATTGCAAAATTATCATTATTATGGTACTTGGTTCCTTACTTTGTAAGCAAAGTAAGCTTGTAGAAACTGTAACAAAGAGAAAGAAATCAAACAGTGGGTGTAAAGGGAAGAGGGATGCAAGCACCACAATGATGTAACCAATGAAGGATACGTCTAAGACTGATAAGTTATGAATGATCCTTTTGGTGAGGTTATCTGAGTGGAAAAAAAAAAAAAGAAGAATGTAAAGCTTTTGTTTCACACTTTTTATTGGAATGTATATTTGAAAACAAACGTATGGTTACAAACATTTTGTATTGTACCAAACAGATTTTAGGCAAATATATGTCTAGAACCCAACATTGTATAGGGTCAATCTTACAAAGATATAAACTTGATTACCTCTATAGAGGATTGTACATTATACTATAGAAGAAAACATAACCCTTGTATGACAGTATACTAGACAAATAAAAAAAGTCGGGGTAATCTATAAGGCACATTAATATCTACCTTTAAGTGCAGGGCTTGAGGTAATTAAACATACGCAATTTTTGTCCTAGTGTGGGTATCAAGACCCCTGGGCCGACAGGTGGACCTCCCATGAAACCGCCCCCCACCCCAATTGGGAACAATCTGTGGGGTGGCTGGGGTACGTCCGCCCATCGCCATTAGGTCCCGTCCTAGTCTCTGACTATAGCCCATACCTCAGTGTTTTGGGTTTGATCAATTATGTTAACCTATAATTCATTTTCTGGAAACATTACGAGATAATGGAGGTGCAAGGGAAGATAAAAGAGAAGAAAAGAAAGAGAGAAAGAAAAAAAAAATGGGGGGGAGGGGGGAAATGTAAAGTGAGAACTAAGTAGGGATAGAGCTCCAACCTCTCTCTCTCGCCTCCCCCCATCCCTGTTCAGTTTTAGGAGGGACGCCTGTCCTATCTTATCTTAGTGGGTCGGTTGATGATCTTGTCTTTTGTTGATAAACTCTAAACAACAGGCCCAGGTTTTGTAAAAATTTCCGGGGGAATCTCCGGCTTGATGTACCAGATCTTCCATCTCTGCAATTTTTTGTGTTCTTTTGATCCAGTCTTCCACTGTGGGGGGATAAGTGTCCCTCCAGTGAAGGGGGATACACTGTTTAGCAGCATTGATTAAGTGGAGAGTGAGTGATTTACTATATATTTTTTGGGAGATAGAGGTGTGGTGTAGAAGATACTGGGCCGGCGAGAAGTCAAGAGGAAGCATCGTAATTTCAGTTATAAGGTCGTGAATTTTTTTCCAGAAGGGCTGGATCAACTGGCATGACCACCAGATATGGAGGAGCATCCCCTCCTCTTCGTTGCATCTCCAGCAGTTTTTAGAAACTGTTGGGTAAAATTTGTGCAGTCTATCTGGTGTTCGATACCATTTAGAGTAAATTTTGAACCCATTTTCTTGAGCCGAAACGTTAATCGAGCCCCTATGAATATGAGTAAATATTTGTTCCCATTCATGAGCGGATAAGTCTAAAGATAGTTCTCTCCCCCATTGATTGGATGCTTTGTTCTGTTTTGGATCGAATTTCGTGAACATTTTTGCGTAGATTTCTGAGATCACATGTCTTTGGGGTTCAGATCTACTGCATATGGCTTCAAAGGGGGTGAGAGGCCTGCACCAGTCCGATATTGGTTTTGTGGACATGACATAATGCCTGATTCGTAGATACCCGAGCCAGGATAGTTTATGAGATGGTGTTAGAGCTTCTAAATCCTTAAAGGGAAGAAAGGAGCCTCGAGTGAAGACATTTTCTCCTTTTCCTAGGAGATCTTTCCCCACTTCTTTGACCAGGGACTCTGCAGTGTTCTGAAGAAAGTCTGCGTTGTATATGAGTGGAGTGAGAGGCCCTGGGAAGGAAGAGAGCTGAAGCCTTTTATTCGCAACCTGCCAGCTAGACATTGTATGGCCAATCGTTGGATGGTCCAGCACTTGGCTAGAATAGATGTTGGGTCGGAGCCAAGGTAGGTATCTCAGGGGCATTTCCGAGAATGCCCCTTCTAGCGAGACCCATGCTTTTGATTTAGAATTGATGTGCCAATCTGCAATCCTATTGAGGCTACAGGCCCAGTAATATTTTTGGACGTCTGGCAGGCCTATACCCCCTCTAAGTTTAGAAGCAGTCAGTTTGTCATAGCTCAACCTGGCCGTCTTCGACTCCCAAATGAAATCTGTGCAGATCCTCCTATAAGTAGAGAAAAAGGTCTGCGGAAACTTAACTGGGATTGCCTGTAGCAGGTATAGAAGTCTGGGAAGGATGTTCATTCTAATTATAGCGGCCCTACCAAACCATGAGAATGTCATTGTATACCATTTTTTTAAGTCTTGCTGTAAGGTTTTAAGCAAAGGTAAAAAACTTTAGTCATATAGATGACTTAATCTGATAGGAAGTTTGATCCCCAGATAAGTTAAAGCTTGTTTCTCCCATTTAAATGGAAAGTTCTGTATGCAGCTCTCAACCGTGTGGTGGGATAGGGATATATTGAGTGCACTAGACTTGTTAAAATGTATTTATAAATTTGAAAGAGTATGGAAAGACTTAAGATCCTTTAATAAGTTGGGTAATGTAATTAGTGGTACTGTGAGAAATAGTAGAACATCGTCCGCATAGGCAGCTATTTTATAAGTACGTTCTGCAACCGTGATCCCTCTAATGTCCCCATTCCGTCTTATCCTATTCAAAAGGGGTTCTAGCGTGAGGATGAAAATCAGAGGGGACAGTGGGCAACCCTGCCTTGTCCCATTCGACAAAGGGAAGGCGTCCGACGGGTGGCCATTGACTTTCACTTTTGCAGAGGAGTTGGAGTATAATGCGAGGATATAATTCAGTAATCTGTTTCCTAACCCAGTATTTTAAGAGTTTCCTCCAAGAAGTCCCAGGCCACCCTGTCGAACGCCTTCTCCGCGTCGAGTGAAAGAAAGAAGCCCTTCTGTTTTTTGGATACCATCCAATGATGAAGATTTATCGCTTTCAGGGTATTGTCCCTAGCCTCCCTTCCCGGGATGTATCCAACTTGATCTAATGATGTCAAGTTAGGAAGGAGGGGGAGAATCCTGTTTGCTAATATTTTAGCATATAATTTGACGTCCACATTTAATAGAGAAATGGACGCATTCTTACCTGGCTTGGGCAAGACTGCTATATGGGCTTCTAGCGTGTCTCGATGTTGGGGGGGGGGTATTTGTCTAGTGTGTTAAACGCCTCTTCTCGGGAGTAGTATCTCCGGGTAGGCCTTATAATAGCCGCTTGTTAGTCCATCCGGGCCAGGACTCTTACCAGTTTTGAGTTGTTTTAATGCCAACTTGTCTTCCTCTAACGAAAGGGGATGATCAAGGTTCTCTGCTTCTGTTGCACTTATTGCCTTAGGAGCATATTGGCTTAGGAAGTTCTTGATCATGTCCTTCCTTTTTGTTTGCATCCATATGAATGTTGGGGGAGATATTATATAGTTCTGAGTAGTATTGTACAAACTGAGATGCAATGCCTTCGTTTCTTTCCACTATTTCTCCCGTGGGGGTGTTAATGTGGTGAATGGCCATAGAAGCTTTCTTAGCTTGCAAAGCTCTAGCTAATAGTTTCCCCACCTTATTACCAGCTTTGTAGAACCTCTTTTGGGAGAATGGGAATTTGCGTTTCACTGTTTTCTCGAGTTCCTCTAGGAGTTTCGTGCGTGCATGAGTCAGTTTCTGGAGAGTTTGTGACTCTAGGGTTTGTTTGTGAACTTGTTCTAGGGATTTAATCTCGACAAGTAATTTGTTTAGGCATGCTTGTCTCTCCTTCCGCCGTTTGCTAGCAAGGGAGATAAATACTCCCCTGATTACACATTTATGTGCATTCCATAGGGTCAGTGGGGAAATCTCTGGGGAGGTATTCAATTGAAAGTACTGTTGAATTTGTTCACGGGTGTGTTGTTCTGTTGTGGGGTCTGAGAGCAGTGAGGGGTCTAATCTCCAAATGTATGAGCTTGTGATCTGCAATGGGAATGAAAGTGTCATAGTTATTGGGTTATGATCGGACAAAAACATTGGCTCGATCGTGGCTGCCGTTAGGTATTTTAAGTCTTCCTGTGTTAGGAAAAAGTAGTTAATTCTTGTGTACCTGTGATGAAGACTGGAATAGAACGTAGAGTCCCTCACAGTCGGGTGCAGAGTATGCCAAGAATCATGTAATAGCAGATTGTTTAGGTGTGTTTTGATAGTTTTCAAGGCCCGGTAAGTGATGTGCGAGGTGCCAATGGAATTGTCTTGCTTGGGCATAAGTTCTACAGGGTGGGCCATTTATATGGATACACCTTAATAAAATGGGAATGGTTGGTGATATGAACTTCCTGTTTGTGGCACATTAGTATATGTGAGGGGGGAAAATTTTCAAGATGGGTGGTGACCATGGTGGCCATTTTGAAGTCGGCCATTTTGAATCCAACTTTTGTTTTTTCAATAGGAAGAGGGTCATGTGACACATCAAACTTATTGGGAATATCACAAGAAAAATAATGGTGTGCCTGGTTTTAATGCAACTTTATTCTTTCATGAGTTATTTACAAGTTTCTGACCACTTATAAAATGTGTTCAATGTGCTGCCCATTGTGTTGGATTGTCAATGCAACCCTCTTCTCCCACTCTTCACACACTGATAGCAACACCGCAGGAGAAATGCTAGCACAGGCTTCCAGTATCCATAGTTTCAGGTGCTGCACATCTCGTATCTTCACAGCATATGGTAAACTACGGATACTGGAAGCCAGTGCTAGCATTTCTCCTGCGGTGTTGCTATCAGTGTGTGAAGAGTGGGAGAAGAGGGTTGCATTGACAATCCAACACAATGGGCAGCACATTGAACACATTTTATACACACCATTGTTTTTCTTGTGAAATTCCTAATAAGTTTGATGTGTCACATGACCCTCTTCCTATTGAAAAAACAAAAGTTGTATTCAAAATGGCCGACTTCAAAATGGCCGCCATGGTCACCACCCATCTTGAAAAGTTTCCCCCCTCACATATACTAATGTGCCACAAACAGGAAGTTAATATCACCAACCATTCCCATTTTATTAAGGTGTATCCATATAAATGGCCCACCCTGTATGTTAAAGTCCCCCCCCAAGATCAAGATTCCCTTCTGGAAATTCATTAATGCCTGTAGTGTAGATCGAAAAAAAGGCACCTGAGCTTTGTTGGGCACGTAGATATTCGCAATTGTGATTGGTTTGTTATGTATAGTCCCCGTTAGGAAAATAAAGCGTCCTTCCTCATCAATTTTCGTATCAGATATTATCAATGGGCATTTTTTTGAGAGCAAAATCGCTACTCCCCTTGATTTGGAACTCTGATAAGTTGTATTATAGACTATTGGGTAATGCATGTTATACAATTTGGGAATATTATCTGATCTAAAATGTGTTTCCTGTATAAACGCTATATCTGCTTGCGATTTGTGAATGGACATAAGGAGCTTGGATCGCTTCTCTGGTATGTTCAACCCACGGGCGTTTAGCGAGAATAATTTTAGCGTGAGATGGTCGTTTTTATTTGTGGCCGGCATGTTATGGTAAGAGGTAAGCAAAGTTATGGCTTACGTGAAGTAGGGCCAATTAGAGTAGTTTTGGATATAGCGTATATACAGGGCAATGCAGGGAGATTAGTGGGAACCGTCTAAAAGAATTGGAGGGGGATGAGAGGCAGGAGAGAGGGGGAGGTAAAGAAGAAAAAAAAAAAAAAAGGTAAAGAACCCCAAGGAAAGAGGTTTCTCCCCACTACTAAGGAATATCTCCCAGTGGAGAGAAAATTGCAAGGGAGGTAGATACTTCTTAAGTGCCGCCGATGAGGCGAAGTCAAGAAGGTACTATAAGGAAAATAATCCCGGTGACAGAAGAGGCCTGCCCTTCTATCTAACTCAGATTCACTCACCAAAGGTGGGAACCCTGGGAAGTGTCGGTAGGCCCTATTTAAAAGGCTAAAATTACATAGACTCTATGACTCTAGACTGATATATCTAGGGTCCTTCCTTGTGGGGATTGAACCTGTTAACCTGAGCGGATTGTAAATCTAACTATATACATCTCGTCCCCAGGGGATTAATCTCTGCTTTACTGAAGCCATCCGGCCGACCGGTTCATCCATCGACCAGACAGCCTGACGACCCGTAACTGATGAATTGGGGTTTCATTATGATTGTGCATGAGGGATTGGGAGAGCTAGCTCAACTTTACACACATAAACATAGCTAGTGTGTCATCTATCCTCAATTTCCCTTAAACCAGGGGAGTACCTTTGCCCCCCTTATCAGACTTAATCAGACTGGCCTGTACCATGTCCACCCCCCAACACGCGGAAACAACCACGTGTGAGGCATGCCCACAACCCACGCTAGACAAGCCCCCAAACAGAAAACCCAGTAACTGCTTGTTTTTGTTTACTCATCAACCACAAACATTTACTTAGCATAGATCTAGTATCAGTTATAACTATCGTACCACCATATGTTGGCACAGCCCTTCAAGAAACAATAACATCATTGTAAATAATATTAATGACTTTTGCATATCAACGAATCTTGACAACAGTCCCATAGCTCAACCTAGTTTACGATGAAGTTGGAATAAACTTCTATCCAAAGCCTTCACCGTAAACCCCGTTATCACATTATGTTATCCGGGGGTATGAGGCACTCAGCACCGACCGATAAATTATATTTCAGGTGCATCACATATTTCCTCCCGAATGCATGTTACCGGATCGGTGCTCGAGTTGTCCGTCCCCCAGCTCCAGAGGAACCTTCTAGTATTTTCAATCTAAACATATCAAATGACAATGCGGTCCTTAGTGCACTACCTTTTGTCCATCCCCGTTTGAATTATCATGTTTCCCCCCCTCCCCCGCTCACCCTAGCAAATCGTCCTTCAGGTCCATCTTCTTGTGACATTTTGGGACCGTTGTGGTATCTGGATATCTAATCTCTGTTCCTCTTGTTTGGTATCTCCAACCCCTGAGGACGCAAGTCTGGCATAAGCAAATACGAGGCTCAATGTGGTTATGTCGTGTATGGTCCCAGGGCTGCCGCCAGGGTTGGGGGTGGGAGATAACATCAAGTTTTAACTGTCCTCTGTGATGACTGTGCAAAGTAGACACTCTATCCTGTCATATTTCCTCTGTAGAACAGATCGTCCTGCACTCCGGACCTTTTTGTTTCGGCAAAACTTAGTAACATGTAACTTATATCTATGAAAAATGTGAATAAGAGAACCAGCTAAACTTTAAGGGAACAAAACACAGTACGCACTGTGTCCAATGAATTCTTGTCGGTATGCTCACCACATGTATTCCTTTGTTGTTACTTGTCTCGTCTTGCCTTACTTTGTTGCGGTGGTTTTGAAGGGCTTGGGTTGGGTTGGCCAATCCCCCGTGGTGCATGGTCTCTTTCCTCTGATGAGGATCTGTGGCGACGTTGTCTATGCTCTAGGGTATCCATGGGTTCCGTGTTGTGCTGACCTTTCTTAAGCAGAACCCGGCGGAATTCAGCTTGCCAGTTGGGAACCTCAACATACGGAATTCCCAGGGTATCACAAAACTGTGGGAGTTCCTCTGGAACCCTCAATAGGGCTGATCTCCCGTGGGCTGACGCAAACAGTCCAAATGGAAATTTCCATTTGTAGGTGAATCCCTGGGAGCGTAGAGCTTCAAGTAAGGGGCGCAGGTCCCTGCGCTGCTGTAATATGATTGCGGATAGGTTCTGGTATATTTGTATCGTTGTACCTTCGTGTGAGATTTGAATTCTGTTTCTAGCCTTCCGCAAAATCTCCTCTTTGAGCCTGAAATCCATTAAGCAGCAAGTTACGTCCCTAGGAGGATCCGTGTCTCTGTCTTTGGGCCTCAGCGCCCTGTGTATGCGTTCCATCAATAAGGTGGTTTCGGGAGGTCTGTCCAGCAAGGTGTTGAAAATGGCGCACACTGTGGGCAACAGACTATCTGCTTCTATTCCTTCTGGCAGTCCACGGACCCTGAGATTGTGTCGCCTGCCTTGATTGTCAATATCTTCAATGTGCCTTTGTAAGTCCCTTAGATGCAGAGTGTGTGCATCGACTGTGTGTGTTATGTGACGTATGGCTGTAGTTTGAACCGTAGTTATCTTTTCTACCTCCTGGACCCTGCCAGCTAGACCTTGTATATCTTGCCTAAGGTCTGTAATGGCGGCTGTGAGGGTTGATTTGATATCTGCTGTGATCGTGTGCAAAATCGTTAAGGCACAGTTGTCTGGATGCCTGTGTGCCTCCATCTCCCCTGGAACCAGCTAGGCAATCTATAGATTGAATGGGAGCGGCACTATGTGAAGGTCCGTTCTGTGTTTGTCCGCGGGGTGCAGGCGCCATGTTGCTCGCCGGGGTGCGAAACAATTCTGGAATATTCTGGCTCAGTCTATTCCCTTGCTCCCTTGGGGAACGTGAGCGAGAGGCTGATGAATCTTTAGTTGCAGTCCCCATCATCTGCTGCTTCATTTGTGGTGTGCTTTTTCCCCTGGGGTGAGAGCTCTCACCTTAGGCCTCCATCTCCCGGCGTCTCTCTGTTAAACAATGTTTCTAGGGATTGTGTACCAGTGTCTGTATAATTTTGAGTGTGGCAAGGGCCTAGGCAGGTGTTTTATTACGCCATCGACGTGGGCAGTGGCTTAACCTCCCTGGCGGTATTCCCGAGTGTGGCTCAGGGTGGATTTTCAGTACCAAAAGCGGTAACCCCGAGCCACACTCGGGCTTGCATTGCTGGATCCAGGCATCGCTACTCACCTTGTCCCCTGGATCCAGCAATGTCCCCCGCCGTGTCTGCGGGCTGTGTCCGCCGCTCCGATACCTCTGTGTGCCGGGCTCCGTTCCCTGCGAGCGTCGCGTCGCACGGGGACGGAGACCGGCAGGAAATTCAAAAAGTGAAACACACACTATACATACAGTACACTGTAATCTTATAGATTACATTACTGTATGAAATCATTACACATCCCCTTTGTCCCTAGTGGTTTTCCCAGAGCCCTGCATGCACTTTTATATAATAAATGTCATTCTTTCTGCCTGGAAACATGGGAAACAATGAGAATGTCCATGGCAACCAAAAAGTGTCCCTTTACGTCAAAAGTGGTTTTTGGTCAGCTAGAAAACACCGATAGTAAATAAGAATCATTTGCAGAATAGAGTGATACTGATTTTTGGGGAAATGTATCATCAGAAACTGAAAGTGACGACAGCGACAATTCTGCAACTGAGCAAATTTCTGCGTTTTTGGTTTGATTACATTATTGAATACATTTTATTACTATTATATTATTATTTTTGATAATTATTTTTAGTTATTTATTATATTATAATTTATGATTTCATTTTTCAAACTTTTTCATACCCAGGATGTCTACTAGACTCTTGTTTGGACAGATTTAAGTGAGTTATTCCTAAGAATTACAGGCCTACAATATAAAACGCCAAATTTTCATGCAAAATAATTGTACCGCTTTCACCAATAAATTCCAGACTCAGTCATACCGCCAGGGAGGTTAAGGCTCCGTTTGCCACGCCGTTCGTAGGTAGGCAGCAAAGTCGCAGCCTCGATTTTAGGATGTGCGGATGATGGCCGCCTGTCTGCCCGATTTTGGGCTTGTTGTGTAGCTGGAGGTGCGGGAGATGTGGATGGGGGATTAACAAGGCTCACCTTGTCCTCCAAAAGCAGGATTTGAGCAGATTGTCCTTAACTTCGGCGGAGCTCTGTAGATGCACGTCCGCTCTTGCCAACGTCCGGCCACGCCCCCCTCGAATGCAAAGCTTTTAATGCCCTTCAAAAACAACTCCAAAAAGAAAAGAAAAAACAACCTGGTAAATAAAAGGTCATGAACAAAATAAATATACACGTACTACCTCCTACAGATTTGTTCATAAACTTTTGTCTACCAAGTTGTTGTTTTTTTTTCTCTTTCTTTTGGGTTGTTTTGGAGGACACAGAGCTTTACATGCTAATTTTTATTTATTTATTTATTTGTAACCTGGTGGTATGCAAAAATTAAGCACTTATGTGTACAAAAACTGCAAAAAACACACAGAGCAAAAATGCACTTAAGGATGTGTCTCTAGTCCACCTCCTGAAGAAGTAGGACTCTACACTGACCCCCCAGGTTGCAGGGCTCCTGACAGGGACAAGGCTCAACATTGTCCACCTAGCCAAAAGACCTGCTGGACCCCCTCTCCTCATGGTCAGCGGAAGTGACCCCCGAGTACTAGGTGAGAGGCTCTCCTAAAGAGAGACCCCCCCCGGTTCAGGGGAGGAGGGAACCTGATAGTCACACATCCTCCCCCTACACCTCAGGATAGGCTCAAGGACCCACACCCTCCATGCTAGTGAGAGAGAGACACATACAGAAGTACAAGTGACAAAACAGTGAGAAAAATAAATTAAATAAATAATGCCAGTGCAGGTGCATTGGCGAGGCCTTGTGGACTGTTAGCAAAAATTGCCCCGGACTTAGCCAAAAGCCCTAGTCCATATAGGCGCTGTGGACAAAAAAGCTTAAGTGCTGTGACCTTGTACCATTTCTCACAGTGGGTTTCCTATGCCCAAGTGATACTATGAGCACCTCTGGGTTGACCAACTCCCAGGGGCACTGACATCAGGGGCTCTCTACTAGGGATGGGTTTACATTCAACACGAACATAGGGCGTTCACCTGTTCATCAAATTTAGAACATTATGGGGTGTTCACAGCAACCTTGCGGCTGTGGAGTGCCCCATAATGCATTGCACACAGATGGCTCGCACAGTACCTCCCCGTTGGGAGGGCTCTCGCCATCTGCACGCTGTTTGCTTTATTTATATGGCAGGGCAGGGCCACCCGGTGACGTAAGCGAGCGACCCCGTCCCTTCCATACAAGTAAACTGTCATAACAAACAGAGCTCAGTCGGTGGGAGCCCTCCCATTGAGGTGGAGCTGTTGCGTTTTTTTTTCTTTTGGGTCTGTCACTCGTCGTGATTGACGATGGATTACAATAGGGGACACTTTTTTTTTTTCTTTTTTAATAAAGGACTTGTCTCTAATTGTCTCCTGTGTTCTTTTCTTTTTTGACACTTTTTGATGAAGTAGTAGGGGTGCGATGTACCCGATACTAATTCACATAGGGGGGGTCGGGATCAGGGGGCCCCCTTAAGGAGGCTTCCAGATTCCGATAAGCCCCCTGCCTGCACACCCCCACAGACCAGGGTTGTGGGGAAGAGGCTCTTGTCCCCATCAACATGGGGACAAGGTGCTTTGGGGTGGGGGGCGCAGAGCCCCCCTGCCCCAAAGCACCCATACTCCCCATGTTTAGGGCATGTAGCCTGGTACGGTTCAGGGGGAGGAGGGCACTCGCTCACCCTCCCATCCTGGCCAGGTTGCATGTTTGAATAAGAGTCTGGTTTGGATTTTAGGGGGGGGGGGCCCAAGTCAATTTTTTTTAAGATTTTACCATGATTATTCTTTCTGTGATTTATTTGTATATTGCCAGGAGCTGGCAATTACATTACATCCGAGATAATAAATGACAATTTTTCCTTTGAAAATGTAATTTTGCTCTGGCTATGTTCTAAACATCACAGATGTGCGCCCTTTTACAGACAGTCTAAGGCACAGGTGTCAAACACAAGGCCCGGGGGCCAAATCCGGCCCTCCGGGTCATTTCATGTGGCCCTCACACCTTTTCTGCAGCTGCAGCACTCCCCTCATCTCCACCACCCCGTCTCAGCAGTCGGCCGCAGAGTGGAAGACAGAACTCCTTCAGATCCTGCTCCTCTCTGTGCATTTGCAGCACCTCCTCATTTTCACCTCCCCTGGTCTCAGCATTCAGAAGACTCCAGCTGTCCTCTGGTCCTCCTCTAGACCCTGCACTTTCTGCTTCTCAGCTCTGCCCCTACTGTGATGCAAGGAAGAGTGGGGGACCCTTGACTTCTGATGGTGGGGGTGGTGCTCTGGACATCTAGTCTTACATATACGACCGGCCCTTTCAGGGTGACCATAATGCTGATACGGCCCACGATGAAATCAAGTTTGACACCCCTGGTCTAAGGGGACACCCCCAGGCACATTATTTAAAGGAATTTTTCTTTTTTTTTTCACATTAAGCATTATTAAAATCACTGATTCTGAAAAAACTATTGATTTAAAAACTTTTATTTGCATTGATACTTGTCCCCTAGGGCGGGACCCAGGTCCCTATACACTTTTTATGGCAATAACTTGCATATAAGCCTTTAAAATGGACACTTTTGATTTTTCATGTTCGGGTCCCATAGACTTTAACGGTGTTCGAATGTTTGCACAAATTTTTTGCCTGTTCACATTTTCTGGTGCAAACCAAACCAGGGGGTGTTCGGCCCATCCCTACTCTCTACCTTCCCAACCCATGGCCAGGCCAGGCAGAATCCATTCAAATCAGGAGGCACAGAGCCCCTTCAGTTCTCTCCGGGGAATTACTCCCCTGCACCACATCCCAATGATGCATTGGTTTCTGTTCCAGTGGATCAAACCTTCAGAGCCACCATCATAACCGCAGAGGTACTATACAGCCAGCCATTCCTACCAAAAGGCCAGAATAGCAGTGAAGCACCCTTACTGGACACTGATAAGAACAGATACTACACCTGACCTAAGTCAAAAGGCCGAGAGCTTTACATGCTAATGTCCCATTCTGTGAAAATAATGGCAGAGGCTCTGCAATGGTTCACAAAAAGCTAGCTATACTATTGCAAATATGATGTCAAAGTTTGGGAGCATTAACAAGCATCTGGATTGACTTTTGCTATGCAGAAATCACAGAGCTAATGGGGGTTGGTTTTTGCAACAATGGATTATGGCTCATCCTGTAGGTACAATAGAGAAATGTCGGCGGGTAATTGGTTTGAATCAGGGTAGGGCCATAACAATAAAGCTCTTGTATTTGACATAACAGTTTTTGGAGCAAAAAAAGACAAGAGAACACGTACACAATAAACATAATAACAATCAATAGCACCTATCTGCTTGTTTAATAAATTGCTCACTTTTGCTAGTAGGCTGTTGAGAAGTCTTTTGAAGACTGAAAAGCTTATTAAAAGCTGACTAAAATAATCTCATAAATTAGAGTATTAGGGATGGCTGCTTTTCAGTGAATGATCCATGTGGATTTCCATGTCAATAGCCTGACTTAATTAGATATGCAATGTGTTTTTCGCTTTGAAGCGTCTATTACATGCTAAAAACAGATTTTGCAGTAGGCTAAAAGGCAAAAAATCTCACATATTTGTTAGTCGTCGTGAAATAAAAGGGGTCTCATCATTTTCTTCTTCTTTTTTTTTTTTTTTTAGAACTTCTGCAGCTAGGACCAAGCAGATTCATAGGTGCCACAATGATGAGAAATTAGTATATAATGTGTGCTAAAGGGCATTCCATTCCATCAGCCCCCTCCTACATTACACCATACAAAACCCACTCAGTCTTCTACATGGGGAAGAACAGCATCATTAATTTTAATCTAAACACAGAAGAATGTGCCATACAGGCACTGAGCAATAAGTGGGAACATTCAAAGAATGGCCACAAAGAGCATTAATGGCTATCCTCACGTTTGAGGCCAATTTAATGGGTTATCTGAGTTTGTGATGTGTTATCTAGCTCATATGAAAAATGATGGCACCTTAAATTACCATTGTTTTCTAAAACAGTAATGGGGCATGATGCGCAATATGACCCACACTTTCAATGAAAAGTCTGTCTGCAGACACACAGACATAAAAATTCCTATGAAAACACAGGGCTCATCTACAGTATAGCAGCTTGAGGAGGCACCATTCTGGACAAACTTAAATTGTCAAAGAACATTTCATAAATATGGCAATTTTGCTACATGATGGAGCTTCTGCTCCTTCTCAGGAACCCATATACATTATATTACCAAAAGTATTGGGACACCTGCCTTTACATGCACAGCTTCAACTCTTCTGGGAAGGCTGTCCACAAGGTTTTGGAGTGCGTCTATGTGAATGTTTGACCATTCTTCCAGAAGCGCATTTGTGAGTTCAGGCACTGATGTTTGATGAGAAGGCCTGGCTTGCAGTCTCCGCTCTAATTCATCCCAAAGGTGTTCTATCAGGTTGAGGTCACTACTCTGTGCAGGCAGTCAAGTTTCTCCACCCCAAAGTCGCTCACTTTGCTTTGTGCACTGGTCCAAATTATTTGGTGGAGGGGGGTTATGGTGTGGGGTTGTTTTTCAGGGGTTGGGCTTGGACCCATAGTTCCAGTGAAGGAAACTCTTAAGGCGTCAGTATACCAAGACATTTTGGACAATTTCATGATCTCAACTTTGTGGGAAGAGTTTCGGGATGGTGCAAACTGACCTCAACCCGATAGAACTCCTTTGAGATGAATTAGAGCAGAGACTGCAAGCCAGGCCTTCCCATCCAACATCAGTGCCTGGCCTCACAAATGCGCTTCTGGAAGAATGGTCAAACATTCCCATAGACACACTCCTAAACCTTGTGGACAGCCTTCCCAGAAGATTTGAAGCTGTTATAGCTGCAAAGGGTGGGCCAACTCAATATTGAACCCTACGGACTAAGACTGGGATGCCATTAACCACTTGCTGACCAGCTGCCGTCATTATACAGCGGCAGGTCGGCTCTCCTGCGTGAAGCGCTGTAGCTATATGAAGGCTTGCTCAGATGCTGTAGCCAGCAGCATGCTGGTGCCCGCTGCTCGCTGCGGAAGCATGCCCGCAGGTCAGGAGGACTCGATGTCTGCTGGTGACCCACAATCGTCTG
This sequence comes from Glandirana rugosa, assembly GCA_018402905.1. Lineage (NCBI taxonomy): Eukaryota > Metazoa > Chordata > Amphibia > Anura > Ranidae > Glandirana > Glandirana rugosa. The sequence continues at coordinate 1,808,780 of BLSH010134394.1, forward strand.
TTACAGAGGCAGAATGGGGATTCCCAGTCATTGGGAACAGAGATCTCTGCCATGTCCCTGCCAGCCCATCCCCCCTACAGTTAGAATACACCTAGGGAACACAGTTAACCCCTTGATCACCCCCTAAAATTAACCCCTTCCCTGCTAGTGTCATTTTTACATTGATCACTGCATTTTTATAGCACTGATCAATGTAATAATGTCACTGGTCCCCAAAAAAGTGTAATGTTGGGTCAGATTTGTCTGTTGCAATGTCGCTGTCCAGCTAGAAATCGCAGATCGCTGCCATTACTAGTAAAATCAATAAAAAAATAAATAAAAGTCCCCAAATCTATCCCATAGTTTGTAGACACAAATACTTTTGCGCAAACCAACCTACGCCCATTGCGATTTTTTTTACCAAAAATATGTAGAAGAATATATATTGGCCTAAACTGATGAATACATTTGTTTTCTTATATTTTTTTGTGGATATGTATTAAAGCAAAAAGTAAAAAAAATGTTTGCTTTTTTTCAAAATTGTCACTCTTTGTTTGCATAGAACGCAAAACATAAAACTACAGAGGTGATCAAATAATACCAAAAGAAAGCTGGGAAAAAAAGAACGTCAATTTTGCTTGGTTACAGTGTCGCACGACTGCGCAATTGTCAGTTAAAGCGACACGGTGCCATATCACAAAAAATGGCCTTGTCAGGAATTGGGCAAATCCTTCTGGGGCTGAAGTGGTTAAAGTTCATGTGTGTGTAAAGGCAGGCATCCCAATACTTTTGGTAATATAGTGTATTTTGTGCCAGTCATGATGAAACAAACACATACATACAGATATATATGAGGCAATTGTAATAACTGGTGTTCCTATCTCTTGTCAGGACCATCATTTCATAAATATGTTGCAAATAATATTTTACTATTTCATTTTAATATTTTAATTTTGCCATATTTTTGCCAAAATTTGTTTGTAGCCTTTAAAAATGCTGCAAAGTATAGAAAATTAGTTTGGTAAACTGTCAGAAATCCAGTGAGTTCCTAACAGACTGTAGTGAGATGTAAATGGCGTCTGCCTTGAGCTCCCCCTGAACCCACACCCACATGACTAAGCCCCGGTGGGTGGGGTGAAATGCGTCAGTGGCTTCAGGCGGAGCTTTAGGTTAAGGCCATTTACAATCCTCTTCACCTGTTGAGCCAGCAACATGTGGCATATTTTGGCTCTTCATCACTGTGAAAAACAGGACTTGATATCATTACAACATCTTGAGTGGCACTATAAGCGGCGACAGGTTATTGTGAGCCTGTAGTGAGATGCCTCTCCTGCACTGAAATCCCAAGCTGTGTTGGCAGCCCTGATCAGTTGTCCTCTGCTGGTCTCAAAAAACACCTCCCCCTTTCCTCATCACCATAGCATAATGATTTCTGATAAGCCGTAGAGATGGGACTGATTTACTAAAGGCAAATAGGCTATTTGTTTTGCACAGGAATTGGCCCCAGAGCTTAATGAACGAGGTGAAATTTTGCTTTGCAAAGAATACCCAATCATGTGCTAGGAAAAGTAAATAATTTTTGTTTGCACGTGATTGAATGATGGAAGCCAGCAACGCTTCATCTATTTTCACTAAACTCTGGGGAAAATTCCTTTGCAAAGTGCAACTTACCTTGCCAAATAAAGAAACTATTAGCCTTTAGTAAATCAACCCCATGATGTTCGGAGGTCCTTGGATTTCTGATAGGATGAACAAGTATTTTTCGTATTTCCAACATTGTTTTTTTTTGTTTTGTTTTTTAATTCTTTTTATTCTTTTTCAAAAGATAAAGGTTAGAAGCAGAGCCTCTGGGCATTCCCCGGCTCAAACAAAACATTGAGATAGAACACATATCTTAGTACTACCAAAACTAAGAAAAGAAAAGACAAAAGAAAAACAAAGTCTTACTACTTGTTTCAACCAAAAGACAGGAGTAGAGTGGGTTGTCATTGGATATAAGCACTCTCATTCTACCACCTTCTGATTAAATAAAAGTACTACCTGGACATGACCCTAATGCAACCTCTGACTCAGTAAAAGTATATAAAAGGGGGGTTCTGTTCAAGAGAACTTGGAGCTTAAGATTGTGAATTATTGGGTGCTACACATTAAGAACACTTCCTAGGTTTGATTAGTAGAAAGGGATTCCGTCCAGATGTTCCACACCTTAATGAATTTGGCTGGACAGCCTCATGAAGAGTAGGTGGTTTTATATAATGGGATGGCATTATTTATCAGAGATTTCCAAAAATGTAAAAATGGTGCCTCGTTCAACTTCCATTTAAGCACTATGGCTTTCCTTGCATAGAATAGGTGTAGGCCTATGAGCATCTTGGTTGCTTGGAGAAAAGCCAGGGATCCCACTAGGCTGAGCAAGCATATTTGTATTGACAAGGGTATGTGAATAGTGGTTAGGGAGGAGATAAAATCAGTAACCTCTACCCAAAACCCTCTCACTTTGGGACATAACCAAAACATAGGTTTGAAGTCTGCCATGGTTTCTGTGCATTTGCAACATTGGGGGTAGGCCCCAGGATAAATTTTGTTTAGGCAGTGCGGTGTTAAGTAGGCTCTATGAACTATTTTGAATTGGATTAGATGGTCTCTGACCGACACTAATTGTTTAAAGGGTGTTCCCTGGTTTCCGTATCCATATCAGGAAAATCCTCTGGCCATTTAGAGTATAAACCTGAGGGTAAGAGCATTTTATATATATATTAGATAATGGTTTCTCTAGGGGGTCATGTTGCCTTGAAGAAGCATAGGACCCTGAGTACCGAACTGAGTAGAAAAGGCATGTCTGAGTTCCAGATACAGGAGTTAGGGAGAGTGTACCTATTCTTTAAATCGTCAAAGGTCCTTAACCAGCTGCCGATGAGCCACCGCAGTTGTACTGCGACAGCTTGGCTCGGCATCACAAACCGCCATCATTGTACGCCGGTTGGTCGCATGGGGCGGGGGGCACGCATGCTCCCGCTGTCCCCACAATGATCGGATTCATTCCAGAACTGATCAGTCTCCAGGCCCAGACCAACGATTTTTGGTCTTGACCTGGTGATCGGTTCTGGCGAATTAAATGCTTCTTCTGCCTGTGTAATGTAAACACAGGCAGAGGAAGTGATGTCATCTCCCCTCATGGAGCCCTTTTCGGTTTCAGCGTGGGGAGAGAGGACATCTAACAGTGAGTTGCACAACACTGCACTAACACAGTACACATTAGGCACACAATTAACCCCTTTATCACCCCCTAATCGCCCCTCAGTTAACCACTTTACTCCTGTCACTGTGTCACTTAGTGCAGGGATCAGATTTTTCACTGATCACTGTACTTGTGTCACTTGTGACACTGAATCACCTTAGGGTAGGTAGTGGTAGGTAGTAGTAGGCCCTGGTGCCCCCCCCTTAGCCCCCCAATAAAGGTTTTAACACCTTGATCGCTCCCTGTCACCAGTGATCACTGTATACCCGTTGTATCTACCTAATAAAGGTTTTAACCCCCTAATCTCTCGGCCGGTGACATAAGATAGGTTTTAGCATCAGTGTAAATACCAGGCAGGGTCAGATTAGTCAGGTACTCTAACATGCACACACACACACTAGATCCGTTACTAGTATAGTATCTGAACGAATCAATATCTGTGATCTGATCAGATCTATACTAGCGCCCCCAATACTTTAGTGTTCCTAAAAATGCAGCGTTAGCGGGATCAGCCCAGATACCTGCTAGCACCTGTGTTTAGCCCCTCCGCCCAGCCCAGCCCACCCAAGTGCAGGATCAAATAGATCACTGACACTTACAAAACACAACACACATAACTGCAGTGTTTGCAGAGTTACACCTGATCCCTGCCAACACTAACAGTTATTTGAGTAGCGATTGAAGCAGGCTCTGACAACCAGGTGCACTCTTTTGCCTTTGAATCACACTAGTGTACCTATAAATTTAGAGGTCAAAATGTCAAATCAGAGGTACACTAGTGAAGAGGCCTACACATTGCTGAGCATGACAGATGAGAGCGATGGGGAAGCTCCACTGTCATATTCAGGCTCAGCATATGATCCCTTAGACAGCAATGGCACCCTGTCAGATAGCTCTGACGACGGAGTAGTGGTCCCTGCTAAGGTCAGACTTACCCAATCCCATTCTGCTGTTGCTGAGGTGCAAGAACCACAGGGCTCTCGTATGGAGCAGAGAGCAAGTACTAGCGCCGCTCATCCTTCTGGTGAACTGGCAAGCACCAGCGGCCTAGTACACCCTGGTCATAGACAAAACAGCACTGCAGTAGCATTTGGTGATGTGGTGAGTTCCAAAAGTGCAGTTCAAGCTGGTGTGGCTAGCACAAGACAAAGACAGGCCCGCAGAGCCCATAGTGCCCTTCCCACTGCATATGCTAACCCTGATTGGCAACCCACCACTTCTGCAGCGCCCGTACTTCCCCCATTCACTGGCCAACCCGGCATTCAGGTGGAAACAGTTGATTTTACGGCCCTTGATTTTTATTCACTGTTTTTCACAGAAGATCTCTATAGATCTATTGTGGACCAAATCAATTTGTATGTCGGTCAATTCATCGCCACTTGTCACTTGCCAGAGACTGGATACTTATTACGGTTCCAGAATTTAAGACCTTTTCCTCATGGGCATAACTAAAAAATCTGAGTTGCAGGCATATTGGTCCACTGATCCAATTCACCATATGCCCGTCCATGACCAGTTCTAGATACGAGCAGATCCTGCAGTTTATGCCTTTCAATGACAATGAACAGTGTCATCCATGGGGTGACCCTGAATACAATTGGCTCCACAAAATTCGGCCCCTCCGTTAACCACTTCAACCAGCAATTCGCAGCCTTGTTTATTCCCGATCAAGTTACGAGTCCCTGCTTAAATTTTCTGGCCGTCTTGCTTTCAAACAGTTTCTCCCCAGCAAGTGTGCCAGATACGTGATCAAGATGTATAAGCTCTGTGACAGGGCCGCAGGCTATAAATATAGTTTTATGGTTTATGAGGGTAAAGATATAGTCGCATGGAGTCCCAGACTACACAGGGAGCACTGGCAAGATTGTTTGGGACTTGGTGTCACCCTTATTCGGAAAGGGGTACCACTTGTACGTGAACAATTATTACACAAGCGTGACACTTTTTAATCATCTTTTTGATCAAGGAATTGGCGCATGTGGCACTGTGCGATCTAATCGACTGGGCTTCCCCCAACAGCTTGTAGAGTCCAGTCTTAGACGGGGGAGAGACCCTGCTTGAGATGTAATAATTTGCTTGTGGTGAAGTGGAGGGACAACTGGAATATTTTCGTTTTGTCCTCCCTTCACGCAGATACAACAGTCCAAATTCCAACGGTGACTGGTGTTGTGGAGAAGCCCCTTTGTGTCCACCAATACAACCTTAATATGGGAGGTGTGCACTTCAACGACCAGTTATTGGTGCCGTACTTAATTGCACATAAGGCCAGACGCTGGTACAAAAAAGTGTCTGCATATTTATTCCAATTGGCTCTGCTGAACGCTTATGTGCTATACAAAGCGTCAAGACGGACTGGATCCTTCCTTAAATTCCAGTAAGAGATCGTCACAGCCCTTCTGTTTCCAGACGGTGCTGTTCTCCAACTTCCCAATGCGAATGCAGTGAGCCAGCTGCATGAGAGGCACTTCCAAGAAGTCCTCCAAGGTACCCCTACCCAACAAGCACCCCAAAGAAGATGTGTCTGCAGACGACGCAGATATAGGTGGGACACCCGTTATTATTGTCCCTCCTGTCCTGGCCAACCTGGTTTTTGCATCAGTGAATGTTTCCGTCGCTAGCACACACTAGTGGAGTATTAGCATAGGGTACAGCACTACACAGTCATAGGGCACACTTTTATAGGGTCTCCAAAGATGCCACCACATTTTGAGAGACACAAACTTGGAATGATTACAGTTACAGTTACAAAAAAAAGGTGTACCAAAAAAAAAAATGTAAAAAATAAAAAAATGTTAAAACAAAAAAAATGTTAAAAAAACAAAAAAAATCTAAAATAAAAAAAACAAAAATAGTTGTAATTTTCTTGTTGTTCTCTCTCTATTGTTCTCTCTCTATTGTTACTGTATTTTATGCTTGCCTGTAATGTTTTATTGTTGCTGTGTGTTATCATGTTTTCTTTGCCGGTATGTAATTTTTTTTTATACATTACTGTTTACTGTGTTTTATTGTTAATCATTATTTTCTTTTCAGGTATGCAATTCAGCTGCAGCACTGATTTACGGTATTTATCTTAAAACCAACAGTGTTTGCTCCCATGATACGTAAATCAGTGACTCCGGCGCTGTAGGAGGTGATTTCACCACCACAGTTAAAAAAAGAGCATATATGCTGAAGCATAGGGGCAGGGGGGAACATAGGGGCGGATTGCCCCAATACTTTGGCATATATTTTTAGAACGGTGCTATGCCCATCCTTAGAAGTGTGTGGATGCAGGGAGGTTTTCTAATGATGGGCATACCACAGATTGATTGATTCTCTTTTTTCATTCACAGGCTGCATGAAAAAAAGAACATTACAATATATGCCCAACAAGGACCAGTGACATACAGGTACGTTGCTGGATTTTGAGTGGTTATACCAGAATGATGCCTGCAGGTATAGGTATCATCTTGGTATCGTTCTTTTCAGCCAGCAGTCAGCTTTCATGTAAAAGCAATCCTAGTGTCTGATTACCCACTAGACTGCTTTTATAAGCAGTGGGTGGGAATGTTCCCCCCTTCTTCCATGGTTTTCTTGGGCAATCCTGTCCCACCGGGGAACCCAAGAATATAGCCGGTGATTCCGGCCAGCTGACCATAGAGCTGATAGAAGACTAGAATGGCTCAATTCATCTCTATGGCCTAAGAAACTGGAGACTATAAGCATTTCATGACTCGCAGACAGCGCCATTAGGAAATTGGGAAAGCATCTTATCACACCAATCTTGGTGTGGTCAGATGCTTTAAGGGTTGAGGAGAGATCTAGAGTCTAATAGACCCCAAATTAAAAAAAAAACTGTCATTACATATTGTTATCATAGGGGATATTTAAATTCCCTGTAATAACGATAACAGTTATAAAAAAAAAAAAAAATGAAAGGGACAGTGTAAAAATAAAATAAAAAGCAAAATGAATAGTTAAAAAAAAATGCACCCCTGTCCCCCCGTGCACACACGCTAAGGTTAACACAAGCATCTGTCTCGTGTCTTATGTAAACAGCAATTGCACCGATTGAGGGCAATAATTCTAGCAGTAGACCTCATCTGTAAATATAAAGTAGTAACCTGCAAAGGTTTTTAAAGGCTTTTAAAAATGTATATAGTTTGTTGTCGCTACGCAGGTGTGCTTAATTTTAAAGCATGTCATGTTTGGTATCTATGTACTCAGAATAAGATTATCTTGTATATTTCACCAAACATTTTGGCAATATAGTGTGTTTTTGTGCATTGAAAATTCAAAAAAGTATTTTTTCCCAAAAAAAGCTTTAAAAAATCACTGTGCAAATACTTTGTGAAAAAAAAAAATTGCAACACCCACCATTTTAATCTGTAGGGTCTCTGCTTATAAAAAATATATAATGCTTGGGGGTTCAAAGTAATTTTCTAGCAAAAAAAAAAAATTTTTCAAGTAAACAAAAAGTGTCAGAAAGGACTTGGTGGTTCAAGTGGTTAGAAGACTGGGTTATGTTGGGCATAAAATACCAGGACAGTTCACCCCCCCCCCCCCAAGACCCCTTTTTGGAAAGTAGACACCCCAAGCAATTTGCTGAGAGGCATGTTGAGTCCATGGAATTTTTAATTTTTTGTCACAAGTTTCGGGAAAAGTGACTTTTTTATTTGCACAAATAAAAAAAATGTGGAATTACACCCCAAAATACATTTTGCTGCTTCTCCTGAGTACGGGGATGCTACATGTGTGGAACTTTTTGAGAGCCTAGCCACGTGCAGGACCCCGAAAAACCAATCACTGCCTTCAGGATTTCTAAGGGCGTAAAATAGTGATTTTCACTTCACGCCCTTAGAAAGCCTGAAGGCGGTGATAGGATTTTGGGGTCCTGTACGCGGATAGGCTCCCAAAAAGTCTCACATATGTGGTAGCCCCGTACTCAGGAGAAGCAGCAGAATGTATTTTGGGGTGTAATTTCACATATATAAAGGTCAGTATTGCACTAAAGTGTCCAGTGCAGCAGCAACGTATCGTGCGATAATAACACAAGTAAATCAAAAATAATAAAACAGTTGTGCTAAAGTACATGTATAGCTTGAATATAAACAAGCAAGAAGACAATTAAAGTGCATCAATCCTAAGATAGAAAAAGGCTATATAGGCTGAAGTGTCCAAAAACCCACTAAAATCAAAAATGTGCAAATTAACAAAAGTGTTCTTATTGATGGGTGTTCTGGTAATCAGTCCAACACCTCTATGGTGAAAACAGCCTGAACGTTGTCCACTGATGGGATTCACTTAGTGTAGATAGACCACCACCAGGGACACACACACCTTAAAGTGTGAGGAGTGGGGGAAGGTACCCTTAGCAGAAATCCAGAACTCACTATCTCTAGTAAGTCATGTGAGCTGGCAGATACAACCTTCTGCGGGGTATATATACAGACTTCTCCCTTCTCCAGGCAATCCAGCAGATAGACACCGAACAGAGTCTTCAAGCCAGGTTTCCAACTCCACCAAATATGACATTAGAAAGAGGAAAGGAATCCATAGTGTAAATCCGCAGTAGCAAAGTTTATTAAAAACAAATTAAGGTACTCACATTTAAAACAAAGAATTTGCGTGTAACAAGTCGGCTAGCACATAAACAAAACGAGCGTTTGCGTCCGAACGTGTGGGCGTGGTGACGTCAGAACGTGGCTCCGCCCTACATGTTTCGTCATACGTGATGTCTTCCGCCCCTGTGACAAAATATAAAATATTCCATGGACTCAACATGCCTCTCAGCAAATAGCTTGAGGTGTCTACTTTCCTAAATGGAGTCATTTGGGGGGGGGGGTTGTGCTATCTGGGCATTTCAGGGCCTCCGAAACTGTGATAGGTAATGAAAAGTGTAACCAAAAATTTGCGCCCTTAGAAAGCCTGAAGGCATTGCTTGGTTTTCGGGGTCCAGTACACAGCTAGCCTGCCAAAAAGTCTCACACATATGATATCCCCGTACTCGGGAGAAGCAGCAGAATGTATTTTGGGGTGTAATGCCATGGCATTTCAGTGTCAACTGTGTGTAGATTTTTTTTTGTAATTTTTCAATCACTTGTGACAAAAATAATAGAATATTCAGTGGGCTCAACATGCCTCTCAGCAAGTTCCTTGGGGTGTCTACTTTCCAAAATGGTCATCATTTGGGGGGTTTTTGTACTGCCCTTCCATTATAGCAGCTCAGGAAATGAGATAGGCATTCAAAATAAAAGCTGCGTAAATTCCAGAAAGTGTACCCTAGTTTGTAGATGCTATAACTTTTGCGCAAACCAATAAATATACACTTATTGACTTTGTTTTTACCCGAGACATGTGGTTGAATTAATTTTGACAAAAATGTATGACTAAGATTGAGTTTATTATATTTTTTTAATACCATGAAAGTTAAAAATATCTTTATTCGATTATATCGAAAAAAAAAATGCAGGTGATCAAATATCACCGCACGAAAGCTCTATTTGTGGGAAAAATAGGATGCAAATTTAGTTTGGGTACAGCATTGCATGGCCGCGCAATTACCAGTTAAAGCAGCGCAGTGTCAAATTGTAAAAAGTGCTCTGGTCATTAAGGGGGTAAATCCTTCCAGGGCTTAAATGGTTAAAGTGCCGTCTACACAAATATGGTCCAATGTTTTTAACTCCCCTCTCAGCCCATACTACAGGATCACAGGATCAGGGATTTGCAACTTTGTTAAAGAGGCAAACATGTGCATGTATGCCAGGGATGTACTGCATTTTTTTTTTGCTTAACCTGTTTATACAAAATAATCTATTTTTTATTAAATTTATGTAAACAGGTTGAAGATGAAGATTTTTTTAAAATTCTTTCTACTCCTGATTAAGTTTTTCTTACCATCATTCAATACATTATCCCAGTGTGTTCAAACTGACTATCCTAGAGTTATGTCTTCAGCTTGCTGTCTTTCAGTACTAAATCACATTTTACTGAAAAGTGTAATACTTTGTATATATAAATTAGAAAGACCAGAAGGATGGGAACACAATGTTTCTTGGAAACTTTTCTAATTTTGGGAGCATTATACAACCAGCATTTTACCAGCATGTTCTGCTCTCAAACAGGCAGCCATAGTGTAAATATGAATTTTCAGTTAAAAAGAAGCAGTTAGAGCTAAGATAATTCTCATGATATTTTGGAACAGAAAAATAGAAGATGAAAAAGGTAATACGGATAACAAAGAAATACTTAAAGTGTTACTAAACCCACAACAGTAAAAGCAGTCTGTATATGCAGTAAAGCCTGCTTGTTATACTCACTTTGGAACCTAAGGGGTTAATCCTCTGCATTGTGTAAAAAGGCTGTTTGACCCTGTCTTCTCTGATCCTCCCCTTCTTGCACTGTCCCAAATCCATCTGCTGATAGAACTAAAACTAGAGAGTTTTTTTGAGAGAGTGCATGTGATCAGCACAGGGCCAATCAGACTGTCCAGACAGAGGGTCAGGGGTCTCGCAGCCTTATAGGACAGTCAGAGCAGAATGAAAACTCCTTCTACTGTTAACCAGACACTGACAGAGGTCACAAGACTGCTATATAATGCTGATGAGAAAACGGTGTTTATATTTACAAAAACGATTGCCTTTTCATGTTCTGTGTACTGTGGAAGACCAGATATAGTGAATGCAGGCTCCTGGGTTTAGTAACACTTTAAAGCTGAACTCAAGGTATGGGTCTTAGTGCAGCTTGGTCCAGCTTGGACCAATATAAGTATGCATATGCCATACCTGTGGGTCTGTTGTGGGAGTGGAGAATCACTCCTGCTACTACAGTGATTGACAGAGTCTTCCAGGGCCTGTTTCCAGTGGCTGCCCCACTGCATAGTAATCACATGGGGCTTGATTGCTCAGCATGTGCGCCATTCACAGAAAGCCTTGCATTTTTCCCAATATATGCAAGTGGTTCTCTGATTGGACAAGGTGATGAAGTGGTGTGGTGATGTCACAATCTCCACCTTGTCCAATCAGAGAATACCTTGCTTTCACTGAGAAAATTGCAAGGCGTATGCATGATTCTATATTTGTTTCTTCTATCTGGCGAATAATAGAGACAGGATAAAGGAAATATATACATCAGCAGTGGAGCTAGGGATGCCCTGTATTAGCACAGGTTCACTTTTAGTGTTTAGGGTAAAATGAAGACTTTAAGGGTTCAAGTATATAGGGGTGTGCTTAAAGTTACATTAGGGAAGAACTGGGTTAAAACCAACTTCCAGCTACATTTCTTTTTTAAAAGGTCCTCCAGCAGCTTTGGCTGAAATACTCATGTTCTCTCTGGAGCTATACTCTACACTAATTCCTTTCTGCCACTAGAGGTCCTTAGTCTTTTGGGTTAAATGATGTCCAGCGTCATAAGATCTGGAAGATTGAAGACATCCAGAGAGTCCAGGACGTCAGGGACCCATCCCTTGAGAGTGTCACCATGGCTTCCAGTACTCCAATAGAATGAATACATCATCATGGACAGCTCACTGCTGGAGAAGAGACAAAGAGACCCTGCTTCTCATGTAACTTTCCCAAACCCATTTGAAAATGGTAAGAATAAATAAAAGTAAACAATAAGACTGGGGCAGTGGGGTCTCTGGAAGTGGAGTAGAGCGACTGGGACTTGCAAGGGGGCAGGGGGGACCTAGAATTGAGCTTTAAATGCTAACATCAGGTTCAATTTCAATCTAAGGTTAAAGATCGCAAAAAAACAAACTATCACATACTACCACATGGTGTGGAAACATTCATATAGTGTTACATTGTACAAAGTGCAAAGTGCAAACAATAATGGTTGTATAACTGACTATCTAACCAAAATATTAGATATGGGTCCCTATTTTGCAGGTGAAAAAGTCAATGTGAAATACTTAGAATGTGCAAAACATGTGAATCTCTTAATCATCACTGTTTGATAATAATAATAATCAAGTGCAATTCATAACAGTCCAAAGTGCAATGGTATCCAATTTGGGCCATCCAAGTCACGGATGGTGCTAATAAAAGTTCAAATCCATGTTATGTATGATACTGCATACGCTGTAATTTTCTCTTTTTGAAAACAATAAAAACATTGAAATATAAAAGTTCAAATCCAATAACATCCAGCTTTGACCATTGGGATCATAAATAGAGATGGTGATAATTCAATCGATGATCCACATGAAAACAAATTCACAACCAGTGGAGCTTCACCTTCACCAGGCAACCAGTGGCCCACCCTGCTCACCAGACATATAAGATTTCCATTACAGAAATCATTTAGTGCATCAGGTTATCAGATGTCCCAACATTAGTATTCCCCTTCTTCCTGAGTAGAAACAACACCCGCTGCACCACTGGTGAACATTCACCCTCTCAGCTTAACGGACCAAATAGAAGGAAGAGAAGGGGGCCAATATTGTGAAGTACATCCACATTTATTATTGTAAAAGCATTAAAATCAAGTAAAAAGGCTTACATGCGGCAAATGGGTGCAGGGGACGCCGCTTGCGGTCCACCTGCGTTGCATAGAGCGGAAGTAACGTACCGGAAGTCCCACACACCCTAGGAATATTGCCCTGCGAGGGGGCAGGGGGGACCTAGAATTGAGCTTTAAATACTACCATCAGGTTCAATTTCAATCTAAGGTTAAAGATCCAATCACAGATTCTAGTTCCCCAGTATCAAATGTTCCCTTTCCTTATCCCACCATAGCCACAGAATCTTGAGATACAAATTATTCTGCTCTGTAAGTTGGCCAACCATCTGTTCATTTGCAATTCTTGCATTACCCTCCCTTCACTTCTTTCTTAAAAAGCTCAAAAACATGCTTACACACACATCATTTCTACAACATTATGTATGCACGTATACCCAGTCATTTTCCCTTCATTTGGAAGAACATTTTCATTGTGGTGTTTCATACTTTTAGACATTCTTTTTTTTTAAGGATTTTAGGATTTATTTGAATATTTTGGGCTGAAACCATTTTAGCATATTCATATTCTTATATTGCAGATTTTCCTCTCTTCAAAGTTTCTCTAATGGCTTCATATATTCCATCTGTGCTGCTAGGCTTTTTACAAGAAAAGTGTTGAAAATAATAATCCATTTTAATGAAACGGTATAAGTATTAATTTTTGTTCTGTACATTAACACATGAAATGTCCTGACCTAGGCTTGCTAGAAAAATACTCTGCAAGGATTACAGCTACCATTTTGAGAGTCTCTGGAAAATAGTGGTACAATCCTTAACAATCAGTCAGCTGTTCTTTGTAATTACTGAAGTTATTATCTAACATTTGGTTCCTGGTAAATGTTGGGTAGGAGGTAGGGCAAGTCATGTCATTATAATTGCAGACTATAGGTGTGACGGCAGCCAGATTGGGATACTCCTAAAGTTCCTTGGCAGATCTTTTTTTTTTTTTTACCGGTACTAAAACTGTACAAATCACTGATTCAAAGTTCTCTATTCTGCTGCAGGGGATAGTATTAAAATCATTTATTTTATAATTAGTGTTTATTTCCTGTATTGTACAGCTATACAGAATCTTTACATATCCTTAAAGCAGTATCATATCCAAAAACACAAAAAATATATATTGCAATTACCAATCCTCAAAGGGGTTGTAAACACGGCCTGTATAGCAATTGCATAATGTGCTAGCATACATTGCATACTAGCATGTTATGAAATACCTTAGAACGAGGCCATTCAGCGGGGCGTTGTCATCACTGACAGGGCTTCCATCTTCCCCCGGCCTTCCTCTTGGGTTTGCAGGCTCTGGCTGTATGAGTGGCCGGAGCCGTGATGATGTCACTCCTGGGCATGGGATCCCTTGGCTCTGGCACGGCGCTCTGAAGGTCCGGCATATGCCGGACCTTCAGAGCACATGCACCGTGATGTCACCGGCTGCATCCAGTGTGGATATCTCCCCAATGGTGCATGTTTTGGAGATATTCATTTCACCTACAGGTAAGCCTTATTAAAGCCAAACCCTAGCTACCACTGTAATGTTTCCTGCATGTAGTCCTTGTTTCCTGCAAATGAAAAGTGCCCTCTCACCAATCCTGCGGTCAAGGCCCAAGCGAACATCCTGGAACAGGCAAGCTCTTCAGGTAACCCAACTGGCTACCCCACACTGGAACAATTCTCGCCGTCGGTGCAAGTGTGCCTGGATATGCACCTGGATTCCCCCTTTCAGGCTGGATGTCCCCAACCAGCCACGGATGCCTGTAAATAAGTGGTAGACTGACCCGGGACATAACACCTCTCCCCTGGGTCCAGTCTCTTCTCCTGCCTCAAGGTGACTGCCTCCATCCTCAGCCAGAGAAGATGGTGTCCTGTGCTCTTTTCCCCCAGAACATGCTGGACTCTGCAGTTCCCTGTCCCTTACAAGGCTATGGGGCCATTTTAGTTGGGGACTATATATCCCAGAATCCCTTGCAGCTTCTCTGCTTGTGTTGATTGGCTCCTCTCCTCCTGCCAATGAGTATGCAGGGGAGGGAGAAAGTCGGGTGGCTGTGTGTGCGAGCACTGCTCACATAATGCAAAGATTCAGTGAGGAGAGGGAGGGGGTAGGTATCCACCACAGGAGCTGACAAGCACGCTCTCCCTCTCAGGCTGCCTGTGTAGCACTCGCTACATGGGTAAACCACAATATATTACATATTTGTTTATGTGTTTAGTAGAGAAATAGAGAAATTCTGTTCTCTCAAATCTGGATTTGCAGTGATTGAATATTTTGTTAGAACGGTCATTTTGGAAAAGTACGTTATCTCTTGGAGGAAAACAAGGTCAACATATATCATCAACAGTGAACCACAAAGTCACAGAAGGGCCACTTTCCAAGACCAATCTTTGAGCCCCTCCCATTCAAATGCTGGCCAAGTAAAATGATTTGTATTCTTTATTTCCATTAACAGCTAGATATCAGTAAGCCATGTCCAAGTTGGTATGATAGTGGAAAGACGGCCATCACCCAATTGATTATCTACTAAAAATGGACCTCTAAAGCTAAGGGGAACCTTGTGCAGCTGCACTGTTTGCATGTAAGGTATGTTTCACCATCAACCTTTTGAAAATGTTTTATAGACTTAGTTTGTACTACAATGGCTGGCAGCTCGGTGTTGCGTTTGCAACCCGAAGGAGTTTTGCAGAACCTACCCCTGTTGTGGCATGAGAAGTGGTCTGGTATGCCAAAATAAAATGCAATAATGACCCCTCAATCTGCATGGGTGAGAACCCCTGAATAGTCAACATTACCTTCAAACTATCCTCCTTAACCACTTGACCTGCGGAAGGTCCCCCACCATGACCAGGGAATTTTTTGCTATTCAACCCTGTGCTCATTTGAAGAGGAAGTAAACCCTGATGGGGTTTACTTCCTCTATATTCTCCTGCAAAATAGAAGCATAATGGGCTACTATGCATCGCATGTGTCACTTACCTGCAAACGAAGCCTGCAACGTCCAGCGATGTCCCCTGTGCAGGCAGTGTCCATCTTCATCCCCTCTTCCTTCCAGGACCGCAACTCCAGCTCTGTGACTGCCCGAAGCAATGTGACGTCACTGGACGTGCGCACGGGAGCCGCCAGTCACGACACGATCTCAGTGAAGAAAGGGCACGGAGGCCGTTTCTTCAAATTGGATGTCCATTCAGATATTATTCCGAATGGACATCCCCGGGACGTATAGAGGATTTGGACGTGCCAAATCCTCGATATGTCACGTGATCGTAACGGCTGTAGTAAGTCGTGTACGCATCACTTCTTTGCCGGAGGCACGGGAAAGAAGTGACTCTAGCACAGCACTGACCGCCGAGGGCACGCGTGCAGGTCACTGCAGTGTAACGAAGCCCGTCAGTGTCTCGACCTCAACGCCAGGACCTTCCTTCTCCCCTACTTCTACCTGTGACGGACGTGTCCCCTGTAGCGACCTGCAACGTCCGAAGCAAACGTCCATTCACTGTGTACGCTACGTATCATCG